>JBAIZL010000004.1:74590503-74630503 GCA_036971475.1 Prosapia bicincta | reverse complement strand
TTAGACTAGGTAGAACATCAATAGCTCTTAGTCTATTCTTATTTTATTATTGTTTTCGTATAAACATCGCACTAGTAATAGACTACTTCCTTCTAAGTTGGCACAATTTTTCGTGAGCCCAGTCCTCACACATTCGACACCGCTTTCAGTCTTCTTCAGAACCCTTGCCGCAAATTATGTAGTGAGTGACATCGTTAGTCTTGTTTGGGATAATTTCGTCGTTATTATTTAAACCTTTCTTAAACTTGTACTTTTGTAATATTTCCTCATTTTGTTTTCCACAACTTTCATTTTCACGGAGTGTTCCACCACTTCTCCTTAGATATAGCTCTGAGTCTGTTTCCTAATGAGCTTCTTGGAACACTTTTTCACTTGCTTCTCATCATTGTCATTTTTTAACTTTAAACTTGTTCTATTGCTCTCTTTATGCATTATTCACTCAATTTCCCTTTTATCTTTTCCATTTCTCTCTGGAAAAAATAATTTGATTAGAGTTTCAAATGTAAATATTTTCAGATTCCTTTTTGTCCGATAACACCCGAACGGCAGTTGACATGAATTTAACTATAGAGAACTTATTAATTTGTGTAGGGGTTCATTTAACCTATAACTTATAGAGCAATATAGTAAGTTTAAGATGGTAAACAAAATATATATAAATACTCTTACTAAAGTTATAATCTCCCAAACCTAACTTTGTACTGCAACAAACACGAATAAACAACAAAACATGACCCTACAACTAAACGACGCAGCATTATCATCCAATATGGCGACAACGGCTCTTTTTTCCTTAAAGGAACGATCTGATAGTGTGAAAGGTGCTGCCGTTAGTCGTATGCTGGTTAAACATGATTTGTCCGATACCACCCCCTCTCCGATACCATACGACTTTCCCCTACCACTTGCTATTACCAGCCCATTTTCTTATCCAGCATTAAATTTACTTTTATTAGATAATTTCAATGGCATTATGTTATAAATAATAAACTATTATTACACTTAGAGAAGTGAGAAGAAAACAAACCCCCTAAAATCGTACACGTTTATAAATAAACATTTTTATTTGTATTATATGTTTGTATTTTGAGATCAATAGTTTTAACCTTAAAGTTAACAGGGTTTGAACAAGAGAGTATATGTAATACCTGTCTAAAGGTAATCCTAGGCCAATATGTAAACGTATTATGTTGTTGCTATAACATATAACGTATTGTATCTACACCCTGCAGCTACAGTTTTGTACAGTTTTAGAAATAAAAACGTGCCTTATAACAGTTTAATGCAACTCTAAGCCAAAACAAATCAAGGCATCTTTAGTCTATAATTATTATTTCGATGCTAAGTTATTTTGTAAACAACTTCTAAACATTTAGTTTTCATCGATTTATTACATTGCTCATGCGTTGAATTACAAAATATGTTTGAATCTTCTAACAACGCCTCGTTCTGTGTTGCAGGAAATGTGTTCGTCATAGCAGCCATATTGCTCGAAAGGAACCTCCAAAGTGTCGCCAATTACCTGATCCTCTCACTGGCTGTAGCAGATCTCCTAGTGGCCTGTCTAGTCATGCCACTAGGTGCTGTCTACGAAGTGAGCAGTCAATGGACTATGGGTCCGGAGTTGTGCGACATGTGGACCTCGAGCGATGTACTGTGCTGTACGGCGTCGATATTGCACCTGGTGGCCATCGCTCTCGACAGGTGGGTATCGATTGGTTTCGTTGAACTTTATCGGTATGATGACACGTGGGGTGCATAAACTTGACAGGTATGATGACACGTCAAGTACAATTTACAAAGAAACCACTAACCCTGGGACTTTCAACCAAACTGTCAACACTTTACCCTTAAACATATGTCAGCCATTTTAGATGGATTTTTTTAAACATTCATTTTTTAAGAACAGTATTTAAAATAAAATGGCAAACGGTAGAATTTAAAAAACGTAGAAAATTAAAACAGGAAGAAGAGAGTGGGTAAAAACAAGGAGAAAATTGAATGAAGGTAAGTAACTGAGAATATTAAGTAAGAAAGAGGGTAGGAAATATATAAGCTGAGAGAATAAAAGATGGCAGTAGAAAATAAAACTACAGAAAAAGAAATAAGGAAAAGCAGAGAATATAAGCAGGGGTAAGATACAAAAACAAATACACGTACCAGAGTTTCCATTGCAATATTTACACCCTAGCCACGCCTCTCATACTATCTGACCAATTACGTAGCAGCAAGGTCCACCTCTCTCCTATCAGGCGACCAATACCGCCACAGTAAGTTCCGGTCCATGAACTTGGCTTGCTAAAGGCGTTAACTTTATAATATTTGAATTAAAATTTTTTTTAATATTAACGTTACGATATTTTACAAATAAATAGTAGGACTACTATTATCACTTAACTAACAGACAGGACAGAAAGTAGAAGAATCCCAATAAATAATCCGGGATTATTAATAAATATGATACAATAATACATTCTGACAAAGGGCCTATCCCGAATTATCTAATATCCGTTAGTTAAGTGATAGTTATCAATAATTTTTTTAAAACTATAAATTCAAATTATTGTAAAACTAACGTTGATGGACCAGACTTACTGTGGCGGTATTGGTCGGCTGATGGGAGAGCTGGACCTTGCCTCTACGTAATTTGTCATATAGTGTAAGAGGCGTGGCAAGGGCGTTAACGATGTATTTATATTGAGTGTAACATACCAAATGTTACTCTTGTAGTAATTTCCTCTGAAGATGATTGTTTTGCAACCGAAATGTACAACAGGGCAGAAATAAAAAAGAGGTTTTATTTATTTATAATTCAAAATTACACCACAGTTGGGTCAGAGATATACTTTAGTATAGCCTCCACAAGCAATTCTAGCCTAAATTATAAAACAGGAATCTAAAATTTAACTATTAATGATGAGTTTTTAACATTAAATAATTGTGACCTGACAATCAAATGTCCCATTCAGAAAAACAGAATACATACGGCGACGAATTGGCAGTTTCGTATTTTAATTCAAAGTTAAATGAATCAATATATTAACATTTATACCGTGACGTGAAACTACTGTCTGGTTTATTTATGGAGGTGTGCGATATACAAAAGCCAATATTCCAGTAAATAAATAAAATTTATTTGTTTAATTTGCTATTAAATTTGTAGAAAACCTATTATTGTATAAATAGCCTTAAATCTGACAAATATAATAAAACAGAAATTCGTTTTACCTATGTGTATGTCCTTTTTCAGAACTGATTGCAACTTTATTTTAACGCCTACAACTTCAATAGATTATATTCTCTATAGAGAAATAATTTACGTAGAAATATCTAAACAAAACTATTAACATCGTAAATTGAGTTTTATCTGTCAAAACAGCTGATCAAAGTAATCCCTGTGCGGTTTTTGTGGTGATGACGTAATCCTAGTCAGTCATCCCGCTTCATGGCATGGCTTTTCCTATAAAGTTACTTCATTAGGATTAAGTGACGAGATACGGTTGGCTGTGGTTTCAAAGCAAGCTGATCAAGGCTGTGAACAGCGTATTTTCTCTTCAGCTTAACTCAATCAAGGTATCAATGACATTCAACTTGCGCTCTATAAAAGGCGAGTTACATTAATCTGATCCATACGTCATTATAAACAAATTTCACACAACTAAAACTTCAGTTCAATGCTTCGCTCGGGTCTTTTTGGAGCATATTAAAAACGAATATTTGAAGCCGTTTTTTAGCAAAGAATTCTTTATTAGGGCAGAAGATGTTGCTAGGACAGAAGTGTGTGAAAATACGTTTCGATGAAAGATATTCCTCTCAATAATTTTATTTGCATTCTGGGATTACAAAATTGATTTATAAAGTATTAGATTAAACTATTTGTGTAAATATTGTGCAATACGGCCACCCACAGAACATTAGTGTTATACAGTATCAAGAGCATAGTGGTACAATATAATACAATGAAAATATTGGAAACAACCCTAATATCACAAAAATAATCAAAAATAACTGATATTACAAGTTACTATGCACATTTTGATTACCATGGCCTCATCATCATCATCAGAGGGTCTTATTACAAAATTACGTTCTGGCAAACAAGAAGTTACAAACTAGAGTGACTGGGGTTGCTAGATTGTAATTTTGTAATAAAGCCCTCTGAGGATTTTTGTAGTATTGGGGTTGTTTCCAATATTTTCATTGTAACATTTGTGTTGTCTTAAAACAACTTCTACACAAAAATCAATAACATAACATATTAACATTTGTACTTATGGCTACATATTCCAATTCTCTCTAATAGTTCACACTCTCACTTGTTCAAATTTTCAAGCGTTAATAAAATACTTTTCATTCATCCAGTCAAGCTCAAATACATTTTGTCAACTTGTAGGAAATGATATTTGATGTTAAAACAGTTTATTCAAATATTAATTCATTAATTAAATTTAATGAATTATTTAAATTTTATATGGGAGAAAGTCACAAAATGGGCAAGGTATGCAATATAGTTATTAGGTTTAAAAAAAGTGATAACATATGATTTCGTAGAGGCGACTTTATCCTCCAGTGTTTGTAGTATATTTGCTGTTTTAATGCCCAGGCTATGTTACTTTATTAATAATTATTAATACTTAATTATTATTACTTAATTTTTTAATAAAAAGTAACCAAAATAATTTTTTTGTCTACCGAAGTAGAAATTTATTTCAAATAATTCTGTTTATATTACTTTTTCTCTTCAATGAAACAAAGTAAACTATTTTCTTTCCCGCGTGTTCAAAGTAAAAGATAATCGGATGCAATGATTCGGTTAGATTTAGACACATTGCCCGTCCCAGTATAATCTGTAAAGGTCTCTCGCTGGCTGCAGTAATTCCAACACTGGATGTTTGTGCTTGTCAGAGAGAGAAAAAAAAACAAATGCCACTGCGATGGCGGCTACGCATAACTAACATTTCTCGGTGATACATCGGAAATCGATGAGCGAAAATGGAATGTGAGATACGAAGAATGTCTCCCCTGTTTGCCCTACAGATTATCGTCTATGCTTATTGTGAAACGGTATTTTCAGAGTTATTTGAGGCTTTAATTTTATAACCAGAAGACATATTGTATAATTATTTTATAGAATAATCCATTGGTGTCTAGAAAAACCAAATGCACAGAAAAATTATCTTTTATTTTTATACCTCAGAAAATATTATTTGAATAGTCCGGAAATTACAAAAAGGCGGCACACCAAAACATTCTTTGTGTGAGAGAATTGTGTTCTAACCAAAAATCTTAACAATTCGTCGAGGTAAATCATTCATAGAAAAGTAAATTTCCCTCTAACAAACTTTCAAAAGAAGGTAATTTCGATAAAAGAGACCATTTCTTAAAAGGCAGTATTCTGTAAAACTGGAACATTGCAAAAAAAACAAACAACAAGGTTTCAGACAAAGAAAACATTCTTAAATGTTCTATAAAAACTAAACAATAAAACAAAGGCAATATTTTAAATTATTCAACAATTTGTTAAAAATTTAAAAAGAGAACGTTTCGACGAAGGGAAAATTCTGGGAAAGTTAATTTCCTTAAGAGAGGTTATTAGTTCAAAGGAATATTCTGTAAAAATGATAAAATAATCTTTAAAACATTTCGATAAACCGAAAAATTAAAATATCTAAGCATTGTAAGAAATTTATAAAAAGGGACATTCTCCAACCCAAGATTTCTACCATCCCAATGCAACTTAAGATTGATTTTTTTTATAAGCAGCCTATTTTTAATTAAAATACAGATTTTTTGGAAAGCTTAATAATTAGGTTTGAAACTTTGTATTTCTTTCTAAACTCTTATACCTTTTTCTGCTTTTAAAGAAAATTATTATTTGTATAGATTTTATTAACTTATTTTCATTTCTACCTCTTCAAAAACTATTCAGTATTTATGTAAAAACGGATAAAAGTACTGTTCAATGAAAAAATACTTTCACACCCCCTACTAAGAGTTAAAAGAACGTAAAGGCGATGGTAAACTATAGATCTAGATTAATAATATTCTTTTTCATTCTTTAAGTAATTGATTCTTAGGTTTCTCAACGAGTATAAAATCGAAAACGTAAATTTTTATTTTTCCAATTACCTTATTTAATTTTTTTTTTTTAATTTATGTTTTCATAACTCCTTTCTTTTAATGTGAAATATTATTTCTATTGCCTTTCATATCTTACTAAGAGAGTTGACACTTCTCTTTCTACCATAATATTATATTAACTTTTTCATATCTCTTCTATTAATCTGTGTTTCTTTATAAAATTTCTAATAAATCGTTTTCAACTTTACTCTATTTCATAATTATTTTAATTTTATTTCTGTATTTTTTCTACGTATTCAATTTTCTTTCCTTCTGTCAATTATTTCTGAAGTACTTTTATTATTTGTTTAGTCTATGTTTAAACATCTACATTATGATATTTTACATTTTTCTACTTGATCTGTTTTTACATTATGTTTCTGTTAATAGCTCATTTTCCTGTCTTTATATTCCATCTAAAGTCCCTCTCAGTTCAATCCTTTTAATTCACCTCGTGTTTTTCAAACTCATTCTATTTTCATTTCGGTGTTTATCATTTCGGTTTGTATCATTTTTTTGTGAAAGTAAAAAAAAGTTATTAGTTTATGATCCTTCTAATATAGGCCTTCTTGTTGGCATTATCTCTGCTTCTCCGTTCCAAGGTTTCCCTTCTCATTATAAAGAGCAAAACTGTGGTGAATTTATTATAGATAAATAACGAGTATCTCACGTAAAGATGTAATCAACAAATAGATAAATAACCCTTTTTCATAAAATATGTCTCACATTTTGCTTTACAATTCGGTTCTTGAGAATTTAGGCTATTACGTCTAAGGGTAATCCTTGCACTTTGTAGCCGAAATGTGCATCGGGGAGTTAAACATAGTTTGCCGTTTGAAGTGTACATTTGTGTATTAGTTCACTTCTCATTTTTTGAATTTACATTATTTTGGATATGTCTTATATGTATACTTTCTTTCTTTATACATTTACGCATTCAATTCGTTGTACTACTCCTATCACATTAATCATTCTCCCTTCTCTTTCTCTCTCTCTCTCATGGCTCTATGTCTTTTTGACTGTCTCTCTCTACCGTCACCTCTACTTATCTGTCTGTCTCTCTCTCTCCATCTTTACTTCTACCTATTTCTCTCTTAATCACCTCTTCTGTCTCCATCTATCTTTCTGCCTGTCTTACTATATCTTCTCTCTCTATCTTTACCTCTACCTGTCTCCCTCTGCCTGTGTGTATCTTTTCTTTCTACCCATACCTTTAACTATCTCTCTCGCTCTATCTCCCCCTTTACCTCTTCCTATTTCTCTCTCCCATTTCTCTTCTGTCTGTATCTCTCTCTCTCCCTAATTCTCTCTCGCCCTCTATCTCCTTCTAGAGCAGTAATCGCCCTACGTTTGTTCCAGATACTGGGCAGTGACCAACATTGACTACATCCACCAAAGGACAGCTCGTCGCATTGGCTTTATGATCTTGATCATCTGGTCGGTGTCCTTCTTGGTCTGCATAGCACCGCTCCTGGGCTGGAAGGACCCCGGCTGGGAAGCTAGGGTAACCGAACAGAGGACATGCCTTGTCAGTCAGGACATTGGCTACCAGATTTTCGCCACGGCCTCTTCGTTTTACCTTCCGCTGCTAGTGATACTGATCCTTTACTGGAGGATATTCCAGACGGCGAGGAAGAGGATCCGTAGAAGAGTGACGGTGGCCGCTGGTACTTCGAGTGGTGGTACAACAAGGATACCGCCTACTGGAGGCGTCATAGCTGGTGGGTAACAAAAATAATTTAGCTTAGATAAATAATAGTTTCATAACATAATTTTTTAACTTACACCAATTACATGAAATATATAATAGTGGAAAATCGAAAGCTATTGTACAAGGAAATTTGTAAATGTGGAAAATGAAAGGCATATGTACAATACATTTAAAAAAAACATTAGCGACTACGAGATAAATTTCACCATAAACTGTTTCCAAATTCAATCTCAAACTTCAAAAGTAAACACTGGCTTCGTATGTGGTTTCTGACTGTGAGTGTGGGAGTATTTTACACGTGGATGAAGGTTTTAAAACGGATAGCGGATCACAGATACGATTACCAAGACAAAATATTCCACCTTGTCTGGGACCTCACAAATCGCGTTTGCAGTTTTAAGTTGGATCTAATTTTATCGGGTCCACAGAGAGAGGTCTACATATTACTTTCGTGTTGATAACAAATTACATAAGACCCGACGTCCCCATTGAATTTCCGTTTTTCGTGATATTTAATTTATTAAAAAAGATTTATGTGAATATAATCGGACCAACCATTAAAATCACAAACATTATGACTTGAAAATAAATAAATGTACGTTGTACAAACACGTGGCTATGCAATAAGGAGGAGGACGTCTTATGCTTTATCTATACCCACCTGTCGTCTGCTATTGTTCTTGATATTATTTGATTGCACTCAGTGTAGATCTTGTGTTTCTTGGTGAAGCCTGACCTCCATGAGCGAAAGCCGTTTGTACAGATTTTATTGTGGTGGGGGTGCGGAGCGCCAGTTTGTCTTGAGCCTTCGTCGTTTCTCTATATTAGCGCGTTGTACAGATATTTCACCACGGTTTTAGGGTTCGGATCGGTGTTACCCCTCCAGCTCGGCCGTCTCCATTCCACCTTCGCCTTTCCCTTATCCAGGCTTCACGACGTTTCGCAAAACCAATAACATTTATTCGTTTGAGTTTTCTCACGATAAATTAGTAATAGATTCATAGAGGATCTCCAAAACGCGTCAAAAAAATTAATATGACAATGCTAACAATGTCAGTAAACTGTGATACTCAAAATATTTGCATAAAACCTATTAATGTTATAATTTTAAATTTGTCATACCTGTTAGACAATATAATTTTCCTTGGAGGTCCATTTTAACTTACTCCCTTCCCACAACACAGGCAGTAACATAGTCTATAAGTAGAAAAAACATATATTTTACGTAATTATACACCTGTTGTATGAAATCAATAGCTATTACATAGTTTAATTAAAACATACATCTCCACGGCTATAACGTTAACCTACCACTATGTTACGCCTTCGAAAATCTTTGGAACGGTTCGGGAAATCTTCGTTCATGTTACGGAAATCTGTCAGAAAAAATGTCTGCTATGTGACGTAATTTTTCTACAAGTTTTCCTATCGGAAAACCAAGAAGGACTTTGCCACTTCAACAATGTTTACTTTTCAGTAGAAGTTAGAAGTTGTTAGTAAATCTTGCTACGAAATTCGAACAAAAATATACTCTATTAAAAGCTGTGGCAGAAAAACTGGGTCTCACTATTCAAGACTGTTGTTCTCGCCCCCGCCCCTCCCCCGGACAAAACTGGTAACAATAATTTAACTAGTTATTTTCTTCAAAATCAAATGACAGTTTTAAGAGTCTCAATGACGTCCAGGATAGGTTCAAAACGATATACGGCAGACAATATAAAAGGAAATTTAACAGTGGTAGAGAAGAGTATGTTTATAACTCCGTGATAAAGACACGAATACGTCTAGCATCGGTTAGGTGGAAATTAAATGAAGAAGCAACTCACAGTATGTAGTAATCAAACAATTATAGCTAAATATATCATTTGTATTTATTCTCACGTAAGATCATAGAATTAGATGGTTTTTAGCTGTATTTGATCGGTTCTACAAGATACAAGTATCTCCTAATAGTTTTCTATCTTCCAATAAAGGTTCTTTCTTCTCTTTACTCCAATTACTCTTTGCTTGTAAACATAGTGCTCTTCTACTATCAATTTTCTATCGTTTAGTCTTCATGTTGGTCTCTTTTCTATTATCTCCAGCTCACACAATTTTCTCTGGTCTTTCCTACAAAAAAAAATCGAAACTAAATGTAGGCATAAGGTATTCATAATTTAATCTTACACGCTGTGATAAATTCGAATGTTCTTTAACTCTTTTCGAAGGATTTTGCCAGACACCGACACTTGGTCATAGTTTTCTATCCTCCAACTAGGGCTCCATCGTTCTCTTAATTCCGGCTTACTTATCACTTTACCACAGTTTTTTTCATCATATCACTCTTGCAATTTTTAGACTTCCAATTGGTCTGTATTCTATTTTACCACACACATCTCCAAAATAAATATATACTATGCATGTAATCGTCATTTCTTTTGATAGATTTTTTTTGAAGGCACAAATAACTTCATATCGCTTTCTACCCTCCTACTACCGTCCACCTTTTCTTTTTTTCAATTTACTCATTGGTTCACCAAACAGTCATTTTCTTTTATGTACCTTCCAACCTTTAAACCTTACAATTAATCTATTTCAGATTTTCGTTTGCTTCCAACGCACAAATCTTCATGGAAATCATTCTTCTCTATTTGCCCATATCATATTGGGAACTTCTCTTTGACTCTTTCATTCTTCAGTATCCAAATTCGTACCCTACTTAACAGATATTTCTCCCTGCCTTGAACGCTTGAATCCTTTCCTCTTTCTTCATAACCTTACGTAAGAATCCCTAGAGAGCAGTAGTGGGTTATAGATCTGTTGTATATTTTCAGCGTACAAGTCTCCAGACATGGCAACAAACTTTCTATTCCACCTGTGTACTTTTCGTAGTATTCCTGATCTTTCCTTAATATTCTTATTATCTGCATTATAAAACCGAGATTAAAACAACCAATGTTTTTTCGTTGTTTGAACAAACAACGATATTTACACGAAATAATTGTTTAATATAATGTGTAAATTTGACCCTTTGACCTTTTCAGCTTACAATAAAGTTTCCTGTCCGCTGAAGTTTTCAGGAAGTTTGACAATGGTGTAACAAAGTTTTGGGAAGTTGAGGACAGCGGTGAGGCTGAGCTTTGTAAAATCATTATCTCACGTTAATTTAACTTAGGCCGGGATTTAGGAGGATAGGGGTAATGAAGTTTCGATTAAAAATACTTTGTCAATGTAGGTGATGGTAGTGCATCCAGGCGACCTAAATGCAATTAGTATATACGAGCTTTAATACGGGTGATTTTTTTTGCGACGGTTGTACTTTCGTAATTGAAAGAACGTAAACGAATAATGGTACATTGATCGGTTTTAGAGTCTATTGTAAAAAATTAATAGTAATTATATCTTCCAATACTTGTAACTAGCGCTAGAGCATATGTGGTGAGCGCTAGACGAACTAAGACCTAGATCGTTACCAGTCTATAATCCTATTTGAAATCTAATAGCTATTCCATTGTTCAAGGGCTGCTAAAGACTGCGCCATTTTAGCAGTGTGGAGCGTTTCAGATATAATTTTATATTAACAAGCCTTTTTATATTGCAATTATTTATCTTTTTCCGCCCATTCACCCCAAATTTACTTGCGTTCGTTGTTTCAAGCTATTTTGATTTACTCTGCTGTATGTTTCTTGGCCAAGTAGCAATTAAATAGCTATCTCCTCGTCGGTTGTAGTCAGATGTATTTCACGTGAGCGACCCTACCAACACGAGCCATAACTCGTAGTACCGAGGCATCGGTTTTTTTTTTTTTTTTTTTTTTTTTTGTCTAGGCGAAAAAGCTATCAAGGTTATCATCGCCTAACTAAAGTTTTATTTTAAATAATTATTTCAAAATAAAACTAACCAACTAAACAAAATAAAATAAAATAAATTTTTAATACTAATTGTAACTAAACGAAAGAAACTAAAATTATACATAAATTAAACATTATTAAATAGATTCAGGTGGCGTAAGAAAGCGATGACACGGTTGACAGCCGTGACATCGTCCCTTAAAACCACCTTTAAACTACCTCGAAGATCGTAACGTACATACAAATCGCTCAACTCATCACAATCAAGCAGGATATGCTTGATTGTAATATTGCTTCTACTAAACGGACATAGTGGTGGATCCTCATGTTAGCATCAACCATCCATGCGTTAACAAAGAGTGACCGATGCGAAGTCGAGTAACCACCACTTCCTCCCTACGATTCTCCTACGAACGAACAGATGTCCTCCATGGTCGGACGGTATTTTTGATGTCCCTCAGCTTGTTTCTATGTACATTTTGCCATTCTTCATTCCACACAGAGAATAGTATAGTTTTAACATTGCATACAAAATCTGATGCCAACACACGTTGTGTCGATGGTACCATACTTGTAGCTAATTTTGCTCCTTCATCTGCTTTAGTATTTCTAAATATTCCGCAGTGACCAGGCACCCAAAGAAATGACACCTCGTAATTGGAGCCTGTGTATTGAACGCAAGATATCTCCAACTAATGGGTTCTTAGTGTACATTTCCTGAATAGCCTGAAGAGCACTTTTGGAATTGGAACATACAAAATATTTAGATGTTGCAGACGGAATTGATCTTAAAGCTTGGAAAATTGCATAAAGTTCTGCAGTAAAAACGCTACAGGCTGAGGGCAATCCGTAAGTGAACGTTTGTTTTTCCATATACAATGCACAACCTATCCCATTGTCCAGTTTTGAACCGCCTGTGAATATAGTCACAGTATGTTGGTGAGTTAGTTGGATCTGCAAAAACTCCTGACGATAAATAACGTCAGGAGTATTGTGTTTCAGGTACCTGGACAATGAGAAGTCACATTTTGACTTTTGTATTATCCATGGAGGGATGTAGCATGATGATCGAATATAGGTGGAAGTTCTAAATTTAGATTCCTAAAAATGCGCAACGTTCTTATTCCGAAGGGAGCAGTTGAACGTTGACGCTCATTGTAACGATCCTCGAGGTGGTTATCAAAAACTGCTTTGAATGCCGGATGTTTAGGTTTACTTCGAAGACCAGTGTAATATGAAATTTGTAGCATTTGACGTCGCATAGAGAGAGATGGTTCTCCAGCTTCGACTAGAAGGCTGGAGATTGGGCTTGATCTAAAAGCACCAGTAGAAAGTCTAAGACCAGCATGATGTATTAAATCCAGGAGTTTCAGAACCGTAGGTCGAGCAGATGAATAGGCTATACAGCCTATCTATGCGCGATCTTACAACGGCGCGATAGAAACGGAGCATACAGGTTCTGTCTGCTCCCCAATTTGTACCACTTAGAACTCTCAACATATCCAATATCTTGCTGCACCGGGTCCTCAAATCACGCACATGCGGATTCCATGAAAGTCTTTTAGCCAATAAAAGACCCAAAAATCTCACATTATCCGCGGTTTGAAGCCGCGTACCATCAAGATAAAGAATAGGTTCCTGGTGTTGCCTGCGACGACTAAATGCTATACACTGGGTCTTCGAAGCCGAAAACTTGAAGCCCGTAGATTTGGTCCATTCTTGCAATTTATTAATAACTAATTGTAAGGATCTTTCCGCTGTTGCCATACTTCTAGCAGCCATATATATATACAAAAATCGTCTACAAACAGGGAACAGTGGACCGGTGACTGTACGTTTGAAGTGAGGCTGTTAATGGCAACAGCAAACAGCGTCACACTCAAAACGCCACCCTGTGGTACACCATTCTCTATTTCGCAACGATCAGAATATATGCCTCCTAGACGTACACGGTAAGTCCTGTTATTCAAATAATTTTGTATAAAAGCAAGAATGTTACCTTGTATACCCCATGATTTCAATACGTTCAAAATTCCTCTTCTCCATGCCATGTCATATGCCTTCTCAAGGTCAAAGAAAACAGCTACCAGTGTTTGTCGTAAGATGAAGGCATCCTGTATGATGAATGGCTACGACACCTCTAGCTCGATTTTCTGTAACGAAGTCTGATCTGTAAACTGCATACTCCCTTAGATAGAAATTGTGCGATTCATGAAGATGTGTCTCTTGAATGCAGATGTACATAGGAGACACATCTCTTACAACTATTTTGAGATCCTCAATGTGACTTCTAACACCGTTATTGTTCCACTGAATCACGGTTTGTTTAGGTGTGGACATTGTATTTTAGTGAAATGGATTCACCTGGCTCTCACTGCCGTCATTGACAATTTGTTGGCCTGGAATGTTGGACGTTCCAGGCAGAGAGTCATCAGAATCCATCACCACTATTGTAATGGTGGAATCTGAGGAATCGTTTGACTCAGAAGGGGAGTTAGAAATGGTCCTCTTTTGAGTCGCTTGTACCTTTGCACCCACTTTCACAGGTGCAGCTTTGTTGTTATTTTTATTATTATTACTCATAGTTGGAGTGGGTTTAGCACTAGTCTCTAATAGTGTCTTGCTTCTTCTAACTTTCCCAGAGGTATCTGGCAATGGAGATTTCTCCGCACATTCAACATTATTCTTCAAGTTGGAATCAGAATTTTTCGTCACCAATGCTAATATGTGACTAACGTGCTCAGTGAGAACTTCAATTTTCTTGTTTAGCTCAAAGCAGTTGGAACACGATTTCTCAGTGGTGATAGCTGAGGCATAAGATTTCGTTTCAAGTCTAGGATGAGTTGACTTGAACTTCTTTTTCGCTTCGTGGAAAGATGTTTTGTCCTTTGCCATTATGCTGAGGATCGCTTTCTCCTTATTGAACTTTGGGCAGTTAAAGGAGCGAGCAGGGTGATCACCAGCACAGTTTGGGCATTTCGGAGTACTTGTGCAAACCTTATCAGTATGGCCTCCAGATGCACACTGTCCGCATACCTCTGGCTTGGAGCAAGAAGAACTTACGTGTCCAAAACGTTGGCATTTAAAGCACCGGCGTGGATTGGGAACGTAGGGCCTAACAGAAAGTCGTTGATAGCCAGCATATAAATATTCCGGGATAGATGGTTTCCCGAATGTCAGGATAATTGATGTTGTTGGAACTCTCTGACCGTTTCCATCCTCATAATTCGTACGACATCTGTTACACCTTCTGATACCAGTTCTGATTTGATTTCGTTTTCAAGGACACACAACAGATCCCTGCATGATATTACTCCCTTTGATGATTTCAAGGTTTTGTGGGGAGCCACCGAAACCTTGACCTGATCAAAGAAGGAGGTCATTTTTAATAATAACTGTGACTGCTTCGAATTGCTTGTTTCTAACAGCAGTGTTCCGTTCCGTAACTTCCTTATGGAAGAGACAGGTCCTGCTGCACATCCAGTTATAGGCTTTTGAATTACAAAAGGCGATACCTTTGAAAGGTCTTTTCCAGTTTCTGTGCAAGACACAGTTAAGAACTTTGGTGACGCTAAATACATTTCTTTCCTGATCGTATTTACTTCCCTAGGCATTTTCAGAGAAACCTCACGACGCCTCTTTACATTCAACTGGTTGGACATTTGTTGGTTTTCCATAAGTTGTTTTTAAGCTAACCATCGTGTCAGGCGTTACGGGCGAGACTATGAGAACGGGTACACCCATGGATCACTTTCGATCATTTCCAACCCCCGGAACTCTGGGGCCCATAGTTTCCTCCTTAGCTCGACTGGATGGGCATCAGTCGAGAACTCGTAATACTGTGCACAGGCTCCGACACCTGTGCACCGCGGACACTCCCTGACCAAGGACCGAAGTGGCTAGCGGACCAGCAACCGCTCATACGTCTTCGGCAGAGCAAGCTCACAGCAGCGTCCCAGACCAGAGTTTGTCACGCTCTGGACTTTTCAGCACTCCCAACGCGCAACGGTTCTGACCCGTCCAAATTCCCTAAGAGAAGATGTAAGTGTTGAAATGTGTATAGATTGTGTTGGTGTGTGTACGTGTATGTGTATGCTTTGTGAGTGGTGTAGTGTTAGGCTAGGGTACCGCGAGGGACGCCAAACCCCTCGTAGGTGCGGCTAGTCCGCACCCCCCTGCGGATCCGAGGCATCATTCTACCCTTCCCGTAGACCTAAATATTCTATCCTCCCATTTACATGCGTGATAATCTTAAACACTTCTTTATAACTGAAAGACTTTAACTCGTGGCAGAAAGAAGAACTCGGTATACAGTACGTCTAATTAGTGTTGGCGACCCTGGCTACAAAATACCATAATCCGACCCTTATTCCTAGTACAAGGGACTCACTGTGTTCTATCTTTAGCCGAAAGTAATGTGGTAGAAGGGGATGCAACGTTGGGGTATCATTTTGACCCCCATAAGGAGTAGGTCTACGTCAGCTAAGCTACTTTGTAGGGGCTTTACGCCTCCTACATTTATTAACCATCTCTCCTGCCCGCCACAATGATAACCCGTATAAACCCTGTTATTTGCCAGAATTGACGCGCGTTGTACGTATGCCCATTATATACCGAAGTCTTAGTCAATCCAAAAAATGATCGAACCTTAATATGTTATCTTGACAAATATAAAAACTTTCTCAAAAGCATTCTATTAATATGCCTATCTAGCACTAGATGAATACATTATACTAAACAGAAATAATAACTTTCCGTGAATCTGCCCTATTACCTTTATAACACGCGTTAAAATCACAAATGACAGTTTCCTGCACTTAGTAGTAATGCAATCCTACTTAGCAGAGAAACACGCTTCTGTGGAAATTATGCGAACTAGTAAACGCACTAGTGATGAGAACAATGTGCTGGCTTGCACAATGAGCCCCAAAATGCCATTGTATGAATAAATCGATTCCCCCGATTGTAAATTTCTATCTCCACAGCCAACATGATCTCCTGATATATTGTCACATGTTCATATGGACAAATGGTCGTTCTTGGTGTATTAATTTTAAGCTAATACTATTCGTATCAATATTTACTAGTAGCGCTAATTAACCTGAAGAAGAGTGAAAAAACTAAACAAAATGACAGTTAAATTGTTAACATAATAAAAAGTTTATAAATATAAATAACGTCAATAGCTATAACAAATCCATGTTTTAAAACAAGTAAACAAACAAAAGAATTAAGTCAGTTCCTACTTAAATAATGAAAAGAAAATGTTTACTTTACCTAATGTTTATGTATATATATACATAAAGTAACATAACGTATGCATTAAAACAGCTGTTCTACCACATAACCTATAAAACAAAATCAGCTGTTTTATGAAATCATGTTAACACTTATTTGAAGCCAAATGGGACGAGCTAACTATATTGCATACCTTCCCCCTTTTGTGAAAAGTTAATCTCTCATATCAAACTAAAATAATTAATTAAATTTAATTAATGAATTAGTATTAGAAAAAACTGTATTAACATCAAGTGTCATCCACTGAAGTTTAAAAAAATGTGTATGAACTTGAGTGGATGAATAAAAAGTATTTTATTAACGATTGCAAATTTGAACAAGATATAGGCTATCAGGAGAGTGTGTTCTAATAGAAAGGATTGCAAAAGGGAATATGTTTTAACTTAAATAACATTGAGAGTGTTTCATTTAAAAATATTATATAGTTTCTTCTTGAAACATTATAAACACTTGAAAAAATAACTAATTATACAGTAATATAATTGTAACATTTCAAGATTAACTGAACTTAATTAACCTAGAGGCTTGTATGGGCAAATGCCCCTATTAATACTGAAACAAATTTTAAACTTTTGTATCGTAATATTATTTTTTAATACCAATTAAATTTAATATAATTCAAAGTTTCCTTAACGAAAGTTCCTTATTAACTATATTTTGTGTAAATGAGTTTTCAACTTCATTTATTTGACCAATCGTATTACCAATGTGTATCTCTAATCCATCTTGAAATTTTACTCGACTTTGTGCAACATAAAGTGTAAACACAGGCAAAAACAGGTTTGGTCGATTGAAGCCTTACTTATTGTTATTGAAAATGTAAGTCTTTAACGAAATTTGTTCGTTTTCGCTTGAAATGCCATGTTAGAATCCGTTGATATTAATTTAATTATTGGTAAAAATATGATGTTTCCTTTCCCAGAACCAGTGATTATTTCTAATTTAATACACTCGTCAAACATACCTAGTACGATGAGACGTACTCCATTAGCTAAACCTGATCCAAAGGTCATATGTCTAATTCACCTTTAATACTGTTAAAATATTTATACGCAGCTGTTTTTAATAAAATAATTGCACAGCTGTTTCTCAGCTGAAATATTTGAAAATCTTACTCAGCTGTTTTTAATAAAATATTTGTACAGCTGTTTCTCATCTAAAATATTTGAAAATCATACTCAGCTGTTTTCCATTGCAATGTATTTCTAATCTAGATTTTTGGTAACTTTAAGTTCCTCAAAAGCCTATAAACTTTTTTAATCGAGAAAACCTATATTTTTCCCTTCACGTCAATGCCTTTAATTTAAGCCATCTCCCCGCACTGTACGACCTTCCAAGGTCCCAAAATTTTCTCTTAAAATTTGGTTTACGAAATTATATATATAATACGTTTTCTTATACGTTTTCTTGTTTAATAATTTAAAACAACATAGGTTATTCAAATACAAGAATATTTATTAATTTTAAAGAATTAATAAATATTCTTGTATTTGAATAACCTATGTTGTTTTAATATATATATATATATATATATATATATATATATATATATATATATATATATATATATATAGATAGATAGATAGATAGATAGATAGATAGATTCAAATTTAAATTTACGAGGGGTATTCTTAAAGTAAGGGCCGTTTGAAAATAAAACAAAAACAGAAAGAAATTTGCAAAAACTAATTTTATTTTTGGAATGTACATACTTTTATCTATTTTTCTACATAGTTTCCAAGTTGTTGTAAACACTTATCATATCGCACAGCTAAATTTTGGAAACCTTCTTCATAAAAACTTGCCGCCTGCTGTGATAACCAAGAATTCACGGCCGTTTTTAATTCGTCGTCATCGTCATAGCGGCTGCAGCCCAAGTGATGTTTCAGATGACGGAATAGATGAAAGTCGCTCGGCGCAAGGTCAGGGCTGTAGGGTGGGTGGTCCAAAACTTCCCAGCCAAAAGAGTCCAATGAAGCTCGGGTCTGAGCGGCAGCGTGTGGCCTTGCATTTTCGTGCAGAAACAAAATTCCTTTTGTGAGCATGCCACGTCTCTTGTTTTGAATCGCTCTGCGCAGCTTCCTCAGAGTTTGGCAGTAGGCTTCATTTATTGTCGTTCCTTCGTTTCTTTCCGGAAATACGTGTGAGAGAGTAGTGATCGTGAAGCGTTAGTTGTCACAAATTTTCGCTTCAACTGAAGCCAGCAAATCGTCTGACATTAGAGATGGACGACCAGATCACGTTTCGTCATGGACATTGTCGCGACCATCTTTGAAGTCTCGAACCCACTTACGCACTTTTCCATCACACATGGCATTAGCACCGTAAACTTCAGAAATCTGTCGATGAATTTCTGCAGCCGACATGTTTCTTGCCGACAAAAACCGTATAACCGAACGAACTTCGCAAGGGGCGGGCGATTCGATAACCTTGAACATTTTGCAAGCACCGAACACAACGCACAAGCTACCTACACAGCTGTAACTGAGCGTAGTTGTTGCCAAGGCATGCCGGGACGCGACGCAAGCGCTCGTTGCGGCGTGCACGCGAACTATGAGGGAATATAAGCAAACGGCCCTTAGTTTAGAAATACGCTTAGTAGTTGAATTAAATATTTACTTGTATTAAATACGTCACCTATTAAACATCTGTTGATATTAAACCCACAGGTTAAACCGTATACACGAAACGTGCAAAGTTGCATGTTAAAATGATACAAACATACCTTCTCAACAATCAAACAGATGTTGGTAAAATCATATTCACTGAATTGTTAAAAGCACCTGATCTCACTATATCACGATCTTACGTCTAACATGAATTCACAATTGATTCAACTGAGCTATCCAGAAGACGTTTTCACTTGAAATTAATGCTCGTTTTATATTACCGACATTTATTTTAAGAATTTTAATTTCACACAACCTAAAACTGTCTAGAACATCTGTCGCAGAGAGATGGTGGCTGTTTCTACAAATAGATCGTTTGTATATTCAAACTCGTTACAATAGTTGCGCAATCTTATAGTATCACTTGTATTATGAATATGCATTGCCACATAGGCATCGCCACGTCTCTAGCGTTGCTCCAGAATTGCCCCTGGCTATGTGCGAAGTATTTAGTAAAAACGGGAAAGTAATAAAACGTGGCACAGACGCAAACTTGTTCAAACATTATCTAAATCTATTAACTCTCAGCTATAATCTTCATTTTCCGATTCCTTCCATTAGTATCACACTCTCCCTTATATGGTTATATCGATCAAATTTTCAATCGTTAATAAAATACTTTTTATTAATCCACTCAAATTGAAATACATTTTTTTAAACTTTTAGTGGATCACACTTGATATTAATACAGTTTTTTTAAAAATAATACCTAATTCAATTTCACTATTTAATTTTAGTTTTATATGGGAGAAAACCTTCACAAAAGGGGCAAGGTATGCAATATAGTTATTTCGTCACATTTAGCTTCAAATAAGTGATAACATATGATTTCAGAAAACAGCTGATTTTATGTTACAGGTTATGTGGTAGAACAGCTGTTTTAATGAATAGGTTATGTTATTTTATTTTTAATCATTGTAATTATTTAATGAAAAGTAACTCAAATAGAATGTTTTTTGTCGACCCAAATAGGAACTGACTTTAACAGATACTTGTTTATATTACTTGATTTCGATAGAAATACAGAAAATGCATTTAAGAACTAATGTAAAACACTATTACATGTAAAACTCACAGGACCCTTATAGCTACAGTCAATATTTTACAGCTCACAATTCAAGACTGACCCCACTCATAGCTGCACGCACTGTATCATGAGTGCACTTTGCATTGGCAAGCACTAAATGCCACTTCATACAACAATCGGTTAGCTTACGCTATGAATCGTGTCTATACTAAACCTATCCTAACCTAACAGGATAATTTTCAGAAACAATTCAACATAGTTATATTGTAATATAGTAACATAGCGGTCTGTCTTATAAGGTAACGTCGAGTCGTGTTTCAAATTACTTTATAAGTTGTTATTTTCGCGAGTTCTTGGATCACTCAGGGACAACTTGTGGGACATAGCCAGGTGCAACGTGTCAATGAAATGATGACTTGAGTATAACCAGCAAGAGATTTCGTTGCCCCAAAACAGTAGAGATAGCTCCCTAAACTACCCTATCCCTCAATCTGTATTTAACGGTTTGCTTTCTGGAAAGGAAACCAGAAGTTCCGATTATGATATAAAGGGGGAAGAGTTTTAAACATTTCAACTTAAAAACTCGAATAAAGCAATATATATACAGTTTTTAGGTGGCGTTTTTCTTGTTTTATAAATATACATATTTATCAATCTACATACATTTTCATGTGGAAGGGTATCTATAAAACTATATGCTCGAAACATTTCATCAATTTAACATATTGATATTATCAAACACTTCGTACAGTCAACAGGCAAAACACACTAACCTATTTAACAGGCTCAAAGAGAGAGAGAGAGAGAGAGAGAGAGAGAGAGAGACAGAGAGAGAGAGAGAGACAGAGAGAGAGAGAGAGAATGGGAGACTATGATACAAATACAGATATATTTGCCACAATAAATACAAACAGTATCAAAATATGATCAAATGGATGTACCAGAATCAAAATACTAGAAAATATATTAAGAATAAATTGGGCTCCATTTTCAAGAATATCTTATAGGAAATGCATTTAGATACACTTTACTGAATAGAGAACCGATTTTAGTCTTCATAAGACTTTAAATCTATTTAATCTTGAACAAATAATACCTAAATTAATTAATAGATAAGCCAGATATATAAAACCATTAAAATGTATTTAACTTAATACAACATTTGACGTTTAACTAATGTAAAAAACATTTTAATATAAAATTAAAATCTAGGCAAATCTAATACTGTGTAATGCACAATTTAACATTAATTTATGATTGAATCTTTATTCAAAAGTTTAATTTGAGAGATGCTCTAGCATTTATTTAATACTTGTTAGATTGAAGAACGATGGAAATAAAAGATTTTAACGCTTAATAGGTTTTACCTCTACAAAAGAAATAAATCATTGAGCCCAGCTGGCATTAGTACAGCCCCATTATTAAAATCTTTGTGGATAAATGTAAAATTGAATAAACTTTGCACTAAGCTGATGATCCATTATTACTGACACGCAGTTGAAGAAGGAAAATATTCTGAAGGAGTTTGTTATCCATGAAGATTGGTTAAACTTTTACATTTAACCTTACTACAATAAATACTAGCGGAATATATAATAATAGTAAATATTACAAATAAAAAAAAACTATTGTGACTAAACCTTCACGGGTGGCCTCAGCAAAGCAGTGAGTGAGCCGGGCGGAAACGGTTTTAAACGGGTATTCTAAAATATGGACAACAAATGTTATTTTTGTATCTCTTCTGTTCCGTAGCTTTGACTATTGTTATATGCAAAAATAAAATAAAATTTTCAAATTAAAAATAAATTATGAAAGTATTATTATATATATATATATATATATATATATATATATATATATATATATAGCAGTATGTTTTCTTGTGTATTAATAAAGAACAAAAGCCTAAATACAAATACAAGAATTACAATTGAATTTACAATTCAAAGCTTTTCGTTGGCTAACAGTACCAACATCATCAGGAATATTCAGGATATATATATATATATATATATATATATATATATATATATATATATATATAAATGAATGTATGTTTGTATGTATGTACGTATGAGCCTAATGCATTACTAAACCTCTGATCCGACTGTCATGACACTTTGAGAAATTGTTGAGTTCATTCGTGGGAAGGTTTTTTGTCCCTTTCCAAACGGTTATACCTCCCAAGGCTCAACAATCAATATATTATCGATATGTATGCGGAAATCGAAACAGAACGATTTCTCTTGATTCGATTAAATCTAAGCAAGTTGCATTCAGAATAATACATTAATTTACATAATGCAATTGTTATTGATGGCAATGTGAATACCAACTTATGGGGGGAAATGTTCATTCTGCCAGCTACCTTCACGGGACGCCAGCAACACATGCTTAGGCCCAAGATGCAATGACATATATTCGCGCATTTGCCCGTCCAGATCTGTTTATAACACTCTTACGTAACAAGAAATTACAGAACTTTTGTTCCCTACACAACCATCTTTGGATTGAAATGATATTACTGCACATGTTTTCAAACAGGAGTTACAATTATCAATGGGTTTCATTGTTAAGCATCGGGGTTTTAGAGAGACACGTTAATAAAATACTAAGATAAGTTTAGCCAATGTTGCCACTCAATTCATTGACTTTTAGGTACGTAAGTCAACATATATATATATATATATATATATATATATATATATATATATATATATATATCATAATAACTTTAACTTGGGGAACAAATTGATTTGTTGTAATATATTCTTATATATATAATGATCTTGTATTATATATATTATAAGGAAAAGAAAAATATAGATGGTTTTATATATATATATATATATATATATATATATATATATATATATATATGTGTGTGTGTGTGTGTGTGTGTGTGTGTGTGTGTGTGTGTGTGTGTGTATATAAAGAACTAAGTCAAAATACAAATACAAGAATTATAATTTTGTATTTACAATTATAATTGTAAATTCAATTATAATCCTTGTATTAGTATTTTGATTTAGCTCTTTTTATTAATACACAAGAATACATATTGCGATATATATATATATATATATATATATATATATATATATATATATATATATATATATAGGCCTATTTATTTATTTATAACTGTAGGAATATATATTACTACTTTTCATATAGCGGTTAAACGGTCGTTCTTTTGGTTACATTTTCTCATAAAAGCCGAAAACGTCAATATGTATTGCATACGATCAGAGAGTCATTCTCTGGATAACGTTAAAAAGTTACACAGAGAACTTACAGAGAGAACCTCATATTTTCACATTATGTACAAAATGAAGTTGTGTTTATTGGAGCGAATTTTCCACTATGAAACTTAACTACTTGCTTTTTTCACGTTAAAAACCATTCAAAAGGAGGAAGCGTTATATTTTATTTAGAAATACTGATTAGGTATTGTAACGCGGTTAAAAAAAATTCAAATAAAATAAATTTTGTGAATATCCCTTCGGAATACATTTTAAAAAAGAAACTCGTTTGTTATTCTTTTAGTGATTTTGTTAATGTTTCTTAGTTAGAAATAAAAATTAGGAGTTTTTAAAAAGAATATCCAACTGCTTTTAACAGTTTTAGATATTAATTTATTCCTTTACCGCGTTTAAGTCTCTTAAGCTCCAAGCTTTGAAATTTAAAGTAATTTTAACGTTGCAGGCTTAGGCTGAAATACAGTAATTTTTGCTTACGGTAACATAGGCTATTAATTCCAGCCTATGATAGGTAGATAAAGATATTATGTTACAGTAAAAAGGTTTCCAAGAACCCCAATACCACAAAAAAATAAAAATAATATATATTGCAATTTACCGGATCAACATTTTCGTTGAACACGTTAACCTCATCAGAGTGTCCTATTGAAAAATTAGAATTTAGAACACAATAATTTACAAACTAGACTGACCAGTTATTCTAGATTGTAATTTTGTAATACGACCCTCTGATGATGAGGACATGGTCACGGAAATGTACATATGGGTTTAATCTTTAGTAACTTTATTATCAATTATTTTTGAGGTATTGGAGTTTTTGTCAATATATTTTTTTATGTAAAAAAAATTGCGCTTTTAAATACTAGCCTACTTATTAAGAAAAGTACAAAATCTATTCGTTTCATCATGTACTCAAAAATCACCCCTCTCGTATTTACATCTGAGATAAATAGTTCTACTTCGGGGAAATACGGAAAATCTACCTGTTGTAACATAGAAAGAAAAATATGTGAAATAAAATGCGAACAAAGAGGAAAAATTACAACGTAAGCAGGCAGGACCGCTTGTATTCTCTACTGGAATGAAAAAATCTATTGCCTAACTTTGTTCAAAATTTATTTGAGCAAAATAGTCCTTTATAAGAGGGGGGTGTTATGGATTTTTTTTTCTTTGAATAGGGTTAAAATCGTGAACCCGAAAAAGCATCATATCTAAGATTAAACTTATTTTGTTAACTTATAACGGATAAAATTGCTTGTTTTGAATGTCCTAGAAATTTAAATTAAGATTTCCTTCGATCCATATTTCGTTAGATTGGACAATTCGCAATATACAAATAGACTGTTTCATATTTGTCGTTACAGAAAAATAGAGAACAATAGCCTACTCAAAACCGAAATTTTTCAGTGTTGTATATTCGTGCGTAGTAGAGCGAAAACATACTTTACAAAACATTCCGGTACTGTAGTATGACTTAGTCCGCACTTGCGGTTTAATATCGCGCGATTGTTTAGTCGCGAAAATAAAACGCATTATTTCAAGTTGCAATGCACGCACGTGCGACAGAAAAACACGGCGTTCGAAAAACGCAACCAAACCATATTTGTGGCGATGCGACGTCACTCTACTGGAATTAGTCAGACTGATTGGCGTGAACCTACACCAGATGTAAACCTGCCATAGCGATCTATACATCTCTTTCCTGTTCTCGTGTCTGTTACAGCGTTTGTTTGTTACACATGTAGCGATGAACCGTTAAAAGAAGGTCTGATAAATAGTGTGATCCATACTGACAGGCTTATTAATGATATTGACAAATATTCAGCAAAATATATACTAAAGAATTGAAGAACCGGTATTTTGGTATTATACCAACCGCACGCCCTTAGGAATAATAGAACATAAGAAAATGAAAATAAAAATAAATAAACTTTTACATTTCTTACAATCAAACCTATCCTAACGGGACGCTTTATACGTAGGCCTGTATAGTAATGTTAATAATAAATACTCAAAAACCTCTTAACCCAATACTTTTTTATTTTACCCTTACGTGCATTTCAATTACTAAGTATCAATTCTCAGAGGTATAAAATAGACTACAAAAACTCAGGTTTTTGAATATTTATCAATATTCAACCACAGTGTATTTCTAGTAAAAAGTAATATAGTAATCTTGCATAAAATAGTGCAATAATACCCTGTTCACTCCCTATGGGTATGGGGTAGGTATAATACCGAAAGACGTAAGCAATTGTGACTTCATCCTACAAGCTATAAAACTGTTCCTTCTTTAATCTCTGGCTGCAAAGAGGATCAATTTTGTAATTGAGTTTGCGAGGCTTCGCTTTCGCGCGAAGTGAACGGGCTATAAGACAAGCAGTTCATTGTGAAATTATGTTGCAGCAAAAGATATTTTACACGTAGTGCTCGCACTGCATACAATCATAGTGAGTGCGACCTTTTTGTCACGTGATTAGAAATACACTAAGCCTAAAATAAACCAATTAGCGTAAAACCTGGTCACTGTTACAATGCCGTTACGGAGATGAATAAATATCATGCTGAAAAAAGGTTTTTATTATTTGTAGAAATGTGAGAATTTAGTCCTAAAATTGTCATAATTGTAGATCCATAATATTGCGGGAGACACTATTTCGAGCGCTCTCACACACACACACACATACATTTTATTCGAAAAACATTCCGTACCCCAGCACACAAATTCTTTTAAGGTTAGTTAATTGAACAATGTTTTGTAATTTAAACGGTGGACGGACGAAGTTCAGATAAAGTGGATTTAAAACCACTGAGTAGAAGCCGAGGAGGAAGGGGTGAAATACAAAGATAACCGACGGTCCTTTGTAAAATCTCTGTATACGGAGCGCAAAGCGGATTTGTGCTGCAGATTTAAACATTTGGCAAACCAATAGAGGTTTTACATTACAAAAGTGAAGTTATTATTCTGGGCTATGTTTAGAACTGGTCTAAACAGTTCACTAACGAAAACCACTTCTTGAAACGATCGCACCGAATGTGTTTATGAATATGCCTCTTCTGCAACAAGTCTGTGTACATAACGTGAATATAGGAAGAGTTATTTCATTTTTAAACTCAAATCGTATTAGTTAAAATTGAAGCCCTTAATTGAAATCCTGACTATTTTTTTCCTAGCTTGTAATGTTTTAGGGTTTAGGAATAATTTTAAAAAGTTTCTGAATTAAAATTAACAGTGATAAAACAGTGTTTGATATGATATGAAATCGTTTTCTGTAAAGATTCGTTTATAGGTAAACATTAGGTTTAATAGTAAATGATAGGATTTACCAAAATGAATGGTTAAATGTAGGGATTTTATAAAAAAAAGCAATTTTTTCAGCTTTGGGTGATGCTAGGTTTCCCTTGAGGGGTTGGAGAATATTGCTTTTGGGGATAAAACAATGAGAATTTATTTCAGTTATATATCAACCAAAGTCTTACATATTTCTGGCAAACCGAATCAGTATTTATCTTACTATTTGTTTCTGATACACTATCTGACCTAACATTAACAGTGATAAAAAGGTGTTAGATATGTCAAAAAGGTATTGATATCGTTTTATTTATGTTTAATAAAATATAAAGGTAATACTCTGTGGGTGCCATGGTTTCCTTGAACACAGCTCACCATGTTCATGGTATTCTTACAAATGCAATAGACAATAAGTACATGAGTTAAGGAAAACCCTGCACATAAGATCCCTCCCTATTTCCTGTAAGTGTTTTAATTTTACCCCAAATTTAGAGGAAGATAAAAGAGACCTTGTGTTGTCGGGTCTGCCTTCTGAGTTACAACTTGCAAACATAATACAACATTGGTGTGCACTCACCGAAAGTCCATTGGTTTAGTGTTGTAGAACTCCCGTCCACCTTGCGTTAAAGTCTCAATATAGAAACAAGTTTGAACATACTTTACCGGAGAGGAGGTTAAATATCCTGTTTAATCCTATCTATAACCGCACTTCTTTCCTATTCCACCGTTTGCAGTACCCATTAAAAAAAAACAATTCATGTATGTGTTTCAGGTCTATGCGCAGCCGGAGCTGCAGGTGGTAGTGGCGGCATAGCGGCCGCAGTAGTTGGCGTAATCGGCCGACCATTGCCGACAATATCCGAAGCGACAACGACCACCACGACGACAGCATTCACCAACGTCAGTTCGACGAACACTAGTCCCGAGAAAGGGTCATTCGGCAACGGTCTGGAAAACGACCCTGTAACGATGGACCTGGGGTCATCCACATATCCGACGCACCAGTCGTACCATCCTCCGAAAAGAAAAAACAAGGAAGCGGCGGATTCGAAACGCGAAAGGAAAGCGGCCAAGACTTTGGCCATCATTACCGGCGCCTTTGTGATCTGCTGGCTGCCTTTCTTCATCATGGCCATCCTGCTTCCCATCTACAACCGTGATAACAACGAAGTGTTTAGCCCGTACCTGATAGCGTTCTTCCTGTGGTTAGGTTACTTCAACTCCACCCTGAACCCGATTATCTACACAATATTCAGTCCCGAATTTAGGCACGCTTTCAAGAGGATTCTCTGCGGCAGGAGGAATTCTATTAGACAGAGAAATAGGCATCTTGGAGTTAGACACTTCCATTGATAGAGTCACTTTTAAAGTTGTTACACAAATCATTGCATGTAACTTCAGTGAACGAGTGTTGTGTCAGTGTTAAATTCGTTCATGCATACGCAGTTATGCTGACTACAAACCTTTAGGTTCTTTTTTACTGCTAACATGTTTATCTAAAGTTCTTCATAATTGTTAAACCAATAAAGATGATAAATTCACCAGAGGACCAACAATATCAACGAAATCTCTCAATAGGATTTTTAAATGTCATAAAACGTTTTATGGGTATATTATATAGAGGAAATTTCAAAAATTTCATTACCTTCTGTAATTTAAATACATTAAAATTACTAAATATATTTTAATGCCAATAAAAAAACAAATTATTTTCCTTATTTGAAGAATAAACCATATCGTTTCTGATTGAACAGAGCTCATTATTTTATCAAAGTCATTGTTTAACTTCTGTAACTTATTCGCGTCATCATGGCGGCACAATAACTACAACTACAACCAGACTGCAAGTCATGCGTTGAACTCGCTAACGCCAGTACTATGTTACGAATACCTTCTCTGACACATCATTAACGTCACTGACTCTAGAACGTTAGAATCAGTTTCCCTCAAAATAAAGTCACTAAACTGAGCTCCATTGAAAATTGGCTTTAATTTGACGGAAATAACCGTAGCTCCCCGACATATTTGTAGATCTGTAAATACGATTAAACACAACAAGTTTCTATGTACCTATTTCTGAATAAATTAATTGTATTCTTCCCGTTATTCAGGTGTACAAAATACCATTAAATGTAAAATTTCTATTCACACTCACGCAATGTATTTTAACCTCATACATATATATTTACCTGATTATACCAATTTTATATGGTGTATATATTTGTATATGTTGTCTTCCTTAAACAGAATATCTTGTATTTATAATATGTGTAGATATTAAATTTATATTGTTTACAGATATGTAATTCAAATGTCACTATAGAATATATGTCATAGATTTACGTCATACACATTTTCAGAGACTTTAACGAGTCGAAACTACACTATGTATGAAAGTCAAAACATGTATAAAATCATTGTAATTAATATACTATATTTAAGACCATAAAATATTACCAATGTGATGTTACCCTGTAGTTTAGCGTAAGTTTATAGAGGTATATATTTCCAAATTTCAAATATATTTTATACTGTAGGATTTAGTGATTTTTCATTATATTTTTATAGACATTATGAAAACAGAAAATTAATTTAAGATACCAGATGCACTTCCTTTATACATACATGATACAGTGTAATTCAGAATTGATGCACTCTTTACTTAAATATAATTGTTAAAACTCATTACTAACTTTTAAAAAGCATTCTATTATATTTAAAAATGAAAGAAGAACATCTTTGAAATTTTTTATATAAATTAAGAGTAGTATTATAACAGCTTTCTAGAAACAAGTTGCTCTGGCATTTGGTCGCTCGGAAAATAAGTTTTACTTCAACTTACACTCTACTTAGATCTTGATTTAGTTCATTCTGGCATTGCTATTTTGAAATGAACTAAATAGACATTTAAAAAATTTTAATGTTACTAAGATCTGGAAAAAAATGGGAATAACCAAGAGATCAGCTTTCGCCCTCGTAACATTATTATAAACACGGTTATTATGTTACAACTAATCCTTGACAGATTTTAATTTTCGCTGATAATAAAGTGACCTTGAAATGTTCAAAATCTCGAATTTTTATGTTCTTTTTAACCATACAATTAATAAAGAGTCCTTTTTATATCATTAACATGGCTTAAAAGGTAGGTTATACTGCCTTATTTGGACCATAAGGTACTCAAGCAAGACAATGGGGCCGACACCAGACTTTTATCGCTTTTCAAAACTCAAATTTTGATCCTAGTACTCATTCTCACAGGTTTTTTCTACTTGGAAATTAATAAACTACACAATAACTCTTTGGCGCTATCAAGAATCGAACCCACAATCTTTATATTGTAATTGTCCAGCTTGATTAAGCTGCTACCAGTAAAACACAACTAATATATTTTAAATCTTCCTATGGATGTGTTTTAATAGGCTACGTCTACGGGGTTATTATATACTAATAAGTGAAAACCTTATTGTAAAACGGCACTCGGGAAAATTATTCGAAAATTATGCAAAAGTTGGCATAGCATCCATTCATAAACCTATTAATACAGCTAGCGCATGTTACATCCACGCATAAGGGTGCATCTGTTTAGATAAACAATTCTCTTCCAATCCAAACAGTTCTAATGGTTTCCCTGTCTTTGGTGACCCTTACCATCCGGTATGTTCCTAGATCTATAGCAAGCTGTCCTCGTGTCACGCTTCAGGTTAAGCATTGGAAGCTGTACATCATTACAAAGGTGATGTGTAAGATTCGTTCTCCCCTGGGTGCGTCTCCAAAGTGTAAATATCCCCATATAAGTGTATGTTATCCCAATCGTTGTTGGAACCACTCTTATATATGTTAGTGATATATGATGTGTATGTGTTGACGGCGTCACATCTTCTAACCCTAACTTATATTTTCGGTATCTATAAACATGGCGCCATATAGACGCGAAGAGAGTTTAACCTCTGAGACAATCGTTACTTCGTTTCTGGTGAAAATAAACTCAGTAAAAAAGATTTAAATTTAAAATTTATTTTAAAACACAACACATTTCTTAAATAGACTATATTTAAACTATGTTTTCAATCTTTTTAGTGGAAATAAAACTAAAAGTATATTGAATTTCAACAAAATTAATTTTTAGTAAAGATTTAGATTTGTATGGCTGATATTGAATGACCAATAAATTTTATGTTTTATTAGTATTTTATATCATTGTTTATGTGACGAATGATATTTTCAGATTTTTTATATACAGTATATATATATATATATATATATATATATATATATATGTGTGTGTGTGTGTGTGTGTGTGTGTGTTACGTATTACATAAAAAGTGAATATTAGAGGAAATATTTAAAGTTATTTGTTTTTATCGAAATAAAAAAAACTTGTATGATTAAATGCTTGAGCATATATATATATATATATATATATATATATATATATATATATATATATATATATATATATATATATATATATGCTCAAGCATTTAATCATACAAGTTTTTATGACAATATATATATATATATATATATATATATATATATATATATATATATTGTGACACTTACCTACAGTAGCACTTACATTGAGAACAACCATTTCGGGAGACTCAGGCAATATAACACACTGACCGAGTTACGGCCTGAGTTGACAATGGGATACATCTCCCGAAATGGGCGTCCTCGTTAAACGAAAAGTAGGCTACTGTAGGCACGTGTTACGTATCATTATATGTTTAAGCTTAAGTTTAAGACGGAATCAAACATCACTAAACTTTTGAATATTTGTTTGTCAAATTTCGAATGAAAATTATATGGACAGCTATTTACGGGTACAGTTGAACATTTACTCGATTTTACCACAACGTTAAAGTGACGTAATTATATGATGTGGAGATTGTTGTATTTCTAGTAGGGTATAAGCGATTGCCTCACTTCCCGATCTCAGGCCAAGAACCAAACCAAGGCCGTAGTATGTATTGTATAGTATGGGGGTGTATTGCTATGTATAAAGGCTTTTCCTAAGTTTGTTTCAACCTAATCGAAAACAAAATTATAATGCGTTTACAATTTTTTTATTTTAAATATAAACCACACGAAAAAATATTATTTTATAATATTTGTGATTCTACACAGTATTTTGTATAACGGTAGTTTCTGACATACGCCATCTACAGGTGCGTAATATTTTAATATTCCGTAGAGCTTTGTGCACGATTCATAGGTATAGAGACTTTAATGCTTTAGATAAGTGGTTTTTTTTAATATCGAAAAATATTTATACGTTAATGACAGAAAAAATGCTTTATGTTACACATATATTGAACCCGCGACCTCTCCTCTACGAATAGAAGGGATTGGATTTCAATAAAAAACCTTAATCTTTATGCGCTTTAAAAACTAAACAAAAAGCACGGATTCATATTTTAATCAATGCGTATTTGTTTCAAGGAAAATATAATTTTACATTTTAAAATTGCACTGATGAATATGTGTTACTTTTATTTAAAAAAAGACATATTATAAAGTATACACTATTTTTACTTACAACATAAATTTTCCAGACAACCTATGACATGTACAGTCCCACACAAAACTACCAAACTTGACAAATATATTTTTGTACAATCCTCAGCAATAAAATTGTATATCAGTAGAGGTAAATAAATGTAAGATAACCGGTATGTATAGACATATATTTATGTTACCTTATATGGTTGTAATCAATGTATATATATAAATCTTATAAAGGATGATATTTATGTGACCACAATCATTAGGTGTAAGAAGAGATTAAAAAAAGAGCTTAGTTCGAATCTGTGTACTTATTGTCTTGAGTCCTAATTATTATTTTCTGATTAGTTCTCCATGTAACTGTTAAAGTGAACTCCTAATCCTCGCGGAATGACAACCCTATGCAAACAAGGGATGATACTTCCACGTGATAAATATCCCTTGATAATTAAATTAATATGTAAAACACGCACCCACAACACTTATATATATATATATATATATATACACACACACACACCTATAGAGTACCCATCCTTTGTAAGGGGTTGACGAATATTTGTATTGATTTAATTTGTATTTGGTTTGGATTTAATTTACTGAAATTAAATCCCAATAAATAAATCAAACTATTGTTTATAAACTCTACCTATTATTGTCTTGAAAATATCAAAAGAAAGCAATGCTTTTGGAACATGACATTTGTAACGTATAACTAACCTTGAAAGATGAGTAACAAAAACTATTTACTGTCAGCTGTTAAATTGAGTTTAAAAGTGATTTATGCAGGTGATTTACCAACACATTTACAACCGCCTGATTAAGGCAAGCTTCATTATATATAAGGAGGTATAGATAATTGGGGGAACTTTCAAGGCCAGTGGAGCGGTGCAGTGATGGAGTTTCTAAATAAAAAAAGGCCTATGTGTTAACCAGGGACAATGAGATTATCCAAGCAAAATTTCAGGTTAATGCAGACACACACACACACACACACACATCCATACACACACACACTCTCTCTCTCTCTCACACACACACACACACACACACATCCATACACACACTCTCTCTCTCTCTCTCTCACACACATACACACACACACACATAAAGACTATATATATATATATATATATATATATATATATATATATATATATATATATATATATAGTATATATATATATATAGTTTATATGTTTGTGTGTGTGTGTGTGTGTGTGTGTGTGTGTGAGAGAGAGAGAGAGAGAGAGAGAGAGAGAGAGAGAGAGAGAGAGAGAGAGAGAGAGAGAGAGTCTGTGTATGTTTGTGCAAATTAAATGTTAGTCATACGATAATGAGATATAAAATTATTACAGCAAAATACATAAGTTGTATCGTAATGTAAACATTACTAAAAAAAGCCCGCACATTCTTCAACCACACTATTTACTAATAAAATTAGAATTTCCCGACGTGAGTTATTAAATGTAAGTATTTTATAAATAAGAGATTTTTTTCAGACTATATCATTAGAGTTATTGGAGATGCTAGGTATTCCCAAAAGCGGTTGGTAAATGTTGATTTTGGTAATGAAACAATGATTATATCTTAACCATTTTAAGTCACTTACATGCCAACCAAGACCTTCCATATTTCTCTTGCGTGTCACGAACTGAATCGGTATTCATGTTATTATTTGGTAATAAATAAACAAGGTTAGGTTATAACATGAATTTTTCAACATTTACCAAATCTCTGGAGATTTAAAAGTTTAATAACTTTAAACATGTAGCCTATAAGCAATTTTAATTAGAAAAATAATTGTAATTAGATGTATGAAATTTTTATGTGAACAGGGGTACAAACCTACATTTTAGCTCGTGACGCATCATTAAAGTCACTTAATTATTAAATGTGTTTAAAAATGACTTGCTGCGTTAATGGAGTACCTAGCAATTTACATTTTTAATTGAACCAATTAAATTCCATAAATCCTAAAACTAGATCCTGTCTGATTGCATTACACGTAATGTATTCTCCATTAATTGTAACTAATAAAAACAAAAGACAACGTTACACCCGCTTAGAAGTGAGTAATGTAATAATAAACAAACTACACGAGAGGACGTTTTAATAAAATTAATCATTTGGGCAACAAAGTGAGTTATCAAGAAAAATTAGACGAATATATAACATTTTATAAACTTCGTTTTAGGCAAATGCTTGAGATTTTTGGGAACAATTAATTTTCGTTGTAAATTTAATATTAATATTTATAATTGCTTTTTGGCGCCGAGATAAAACTTGGGTCATTTTAATGTCACCTGGAGCTAAACGCAATTATGGGAGAAACATAATTATGGCTTGAAGGGTTTAAATAAAAGGAAAATAATTAAAAAGAATATTTAGGAATTAAAACGGTTTTATAATACTTACAATGAGAAACATGAGTGTTGAAATAATATTCAATAAAATTGAATAAAAATTATGGTTTAAATATATTAATTAATTTTGATAAATATTATTTATTTTTACATGTATTAAGTAATTAAATTTCACCGAATGTGATTCACTAATAAATTCAAGAGTTTGATAACGTTCACACTACGCAAAATTACGACTCCAGCGTAAATGGAAGCGACATCGTCCCTACACCACCTTCAAACTTTCTGGAAAGTCATACTTATAAGTTAATTCCAGTCAAACAGTAGGGTCTATATCCTTGAATATAATGATGACTCAAAACAGCTGAAAAAGTGATGGATTCACGCGTTACATCAAATAACTATCAGTTAAAGAAAAGTATGGCACGTGCAAAAACCCATTGAAAACCTCCATTTATTTACGATGTACTGGAATACTACATGGTGACGCACAAAGTAAATAAAAAGCAAGACAATTGAATATAAATCTATTTGTCTCGACATATCTTGGATTATTGTAAATACTAATTAATATCATAAGCGAAATTTTTCTACAACACATAGAAATCACCAAGATACTCACAAACAATACACATGCACACAAAGTTATTTACTGGCACAGAAACGTCGATGATATCATAATACTATACAGAGGCAACTCCCGTCAATGCGAAAATCTTCTCACCAACACTAATAAAATACACCTAAAACTCCACTACAGCTCAGAGATGAAACCAATCGACCCCTAAACTTCCCCGTCCTAACCATAACAAAAACAGAGCTTCAACATATAAAGGAAACCCATAACGACACACTTATCCAAACACCTTAAACCACTCTATCCAACACAAACTCGCTGCCTTCAGATCCATGCTCCATAGACTTAAAGAAATCCCAATGACCACAGAAAACATAAACAAAGAACTAGACACAATTAAATATTTAGCGTACACAAATGGATACAACACCACAATAATAGACAAACTATGGTACAAAATACAAAAAAACACTAAAATTAACACTACTAACAGGGAAAACAAATACATCACATTGGTTCATAAAGAAAACAACAAACAAAATAACACACAAATTTCAAAAAATAGGGTACAAAATAGCATACAAAACTAATAACAAGCTACAATACAAAATACAACACAACACCAACAACAAGGATAAAATACAAGCACCAGGCATATACAAACTGAACTGCGCCGAATGTAACAAATTCTACACTGGACAAACAGGTCGCAGATTTAAACAAAGAGTCGAGGAACACAAACAGAACACCAACTCAGCATTTTACATTCACATAAAAGAAATAGGACACAAATACACAAACATTTACCATAACATAGAAATCCTACACATCAACGAAAAAGGACCACTTCTCAACACACTAGAACAATATGAAATTTACAGACACACAAAAACACAAAGTACAAACATATTTAACGAACAAACACAATACAAATCACACATATTGTTTGATACTATCGAAAACCTACCTTTAAAACAGTTACCGCTTGACCCAACATCTCCAAGCAGAAGACACTGATGAAGATTGCCACTTAGCGATCGAAAACGTTCTGTCTCAGTAAGTTTTAACACTAAATTTAAAGTTCGGATAGTCATAAACTATTGTTCAAGTGATTAATGAGACTCACCGAACGTAATGGACGACAAAATTCAAGAACTAGTATTAATATTGTATTCACTAGTCTAACATTGGTACGCTATTACATTGAATGTGGTTACCGTCAGTTTGTACACGGCGAAGCCTACTCTTAAATACAGACTGGAGCTCAAGGAATGTAAAGGAGACTATGACGTTAGTGATCGACATCTTCATACCTTGAATAGCTTTTGGATGCTTGGCAAAAAATAAAAACCTATTTTTAAAATTTCCTCATAAATAATAACCATGAGGAGACCGAATCCGTGATCGCGGCGGCCACGAACCTGAAGAGATAGTCGTAACATCGAAGCCAGTGATACATGAAGCGTGTGACAAATTGTTGGTAAAAACAAAATGTAATTTAGTGGGGTGTGAGTTTGAATTAAAATCTCCAATAGACATTGATATAAACATTATACAATCTAACCTTTGCGCACATTAGGTTAGGTTTGCTTTGTGGAAAATTATCCCGCATTGCAAAAACAACCTAACATTACCGAACAAACAACAGCTCGTACACTTAAACGCCACACCACAACCAATCGCGTGTCTCCAATAATTCAATAATGTTTACACTCGTCAGATTTTCCAGTTTCGCAATGGCGCCCATTCCTAATTCACTACATTTTTTAAAGTAAAACTGTTATTGAAATATATACAACTTTGTCAAATAAAATACGATTAAATGAAGCATTGATGCCAGAGCAGGGCCGTCGTGTAATTAGCAACCCTTGTCTCACTCTATACGGACTCTGAATACTGATTATAATTGCATAACAGTGACCTATTTACACAACACACCATAAATAACTTACCCGCAGCTGTCAGGATGTGGTCATATTTATGCATGCATCGTATGGATAAGACGCACGTAGTAGCGTCTGCGCGCGCGCGCGTGTGTGTGTGTGTGTGTGTGTTAGATGTGTGTGTGTGTGTGTGTGTGTGTGTGTGTGTGTGTGTGTGTGTGTGTGTGTGTGTGTGTGTGTGTGTGTGTGTGTGTGTTGTGTGTGTTGTGTGTGTGTGTGTGTGTGTGTGTGTGTGTGTGTGTGTGTGTGTGTTAGATGCGTTTGTGTGTGTGTGTATGTGTATGTGTTAGATGTGTTTGTGTGTGTATGTGTGTATGTATGTGTGTGTGTGTGTGTATGTATGTGTGTGTGTGTGTGTGTGTGTGTGTGTGTGTGTGTGTGTGTTGTGTGCCCGCGTATTTGTATGTGGTAGTACATTATTTACAAGGCGGATAAAGCTGGATGTTCAGTTAGATATTTTAATTTCTGCTTCTCGAACATAAGATTAAATTCGTCAGCCTAAAGACTATAACATCAGGAGTAAGCCTATGACCTTAAAAATATTCACCAACTGCAGAAAAACGAGAGTTAACTTAAAGCTAATAAATCAACGGAGAAACGATGTCTGCGACTCCAGTTGTTCAAAGCAAACATACTTTTAAACTCCCACGCTGGAGACACATTTAAAGCTTACGTTTGAATTTTAAAACCTACTGGCCGAATTTATAACTACAGTAAATGTATCATAAACGTAGAGAGGTAACGTTTCCTAATTTAGTAAGCCATCTTCACAGTTGCTATATCTGAGTTCGATTTTCATGAATTTGTTTAAATTATAAAATCGGCGAGTATTTAATCGCCTTTGTCAAGCCTAAACATGACCGTTTCGCGGAACGTCGCATACAACCAGAGCTTTTAATTCCTTAAACATGTATCTCGCATAAACTTACATTGACCACTTCTTTAGGCATTCAAGTCACCGCGTCTGACACCTTATGATTACTACCATTTAATATTATAAAGGCATAAATACTTAAGCACGTCTCGCAGATAAATATTCTTGGCCTCATTAGAAAGAGGTCGGTATTTTGCAATTAACGAATATTCCCACATGAGCATGCGCAAACTAAAACCCTTAGTCATAGAAAGCTCGCAAAAACACGAAAATAGGTCAAAATGGTTTTTAAAAAACGCTTCAAAAATTACTATTTAATTGCAAAGTAAATGTATATTCCTCTACCACGGCAAGAGAATAGTAATATTTACTAGCCGTGGTCACGTGACTAATTTGGTACTTTATAGTCTAAAGAATATGCCAACCTGTATTGTGATATATAAATTCAGATAATCATGGACGTTAAAGGACTGGGTATTTAATTTAAATAAAACTTTACTTTCATACAATTTCACTTGACAAAAAAACTTTGAATGGAAATTAATAATGTTTAAATACGGTTAGGGTTCATCAGATTCCTGAATTTAGAAAATGCTATGTTATATTTATCTGCTTATGTTGCTTTATTAGTGGCTTACCGACTGCCCAGCTATCTGCAGGGTGCTTGACAGCACCTTCAATTAAACAACACTCAGCAAACAGATATTACAGACCTACCCAGGCACACACATCTCCTCATTGGGCAGATACTACCCTTACACAACCAGCACCGACGGCCGCTGTCCTTACCGACTGCCCAACTCTCTGCCGAGAGACGTAAAAGGCCTTTCATTACACAACACTCAGCAAAAAAAAAAAAATTACAGACCTACCCAAGCACACACATCTCCTTATTGGGCGGATACAACCCCTACACGACCAGCATAGACGGCCGCTCCCCAACTCTCTTCTGCCGAGAGACTTGAATGCACGCGGATGTGTTTACGGAGAGGAAGAGACATAAGATTTAGGAATTGCTATTATTATTTTATTTTACATTCTCAGTCAAGTCATTACAGCAGGAGACGAGGACAATCACTTACTCCGTAGTTTCACAAGCAAGGTGTTTGTAATGTCCTTCCTTAAAAACACCGTACATAACACTTATTCAATCATAACAAGTTTTCAGCAATTATGTCGCATTCATCAGTGATAAAGCTACACATTTTGGAAAGTCCCTATGTAGGCAATAACCTTTGATAATGATGACTTTGAACTTACATATATTTATATGTAAATGTGAAAATTCGTATAACTATGGTAATTAGTTAATAATTGCGTATTATTATTTTTGTACGGTAGTCTTATTTTTTTCATTTAAGTTTACTGACATAAATTTTGCATATTGTTCCCTAATATCTGGGCACTATATCCTCTCTTTTAAAATTTATCACACAATAATTTTTTTTGTTTATAAACATTCCAAAAGCTATGTGATTACTTAGACCGCCGCTAGACTTCGCCCCGCCTACATGAGTTA
>JBAIZL010000004.1:74560503-74585503 GCA_036971475.1 Prosapia bicincta | reverse complement strand
TTTAATTGTTGGCAAATAAGTGTTCAGAATCTTTATCGAACTGAATGTAGTGAAATTGTATATTGAAATAATTTCTGTTTTATGAAAGATATCGATTGTTTAACTTAAAGGATTATATTATTTTTGTTTTTTAATTTCATTACTGTTTTTAAATATGCTAATTAGTTAAAGGATTAAATGGGTAATTGCTATAACAAATAGTTTTATATTATTAACTGTTCTTAAACAGCGAAAAATTGTTTTTGGGATTAACTTCTAAATTGTAAATATCGATGGTTTAGTTTAAAGGATTACATTGGTTTTTTATTTGATTGCTGTTTAAAAAAAAAAATGTTAAATAAGTTAAAAAAGCAAGGACTGTTTTGGTTTAATTAAAGAGTTATGTAATTGCGGTTTTAAGTATTAAAAAAGTAAAAGGGAACCCAGCTAAAGTAAAATTTTCCATCTGAAACTAATAATTAAAGATAGAATTTCACAGAAATTGTAACATAAAAAGAATAGACAGAGAAATATTAAAAGAAAGGTAGTATTAAAGACTTACCGAACTAGTAGATGTAACATGGGTAAAAACTGTGCAGTAGTAATAAGTTGAAAAGTAAATAAAAAACATATTTTTTACTAACTTGCCTACAAAGCAAGAGTGTTTTTCTTTAAAACAGATTCCTTACACACTCCTAAAACCAAAGGGTCATTTCGCCAAAAAGATGCCTTCAAAGAACTCATTCCCCGGGAAATACGTACCAAAAGAGTTAAATTTCAGCAAGTTAGCTTTTTTTTAATAAAGTCCAATGACCTGTTCTCTGGCAGATTTTGGTGGGTCATTGCACAGTATCCTAGTTTGGCTAGGACAGGCCCTGTCGCAATTCTGAGCTTGCGGTGGGGTAAAGGTGGAGGCGGCAGCGCTGTAGCCCTTGCTGGGCGGGACGGCCCGCGGGCGGCGCTGTAGCCCTTGCTGGGCGGGACGGCCCGCGGGCGGCGCTGTGCGCGCTCCGCTGCAACGCACACACACACACACACACACACACACACACACACACACACACACACACACACACACACACACACACACATACACACACACACACAAACACACACACACACACACACACACACACACACAATATATATATATATATATATATATATATATATATATATATATATATTCACATAAATGCACGAACACACACACAAACACACTCACACACACACACACACACACACACACAAACACACACACATACATTTTCACACAAACGCACGAACACACAGACTCGCGTATACACGCATAAATCACACTTTACTTAGCGAAAACATCTTCTCAAGTTACTCAAAACCTTCACGATGGCACAAGTAAGCGGCTTTAAAGCGTGTAGACTTGTAGATTACGTGCAAGTCTGAAACCCGAGGGAAATTATTCTATCCATTTAATGCACTCGGTACGTTGCATGGCAACCGCATTCTGCTTTCAATATCGCACATTCATCGCCTCAAAACACAGATTGCTTATGAAAGGCTCTTTTTCCGAGAGTAAGAAATCAATGCTCTGAATAAGGTTACGCCTTTCACTGGCTGTTGAGATGCATTACCTAAGCGTTTAAATCTCTGAGTGACGCCAGACTTGAGCCGTGATGATGCTTTTACTGGAGACACGATGTAAGGTAAGGAAAGTAGAATCAAGAGAAGTGATTCCCTATCATTGAAAGAAACAAAGATAAGAAAGCAAAGATGAAGCATTCCCCCTAAAGTATAACGATCATGTTTGCATAGTTTATTGAAATCTTCCTTATTTGACATTACTAAAGAGTTGCGTTTTGTATTGTAACTGCTTGAATTTTACGGTCAAATCACAAACAAAAATTCACGGCCAATATTACATCACCCTTTTTAACCCGTACTCTGATTATTAATTAAAAAAGCTTTTTTACCGTGTTAAAAGTTAGCCTCAATTCCGGTCAGCAAACAAATCTAACTCCCATCTTGAGGTTTTTTTGACACTGCTGGCATAAACCTGGACGGAAGAAATTACCAAGCCATTAAATCCAATTAAAACATACGAAACCAAACATATATTCGACCACGTAGACCACTGTAGAAACATCTGCATACGCCATATGTGTAGGTCATGTGGAAAAACCTAAACAAAGGGCAGTAAGAGGTTGCTGCACGGCACGAGTTATGTGGATGCTCGAGTGCTCTTCGTCGGTTTACTAGATGTCACCGTTTGGGTTTTCCCGTGCTTTGCGGGGTAATAGATGACAAACCCAATAGTATGTCTCATAAATATGAAACAATAAAAGACAACGGAGATCGAAGGAAAACAAAAACTTAAAAGGAAGCAGAGATTGCAGAAAACGAAAAAGACACATTGAAAAGCATCAGAGATTGCAGAAAAAGGAACAGGAAACATTAAAAGACATTTGATATTGCAGAAAAAAGGAAAAGGAAACCTTAAAAGGCATTAGAGATTGCAGAAAAAGGAAAAGGAAACATTAAAAGGCATCAGAGATTGCAGAAAAAGGAAAATGAAGCAATAAAAGGCATTAGAGATTGCAGAAAAGAAAAAGAAAACATCAAAAGGCATCAGAGACTGCAGAAAAATGGAAAAGGAGACAATAAAAGGCATTAGAGATTGCAGAAAAGAAACAGAAAACATCAAAAGGCATCAGAGATTGCAGAAAAAGGAAAAAACAATAAAAGCCATCAGAGAATGCACAAAAAGGATAGGGAAACGTTAAAAGGCATCACAGATTACAGAAAATGGAAAAGGAAACAATATACTTCATCAGAGATTCCAGAAAAAGGAAAGGGAAACAATAAAAAACATTAGAAATTGCAGAAAAAGGAAAAAGAAACCTTAAAAGGCATCAAAGATTGCAGAAAATTGAAAAGGAAACAATATATTTTATCAGAGATTGCAGAAAAAAGAAAGAGAAACATTAAAAGGCATTAGAGATTGCAGAGAAAGAAAAGGAAAAAATTAAAAGGCATTAGAGATTGTATAAAAAGGAAAAGGAAACAATAAAAGGCATTAGAGATTGTAGAAAATGGAAAAGGAAACATTAAAAGACATTACAGACTGCAGAAAAAGAAAAAGGTAACTTTAAAAGACAATAGAGACTGCAGAAAAAGGAAAAGGAAACATTAAAAGGCATTAGAGGTCGTAGAAAATGGAAAAGGAAACATTAAAAGGGATTAGAGATTGTAGAAAAAAGAAAGGGAATCTTTAAAAGGCATTAGAGATTGTATAAAATATAAAAGGAAACATTAAAAGGCATTAGAGATTGTATAAAATGGGAAAGGAGGCATTAAAAGGCATTAGAGATTGAAAAAATTGGAAAAGGGAACATTAAAAGGCATCAGAGATTACAGAAAAATGAAAAGGGAACATTAAAAGCATTAGAGATTGTAGAAAATGAAAACGGAAACATTAAAAGGCATTAGAGATTGCAGAAAATGGAAAAGGAAACATTAAAAGGCATTAGAGATTGCAGAAAAAGGAAAGGGAAACATTAAAAGGCATTAGAGATTGTATAAAATTGTAAAGGAAACATTAAAAGGCATTAGAGATTGTTGAAAATGTAAAAGGAAACATTAAAAGTCATTAGGGATTGTAGAAAAAGGAAAAGGAAACTTTAAAAGGCATTAGAGATTGTATAAAATGGAAAAGGAAACATTAAAAGGCATTAGAGATTGTAGAAAATGGAAAAGGAAACATTAAAAGGCATCAGAGATTGCAGAAAAAAAGGAAACATTAAAAGGCATTAGAGACTGTAGAAAATGAAAACGGAAAAAATAAAAGGCATTAGAGATTGTAGAAAAGGGAAAAAGAAACAATAAAAGGCATCAGAGAATGCAGAAAAAGGAAAAGGAAACAATAAAAGGCATCAGAGATTGAAGGAAAACGAAAAGAGTGTCAACTACTCCTAGAGCTTCACTTTTCTGTCACAAAGTTTTCCGGATCAAATTATATATGCAACACTCACGGAATGAGACACAAAATTATGCTCTAAGGCTCACTGCCCCAAATGTAACCTAAGAGTTCCTACCCTGAGGATTCTTACGGGTAAGTACCCTAATGCTTCCTAAGGGTCACTACCCTACGTCAGACCAGAATGCAGTGGAATACTGCTACGAGACCCTCGAAATAGGACGTCCTTATTCAAAATTATTTTAAAGCTATGAGTAGTTTAGCCAGAGTTAATACGTTCGAGAGGGTATTGTACAATACAGTTATACCTTTTCAGGCACACAATTAAACACGTACTGGCAATATAGCAGAGTTTCTTATAAATTAAATGCAATCTAAATTTAAAGAGCGCCATGGACGTTGTATTTAAGTACACGTACAGGGTGGAATTTATTTTAAGAAATCAAGTTAAAAATTTACAGATAAATTACAACGTCTTAAAAGCAAACTACAATTAATAATGCAAAGAAATATTCTGCTTTCTTTGAAAGTTTGTTAACGTCATCCTGTTACAGCGATGACCTCATGAATCTCTCAAGTCCCGCCCTTGTACTTCACTGCTGAACAAATCTTTTATCTCCCTATAGAGGGGAAATTTGTATTTTAAGGGGAAATTTTACAAAACGATGCATTACTTCAAAATGTTTTAATAAATTCCTTTAAGCACTCAATGCTCTACTAGTAACTCGAGTGAATAGCGTTTGGCTATTTTACTCATAATACTATGAAAATGGCTATTTTACCCATAAAGCTAGGTAATTTGTTTTCATAAAATATATATATAATACACAAATAATGAAAACAAATTTTTTTAAACTCAATTCCTACTAAGAAAAAAATTATGTTAGTTACATTTAAATTAATAGTTACAATTATTACAAATAAAGTAACATAACCTATGCGTTAAAACAGCTGTTATACAATGTAACCTATAACATAAAACAGCTGTTTTATTAAATCATATGTTATCACTTATTTTAGGTAAAATTAGAAGAAATAATTATATTACATACCTTATCTATTTTGTGAAATGTTTTCTCCCATATGAAACTCAAATTAATTTATTATTAAATTTAGTTAAGAAATATTAATTAATAATATATATATATATATATATATATATATATATATTTATATATTTAAAGTAACCGTATTATTATCAAATACCTTCTACTACAAGTATAAATAAATAGAAGGAAATAAAAAATTCAATGCAGCAATAATTGTAAGGTTTAGACATTTAAGCTCGGTTTGTCTTAATTAGCTTTATTAGGTTTTTAATTTAGATACTGAACTCTAGTCTTCGAATTGCATTAACGTTCCTGAAAAATCTTTATAACAGCTCAACTGACCCTACACTTCAAAATTTATAGTGTCGAAATGTCCGTTTTGCTATTTGGGGATGAGAACTATCCTTGCATTAAAAATACAAAAACTCCATCCTAGTAAACTCTTTAAAACTCGCGCACTTAAGAAAATGAGAATTCGATCAAACTTGTTACTCCACTAACTCGGGTTAGAGTGCTTCTGTACCGACGGTCTTCGTATGATGGGCGGGCCACCGGTGATTTTAAAACTTAACTTTAGTTTGACCGTAGTTTGCTAATTAGAAAGCTTAAAGTTGCGTATATTTAACGACCACGCGTTGCGTATTACAGCATGCGCCATCTTGCGCCCGAATCAGCTGAGCGCTTCACTAAACTTTGTTACAGCTCCACGCATCCTCGAGCATTCCAAGTCGTGCCACATTGTTACTGTAATGTTTGCTATATTTGGAAAGCGTAAAGTTGCGTACATTTAACGACCACGCTATATAAAGCCAGAGGAATAGCGTTGCGTAATACAGCATGCGCCATCTTGCGCCCGGATCAGCTGAGCGCTTCACTAAACTTTGCTCCACGCATCCTCGAGCATTCCAGGTCGTGCCACATTGTTACTGTAATGTTTGCTATATTTGGAAAGCGTAAAGTTGCGTACATTTAACGACCACGCTATATAAATCCAGAGGAATAGCGTTGCGTATTACAGCATGCGCCATCTTGCGACCGGATCAGCTGAGCGCTTCACTAAACCTTGTTACAGCTCCACGCATCCTCGAGCATTCAGGGTCGTGCCACATTGTTACCATTATGTTTGATTCTTAGTAACGTGAACGCAAGGGCGTGCGTTGATTACTAAAGAGTCGAAACTGAACTTACCTATCGCCTATTGTTGCCATGACAACATAATCCGTTCCCTATCGTGATGAATTCAAGAACCGTATCGGCGCATTTACATTAGCACAATCAGCTGTTGTACACGGACTGAGCTTCTCATTTATTCTATAGAATCCATTGAATGGGGAATTTTTTATAGGTCTTTTCAGGAAGCTTATAGCGTGATTCGATATAAAACATATAAGAAGAAAACATTTTTCAAAAGTTTTAGTCCCATTTATAACTTCCTTAGTTTATTTTAGGTCTATTTTCTAATTTTAGTAGTGGTTTTAGTTCTTTTGTATAGCTTATAGTTTATTCTTAGTAGTTTGTTCTTGGTTTTCAATAGTTTTTAAAGCTTTAAATCAATTTATTTTTTTAAAATCAATAGTTTATTTCCTGTTTTCTTTTACGATTTGTATAACTTGTGTTAGTTTCTGTTTTCTTTTTGTTTGTATACAGGAAAGGTTAGTTTCAGGATTGAGTAGTCACAATCCTGGGATATGATTCAGGATTCAGGCGAACGTCATCCTCGCGCGACTACGTTCTTCTGTCCAACCATCATATGTACTTAGCACTATCTTCATCCCATCCCTTCATATCTCTCATTTTTCTAAGAGACGTGAGTGGGTAACCTAACCTTCCTGCATGGATAGGGTGTTTATTTCATGAGAGACTAAGTAAACCCTATGTTTCCACCTTAAATATAACCATTCCCCTAATACTTCAAAATATAGCGACATTTATACTGACCACCTGAAAACTACGTAAAACCAAAGTATTTTTACATCAAATTTTATTTTAATTTTATTTTACACAATGAAGTTTTTCTCCTCTAACACTTCAATAGGCATTCTGAAGCAACCTAAAACACATTCAAACCTTGTGTTTCTTACAACATTTACAACACAATAGTAAAACCGTTAGCATTTCTGTAGTTTATATAAAACGCAATCATATTAGGATTTAATACTGTTCAGTGGCGGTATAACAACTGGCTGTGGTAAAATTACCTTTTAATGGCGTTGAAACACGTATCTCGCCATCCATTATGTGATGACGTCATAAAACCTGTCCGTAACTTTACCACATACGGATGGTAGTTTTATTTAATATCTTATTTTTATATATTTCTATTTCGTAAAGCATACATGATACATAACCTAATATTCTATTTATTCTTGGTAAATGAAGAAAAAGGTTAGTCTATTAGTGCACACTCTTATATCTGGTTAAAAATGTCACTCGTTAATAATATACTATTTATTAATTCATTCTGTTTCAAATACAATTTTGTTTACTTCTAGTGGATGACACTTGATTTTATTATAATTCTTTTCAAATATTAATTTACTATTCACTTCCTTCTGTTATCTCACACTCCTCTTACGTACATCTTCTACAAATTTTCAACCGCTTATAAAATACTTTTTATTCATCCACTCAAGTTCAAATACATTTTTTCTAAACCTATAGTTGATGACAATAGTGGATGTTAACACAGTTTTTTTCAAATATTAATTCATTACTTTTAATTTTAAAAAGTTATGTCAAGTTGGATTAGAAATGTATGGCTACATGTTTAAAATCCAGCAGTTGAGGGATGAATTAAAAGTATTTTAATAGCGATTGAAACCTTAAACAAAACTATATATATATATATATATATATATATATATATATATATATATATATAGAGAGAGAGAGAGAGAGAGAGAGAGAGAGAGAGAGAGAGAGAGAGAGAGAGGGAGAGAGAGAGAGAGGGAGAGAAAGAGAGGGAGAGAGAGAGAGGCAAAGAGAGAAGTAGTAGTGTATCAAATAAAGATTTTTTATTGATATTTGAAGGAATTGACTTTAAAAGAAATAAAACATGTGCATTACTTGTTACCTAATAATGTACAAAAACTAACATAACTGGCTGTGGTAAAATTACCTTTTAATGGCGTTGAAACACGTATCTCGCCATCCATTATGTGATGACGTCATAAAACCTGTCCGTAACTTTACCACATACGGATGGTAGTTTTATTTAATATCTTATTTTTATATATTTCTATTTCGTAAAGCATACATGATACATGACCTAATATTCTATTTGTTCTTAGTAAATGAAGAAAAAGGTTTCAATTCCTTCTATTAGTGCACACTCTTATATCTGGTTAAAATTGTCACTCGTTAATAATATACTATTTATTAATTCATTCAAATACTGTTTCAAATACAATTTTGTTTACTTCTAGTGGATGACACTTGATTTTATTACAATTCTTTTCAAATATTAATTTACTATTCACTTCCTTCTGTCATCTTACACTCCTCTTACGTACATCTTCTACAAATTTTCAACCGCTTATAAAATACTTTTTATTCATTCACTCAAGTTCAAATACATTTTTCTAAACCTATAGTGGATGACACTTGATGTTAACACAGTTTTTTTCAAATATTAATTCATTACTTTTAATTTTAAAAAGTTGATGTCAGGTAAGATTAGAAATGTATGACTACATGTTTAAAATCCAGCAGTTGAGGGATGAATTAAAAGTATTTTAATAGCGATTAAAACCTTAAACAAAACTATATATATATATATATATATATATATATATATATATATATATATATAGAGAGAGAGAGAGAGAGAGAGAGAGAGAGAGAGAGAAAGAGAGAGAGAGGGAGGGAGGGAGAGAGAGAAAGAGAGAAAGAGAGAGGGAGAGAGAGAGAGAGAGGCAAAGAGAGAAGTAGTAGTGTATCAAATAAAGATTTTTTATTGATATTAGAAGGAATTGACTTTAAAAGAAATAAAACATGTGCATTACTTGTTACCTAATAATGTACAAAAACTAACATAACTTATGTGTTAAAAAAGCTGTCGTATAAAATAACAGGTTAGCGGTTATTACAAAAACTGCTATTTCCGATACTCTTCTCATATTCTGAAGTATAAACCCGGGAAATAAGTAATCCTTACCTTCAATAACTTTTGAATACATGACTCTGAATTGTAACGTACCTGAAACAAAATTAAAAATCTTTTGTTAGTTTAGAATTTTCACTCGTTATCAATGTTTAGAAACAGAGTTTATAAACTTTTTAATGAACATGTCCGCAAGCACACAGATCAGTAAAAGGGCAAGTTCCGTTCTAAAGAGCTTCGATTGAAAGCTACAAAAAAGGCAACGGAAATTCGTTTCATCTGTGGAATAAATCTGTGTGGAATAGTTATTTAAAACATATTACGACACCACAATCGACGCTTCATTAACCTAATGTACATTTCGTAGTGACGTTGTTATCAGAGATTTTAATGAGCTGCTTAGAGAATAGCATCTGTAACCTTGGTTTTGAAATATCAAGGCGATCTTTTAGCTAAATATAAACCTGGTGCTAGTTTGTGAATGGAATACTAAAGCCTCTGATGATGGATATATGTTCTTCGAAATGTGTATTACAATATGAAAACCTGCATTGTCGTACTGAAAGTGATTTTGTGATAGCTTTCTAGTATAAATGCAGGTGAGCTATTATGAGGTGTGTAAATAAATTAAAAATTATTCCATAATGCTACAGTAATATCAAATCCTCGTGTGTGATTAGGTTTTTAATAAACTCTAACCAATCAAATAGACTAAGCAAACAATGTGGAAGAAGCAAAATTAGTAAGAAAACAGTGGTGCATAATTGTGTTTAGAATTATTGATAATTATTTTTAAAAAATGTAATTATATATATATAATGAAAATAATAAATTAATTTATATTTATAATATTTATCACTATTAGTACCACTATAATCTTAATATATACAACAATGGTAAATTGGCAATTGATATGTTGTTCCCATAAAGGCAACAATGTTAATGGTGGTTGATTATTCTTACGTTTTCTTTTACCAAAACTAAAAAATTTTATATTAATTAAAAAATTTAATGTATTTTGACAAATGTCCTACGATTGTTATTAGCATATATAATATATTAAGGATCAAGTGTTACACTTATTTTCCAATTAAATGCAGTTTTAGAAAGTCATAAAAATACGTTTAGCTTCTGGCGCCCTTATATTGTCCTACAATTTATACCGCACTTGACCTTTGGCCCGATGCCAGAGCTACCGTATCATAAAACCTTTCCATTACAATGCCTGATAAATATGCTCATTTTAATCATAAGAGGTCATAAATATTTTTGTTAAATGATACTTTCAACAAATACGGTTTTTTACCTGTACAGTCTCAATGCAATATAAAATTTATATTTTTCATTGCAACGAATACACCTGCAAGTTCTATCTTAGATCTGCAAGCTACATCTTAAATTTTCAACACTTTTGCCCTGTAAATTAAATTATACACGTGTACGTTACATCTTAGACCTGTAAGTTACACCTTAAACCTACAAGTTACACCCTAGAGCTGTAAGTTACACCTTACACCTGTACGTTACATCTTTGGCCTGCGAGTTACACGTTTTGCCTGCAAGTTACACCTTAGGATTGTACGTTATACCTTATAACTGTAAGTTACACCTTAGACCTGTAGGTTCCACCTTAGGCGTGTACGTCACACGTTAAATATGTTAGTTACACCTTATTAAACGTGTAAGTTACACCTTATACCTATACGTTACACTTTATATCTATAAGTTACACCCTAGAGCTGTAAGTTACACCATGGACCGGTAGGTTACACCTTAGGCTTGTATGGTATTTTTTAGATCTGTAAGTTACACCTTAGACCTGTAAGTTACACCTTAGACCTGTAGGTTACAATTATGACATGTAATTTACACCTCAGACCTGTAGGTTACACCTTAGGCTTGTACGGTACTACACCTTAGACATGTAGGTTACACCTTAGGCTTGTACATTACAACTTAGATTTGTAAGTTACACCTTAGAATTGTAAGTTATACCTTAGACCTGTAAGTTACACCTTAGACCTGTAGGTTACACCTTAGGCTTGTACCTTACACCTTAGATTTGTAAGGTACACCTTAGACTTGTAGGTTACACCTTAGGCTTGTACATTACATCTTAAATTTATAAGTTACACCTTAGACCTGTAGGTTACACCTTAGGCTTGTATATTTCATCTTAGATTTGTACGTTACCCCTTAGACCTGTAGGTTACACCTTAGGCTTGTATATTAAATCTTAGATTTGTAAGTTACACCTTAGACCTGTAGGTTACACCTTAGACCTGTAGGTTACACCTTAAGCTTGTATATTTCATCTTAGATTTGTACGTTACACCTTAGACCTGTAGGTTACACCTTAGGCTTGTACATTACATCTTAGATTCTTAAGTTACACCTCAGACCTGTAGGTTACACCTTAGGCTTGTATATTTCATCTTAGATTTGTACGATACACCTTAGACCTGTAGGTTACACCTTAGGCTTGTACATTACATCTCAGATTTGTAAGTTACACCTTAGACCTGTAGGTAACACCTTAGGCCTGTAGGTTACACCTTAGGCTTGTACATTACATCTTAGATATGTCTTTGACCAGTAGGTTACTCCTTATGCTTGTACATTACATCTTAGATTTGTAAGTTACACTTTAGACCTGTAGGTTACACCTTAGGGTTGTATATTTCATCTTAGATTTGTAAGTTACACCTTAGACCTATAGGTTACACCTTAGGTTTCTATATTACATCTTAGATTTGTAAGTTACACCTTAGACCTGTAGGTCACACCTTTGACCTGTAGGTTACACCTTAGGCTTGTATATTTCATCTTAGATTTGTACGTTACACCTTAGACCTGTAGGTTACACCTTAGGCTTGTATATTTCATCTTAGATTTGTACGTTACACCTTAGACCTGTAGGTTACACCTTAGGCTTGTACATTATCTTAGATTTTTAAGTTACACCTTAGACCTGTAGGTTACACCTTAGGCTTGTATATTTCATCTTAGATTAGTAAGTTACACCTTAGACCTGTAAGATACACCTTAGACCTGTAGGTTACACCTTAGCCTTGTATATTACATCTTAGATTTGTAAGTTACACTTTAGACCTGTAGGTCACACCTTAGACCTGTAGGTTACACCTTAGGCTTGTACATTACATCTTAGATTTGTAAGTTACACCTTAGACCTGTAGGTAACACCTTAGGCCTGTAGGTTACACCTTAGGCTTTTACATTACATCTTAGATTTGTCTTAGACCAGTAGGTTACACCTTATGCTTGTACATTACATCTTAGATTTGTAAGTTACACTTTAGACCTGTAGGTTACACCTTATGCTTGTACATTACATCTTAGATTTGTAAGTTACAACTTAGAATTGTAAGTTATACCTTAGACCTGTAAGTTACACCTTAGACCTGTAGGTTACACCTTAGGCTTGTAATTACATCTTAGATTTATAAGTTACACCTTAGACCTGTAGGTTACACCTTATGCTTGTACATTACATCTTAGATTTGTAAGTTACAACTTAGACCTGTAGGTTACACCTTAGGTTTGAATATTTCATCTTAGATTTGTAAGTTACACCTTAGACCTGTAGGTTACACCTTAGGCTTGTATATTTCATCTTAGATTTGTAAGTTACACCTTAGACCTGTAGGATACACCTTAGGCTTGTATATTTCATCTTAGATTTGTAAGTTACACCTTAGACCTGTAGGTTACACCTTAGGCTTGTAGGCCTATATTACATCTTAGATTTGTAAGTTACACCTTAGACCTGTAGGTTACACCTTAGGCTTGTATATTTCATCTTAGATTTGTAAGTTACACCTTAGACCTGTAGGTTACACCTTAGGCTTGTATATTTCATCTTAGATTTGTAAGTTACACCTTAGACCTGTAGGTTACACCTTAGGCTTGTAGGCCTATATTACATCTTAGATTTGTAAGTTACACCTTAGAACTGTAGGTTACACCTTAGGTTTGTATATTTCATCTTAGATTTGTAAGTTACACCGTAGACCTGTAGGTTACACCTTAGGCTTGTATATTTCATCTTAGATTTGTAAGTTACACCTTAGACCTGTAGGTTACACCTTAGACCTATATATTTCATCTTAGATTTGTACGTTACACTTTAGACCTGTAGGTTACACCTTAGGCTTGTAGATTTCATCTTAGATTTGTAAGTTACACCTTAGACCTGTAGGTTACACCTTAGGCTTGTAGATTTCATCTTAGATTTGTAAGTTACACCTTAGACCTGTAAGTTACACCTTAGACCTGTAGGTTACACCTTAGGCTTGTACATTACACTTAGACCTCTAAGTTACAACCTACATCTTTACGATACACCTGTAAGTTAAACCGTACATCAGGAATTGGCAAAGACAACGTAAAATTCACTACAAGACAAATATTTTATATTATTTTTAAGATAAAACACCTAATAAAATGAAGGTCGTCGCAAATTTTAATGGAACAAACATTTTGGTTTTCCAACAGGAGATCTATGGGTTTGATGAATTTGAAGTTTAGTCACTTGTTTTGAATGTTAGATGGAATTTTGAAATGGATATTCTCATATTTAACAGTGAAAAATAAGGCGATATCCCCCCACCATGGTAGTATAGTTCTTTGGGGACAGTTTCGGCAGGGTTAGTCATCGACAGTGCGTCGGCAATTGTAGTGAGTGAGATTGTTCAGTGACCGTTTTATGGACAACACTACTTAATATATCAAACAGTAGTATATTGTGTCGCCAAAAACGTAGTGAGTTCCAACAATTTTTAAAAAAATGTAAAATCCTTAAGTTTAATAAAGTATATACTTGAAAGGAAGGTTTAGTTAAATAATTCACAATAATCAGAATATTCAATTTGCCTAAACAAGATGAGGAATATCGCCTGGAGTCACGGACGCAGAAGAGAATTTCTAATCGCCCTTGGGGGTGTCGACACCGGTAAGTATGATTAAATTATTACAAATAAATAATTCAAGCATGACCTCGAAGACAATGTTCAGCTAAGTGCATAAATTATTCAAACCAGTCGATAAAGTCATTGATCAAAGTAAGAAATGTATTAGATATAAATGTAATAATGCGTTTTCAAGATATGTTTTTCAACAGTCAAATTACTATATCGCCTATGACGTAGGTGATACGATTTGTGAAAAAATACAAAATACGTGGGTAATGTTAGATGAAACTAATCCCACCAAACTAGATATTACTGTTAAAATGCGGGATTATAATTTCAATTATTCCATATTAATATATATTTAAGAGGTTTCGGTAATGTTTATTGAGGTGTGAGCATTTCTTGGCGAGTCTGGCACTTTTTGGGGTGAAGGTAAAGCGATCAGTTCTCAATATGCACGAACTGTCTCAAATATTTCTGAATCCAACCACAGCGTTTATAATAGAACTTCCAATGCTACCAGGGGTTTAAATCTCCCACTTGGAGGTTATGTTTAAATTATTTTCAAATACGATTTCTACATTCAGAAATACCTTTCTCTGATCAAATTAAATGATACTGTATAGTTTCATGCAATATCTGTTGTCATTAGTTTAAACTAAGGCTATGTTATTTATTACATTGTACATTGTTACGGATTTAAATGTTATTCAATAATTTTGATCATTGGTCAATAATATTAAATTATATTTTTATAAATGTTACAGTAAAGAATTTAATGTAGGGATATGAATGGTGTTTTTTCATTCTATTTTTGTAAATGAAAACTTCTTTCGGAGCTTCTGACACTTATTAAGAACCAAGTTCAGTTAGTTAAGTCAATGTTTTTTAATAAGTAAATGTTTTAACATCTATTTAAACCTATCAAGTAACTTTTTTTCAAGCATTTTTTCCCATCCGCCATCCCCACGACTATCACATTTTTTTTATTTAATTCAATTTTATTTCAACCTTTCTTGTATATTTGTACAACCTATCCTTTATATTTAGAATTAAGTGCATTGTATTACCTTTGAAGAAATGTTTCCTAAAACTTTATTGGACACTACTAAAGTTTGATGCAGCATAAATCTGCTACGTTTGTCCAAGCTTGTACTAGACGCTAACTAAAGCTAGTTTGTAACTCCGGATTCAAACCGTTCCAATTCCCTAAAGTCACAAGTATATATTGAAATATTTTCGCTTAGTGGGTTACGATCAACAAATCTCCCTCCACAAGTACGTCAACAGCATTTTGATATCGACGACTGTGTCCACTATTGGTAGAAGCATCTTGTTCCGGAATAGTTTGAACATTTCTGTAACTAATCAATTGCTATTGCAATGAATTCCTTTGTTGTACACAAGTAGTCTAACTTTTTGTTCGCCAAGAGTTGTTATTCATATTAATAGATATTATTATTATAGTGAATCATTAATTTTTATTATGTTATTAATATTTGGGGTTTTATTAATTGTTACATGGTTTTTTGCCTTGTTGCTTATATTATTGATTAAATAGAATTGAGGTCTGTATTGAATATGTAGGAGTGGGATAGCATATGGTTTCATACATGTCTTTTACGATCGATGATGTTACAATGGGGTAATTTTTCTATTTATATGCTGAAGCGAATACTTGAACTGCAGGTCACATTCACCAGTAATTATTTCAGATTTTAACGCATTAATTTTCCTGTTCTAGAATCTAAGTTGAGAATATTATATTTTCTGAAGGTTCTTTATTGTACTCGTAAAATGTACGATAAATTATGATTGTTAATTGAGAACAGTTTAATTCAACTGATATTTACCAAATAAGCACTATTGAAAATAATATTAGTGGGTCCGTGAATTAAAATGATTTCCTACACCAGACGTTGTCAACAAATCTCCAAGGTTTGACATTTAAGGTATGTTAACACAATTAGGATTCTTCAAAGACCTATTCTTATACGTGTTGTACGAGTTATACGTGGTGTAGGAGATGAATGAGGGAGAAATATGAATACTGAGTAGGAATACTAACATCTGGGTAGGAATGAAGTTCAAACTATATAGTGAGAGACACGAAATAATGGTGCATATTATGGCCAAATTCATGTCAGTACAGTTTGAAGACTCTCTCCTCTAAGTAGGAGATGAATGAGGGAGAAATATGAATACCTAGGGGTAGGAATTGAGTTCAGGCTTTGTTGCGAGAAACACGGATTAATCGTTCCTAATGCGGCCAAATTCCTGTAAGTACATTGCGCAAGCTTTCTCCTCTAAGTAGGAGATGAATGAGGAAGAAATATGAATACCTAGGGGTAGGAATTGAGTTCAGGCTTTGTTGCGAGAAACACGGATTAATCGTTCCTAATGCGGCCAAATTCCTTTAAGTACATTTCGCAAGCTTTCTCCTCTAAGTAGGAGATGAATGAGGGAGAAATATAAATACCTAGGGGTAGGAATTGAGTACAGGCTTTGTTGCGGGAGACACGGATTAATCGTTCCTAATGCGGCCAAATTCCTTTAAGTACATTTCGCAAGCTTTCTCCTCTTAGTAGGAGATGAATGAGGGAGAAATATGAATACCTAGGGGTAGGAAATGAGTTCAGGCTTTTTTGCGGGAGACACGGAGTAATCGTTCCTAATGCGGTCAAATTCATGTAAGTACATTGCGCAAGCTTTCTACTCTTAGTAGGAGATGAATGAGGGAGAAATATGAATACCTAGGGGTAGGAATTGAGTTCAGGCTTTGTTGCGGGAGACACGGATTAATCGTTCCTAATGCGGCTAAATTCATGTAAGTACATTTCTCAAGCTTTCTCCTCTTAGTAGGAGATGAATGAGGGAGAAATATAACTACCTATAGGTAGAAATGAAGTCCAGGCTTTGTTACTGGAGACACGGAATAATCGTGTTTAACGTAGACAAATTCATTTCAGTAAAGCACATAAGCCTCTGTGACCACACCAATGACAACTTAGAAATAAATAAATGTGAACCTATAGTATACATTTTTACATATGTGTTGAAGAAAGGGTTAGGCACGTGCCGAAAACAAAAGATGTTACCTAGAGCTGAATACTGGGGCGCAAAACTGTAACGTATTAAAGTTTGTGCCTAGCCTTCCTATTCTTAATATATATACAAATATAGATTTATTAACCAGTGAACAATAGTATGTTTGATTACGATGAAATAATTACTTACAATAAATAGCATCCTAAACTACTACATTCAATAGAGAATTAACAACAGCGCATATTTATGTGTTGCACTCGTTACTAACGGAGTTGTAATATATAAAGGAACATTCAGACTTTATATTTTTCATCCCTTATTTCGGTGGAAGGAGGAAAACATTTCATCGAATATCCTTTTATAAGCTCCACAGCCCCCGGTATTCCCATGCGGGCGCATTCTTTACGCTTAACAATGCAAATTGTAGAGAAATACGCAAACCTCCAGGACCGGGAAAGTAAGACTAAATATATATGTACTGTCGACGCTGGTACGATTCATTTTTATAAAAAGTTTGAAGCAAAGAATTAACAAGAAAAGTTCTCACCAGGCTGGCGGGGCGATGCCATTGTCAGACGCTAATGGGATTTGTGTTGCACGGGGCGGGGGTGGTAGCACAGTACATCGACATTTTGTTTGTAACGCGACAATAACCCGCCTGTCAGGAATACACCTTCCTCAGAACGACTTTATGAGATCAATTCGCTTCAACACATCTTTCTGGTACGTAACAGAACGTTATAACATGACACTAGCGACACGGTGCAAAGCTTGGAGTTTGGGCCTCAAATATTTACCTTTCCGGGTTTAGGCGCCCAGGGTGTCTTTCAACTCGTGGTAAAGCTTTTACGAAATTGATTTTAATTGTTTTAAATAAGGGAACAATGACTGATCACTAAACACAATCGCACAATCTGTGATGACTGCTTAGTCCTGACGACAGCCCTCAGACGCCTCCGGACTATACCTACCCTCACAAACCGGGGGTGAGGGTGGATCTACAAGTAGTGACGTGTTGCATAGCCTTGCACTAATTACCGGGCAAAGAAGTTTGCCAGACTTTATTACAAACATGACCTAACACACGCTCCTCTCTAATCAGGTCAGCGTGAGAGCAGCGTTCGAATGTTTCAAGCTTGCCTAACATAACTGGTGCTTGCAAAGCATAACCATATCCCTGGAAAACATTAAAAGGAAATGTCTTACAATTACTGAAACAACTGGTCAGATTGTATAGCATCAGATATTGTCTCTGTATTGTATACTTTCGTATGTTATTCTGATGAAATTTTTACAAAAAATTTTCAATAAATATTTTAACAATGTGGATTAATCTCTCAACTAAATAAATAAAAACCCACTAACCACAATAGAAAATTCTTTGTTTTACTACATTTCGATTAGGGCTACATGGTCGTCATCTTCAGAAGTAATATTTCTGAAGATGATTTTCATGTAATCGAAATGTACATAATGTAATTGTAGTAAAATAAAGATTTTTGTATTGTGGTTAGTAGGTTTTATCCTAGTGTGTAGGTTCCTCATACTATCCTAGTTAGAAGTTTTTATTAAGCGATTTTGTATTCTACTTTGAGTGAATTTTTTATCAGTCTCAAGCAAATTAGAATATATTTTACATTACATTGTTACGTTTCAAGTCATTTATTTTTAAGTGCAATTTCTGTAAAGTTGAACACACACACGCACCAGTCGCCTCTGAGTTTTAAATCAAATCAGTACAACAGTACACTACCGATTCTTCACAACAAATATACCAAATCTCTAAGAACTTCTCCCTCCGTTGTATACATTTAAGAATCACACCCTCTATTGTATATCTCTAAGAAATATTTCCTGTATTGTATATCTGTAAGCAACTCTTCCTGTATTGCAATCGCTAAAACATTTCGATCCAGATCTTGCAAGTATCGATATCTATGATAGAGAATAAATACTTCGATGAGAGTGAGGCTACTTCTATTTTTTTACTAGAAACGCTCCTTTTTTACCACTTAAATACGACCATTCGTGTTACAGTGTCCAGTTTGCAGCCACTGTTAAGGGCAGAAGCAGCAAAAACCAACGGGGTCATCAAACCCCCTCCTTCTCTGTCTGAGACTATTTACTATGCTATATTTGAAAGCCGTGTTTATTCCAAACCTTATGGTTTTCACGTAATACAGATATGCCCCCGTGGTTAACTCTCCGGGGGCAGTGTTTACAATACCTTGTACTTCGTCCTTACTCGCACATTCCAGTCTTCGTGATGTATTTTGCAAGAAACGTTTGCGAGCAATAGCAATGGTGTTCTAATTGTTTAAACATGATTTGTCAGCGTTTAGCTCACCAGAAGAAACAGGTATTATATATATATATATATATATATATATATATATATATATATATATATATATAATGTAAAGAAACTCTGGTACTGCAAGCAGAAGGAACTCATCAATGATGCACCCCTTAGGTCAGGCAGCATTTTTTTCCTTCTTACGGAAATTCTATTTCATTCGTTAAGAGTTTGGTCAGCCACAGCTACTTGCTACTTGTCGTACCCTCGTACAGCCAATGTTTTAGAATTCAATTTGCGAGCCGGCAATACGGCCTTTATGCGCTTCGCCAAACCCGCTCGCGCGCAACGACCGCTAATGCACCGATTGTCCATGGCCTATTCATCCGCACGTGACACTTAGTTGAATGATGGAGATGAATCTCGGAAAAGAGAGTGCTTTTAATGTTTGAAAAGAACACTAGATTGTATCGATTAGAGTAAGACAGATTCGTGAAATATTAGGGGAGAAGAGCAAGGAACGACCGATTAGTAGGTAAAGAAATGTTTCATTTCTTAAATATGTACAACTCAATATAAATGCAGAGCAAGACTAGACTACAAAGAATTTAATTAAAGAAAGTGCTTCGTTGTGCAATATATGTTTTAAAATATTCACTTTGCTGGCAATATATATTTGCAATATAATTCATCAAAGTACTTAGGCTATTTAAAATAAAAGGTGTATATCAAGGTGACTTGAAGTAAGTGCCCCCAAAAAAACTTATCTGAGCTGAATTTATTAGGACGTTATCAGAACGAATATCAAATTTAAAATTAAAAAATACTGAAATGAATTCAAACGTTTTATCTGAATAAAAAGAACAACATTTGCAGTGTGAAGTCATTTATAATAAACGAGGATAAAACATGAATTATAATTATTGCATAGGTTTTGAACTTGCTTACGCGTTTCGAAACAATCATTTCATTAATGAAGCCAACCCGCTACTGCCGGCGATCGCTCAAGGAGGCAGGCGTATGATTAATGAGTGTGGTGGGGGTTAAATTACAATGTAGAAGCTTTACAATAAGCGAAACATGAGGTTTTGCATCTACGGTTTTACTCTTCAAAGGTAACTGCAATACTCTTTACATACCAAGTAGTCTGAATGTAAGCTAGTGCAATACTCTTTACATACCAAATAGTCTGAATGTAAGCTAGTGCAATACTCTTTACATACCAAATAGTCTGAATGTAAGCTAGTGCAATACTCTTTACATACCAAATAGTCTGAATGTAAGCTAGTGCAATAATCTTTACATACCAAATAGTCTGAATGTAAGCTAGTGCAATACTCTTTACATACCAAATAGTCTGAATGTAAGCTAGTGCAATACTCTTTACATACCAAATAGTCTGAATGTAAGCTAGTGCAATACTCTTTACATACCAAATAGTCTGAATGTAAGCTAGTGCAATACTCTTTACATACCAAATAGTCTGAATGTAAGCTAGTGCAATACTCTTTACATACCAAATAGTCTGAATGTAAGCTAGTGCAATACTCTTTACATACCAAATAGTCTGAATGTAAGCTAGTGCAATACTCTTTACATACCAAATAGTCTGAATGTAAGCTAGTGCAATACTCTTTACATACCAAATAGTCTGAATGTAAGCTAGTGCAATACTCTTTACATACCAAATAGTCTGAATGTAAGCTAGTGCAATAATCTTTACATATCAAATAGTCTGAATGTAAGCTAGTGCAATACTCTTTACATACCAAATAGTCTGAATGTAAGCTAGTGCAACGGCCAGAATGACTGAAGCAAATAAATCTGGTATTAGTACAGATAAATGTAACTAAGCCTAGAATAGTTAAATAGATCAAGCAACCAATATTACAATTACTTCATAGTATTATAATAAAAATGTTAAATATAGGGAAAATCAATGTAAACTAAAGTAATTAAAACTAAATAGACAAACTGGGAATGTTAGAATAAATTATAAACCAACATATCGTTAATTAGGCTAACGGCTAATAGACCGATTTAAATGAAATAGTTCAAGTAAGGCCTATGGGACCCAGCCAAAATGTATAATATTAAATTAATTTTGACCAAATATAATCAGGGATAGTGAATATAAGTATAAAAATGTGCGGAAAGTAAATTAGGCCTAGCCAGGGAGAGTTGTATTTCTGTAAAGGTGCAAATTTTAATTTAAAACATAATAGCATAAAATAGAGGTTATCCAAGATGGAAGTTATATTAGTTTCGGTAAAATACCGCGTGGGGAGATGGTTTATACGATCTTGCCACACTGCAGCGACAGCGCTACCGTCGAAGTTTGAGTTCGCAAGAAGAAACAGCAAGTTAATTAAATTAGAAGAATAAAGACAAACACATTATTAAATGGAAGTTAAAAATTGAAATAACACATTGGAGTGAAGAAAAGTATTTCACAAAAATTGAAACTAATTAAAATTCAAAATTACGAAATAAACAAAGTCAGTCACCATAGCAACGGCTTTCTCATTGGTTAAAAATTTAAGATGGACATCGTAAAGGCGGAAGTTTGAAGAAATTGGTGAAGACGAAGCCAAAAAAGTGACGCTTAGTCAGAACAGTTTGAGCACCCATCGAGAGTGGTCGGATTGATACACGCAGAACCATTAACGACCCAATATGTGGTAAGAAGTCCGTATAAAGTGCTACGATGTGACCCGGGGAGTGTACAAATATATGAGCTGAAGCTCATATATGTATTTATCAACATCTCGACCAAGAAAATAAAAAAAAGAAGCCGAACTTAACACAATTCACTGACGCCATGCAAAGCAGTGAAGCCTACATCCAAACCCCATGAAAGCTGGGAAGAAGCCCAAAGACAACCCAACTATAGAAGATACCTAACGTTTTTCTTTTAGATACAATTTTATTTCAAAATATATTAACTTAAAATCAAACTTAACAAAAGTTGAATAACCTAAGGGACTGAAATTCTCTTAGGTTACCTAAAATAAATAACAAATATTCTAAATTGATTTCCTTTCAACCGTTTGCCTGAAGTGGAAATAAACATATTGTGATTAAATAATTTTATCTGATATGGTTTTATTCTAGAAAAATGTATAAAATCCTTTGACTTAGTATATAAGTGTCAGCAGGAAGTTTTTATTAAATGCCTAGCATGTTACAACTAACTAGGTTAACCTATAAATAAGTAAATGTTAACCAGAGTCTATTAGTGAATTAAAAGGATTGTTTGTTAAAAGGCATAGCCTAAAGTAACTAGAAATTAACCTTAAAGTGTTTGAAAGTAAACAAGACTCTAAAATACGTAAAAGTTAACTAGAATACTCAAAATTATGTACAAATTAATTATAATAATTAAATTTGAATAGATGATAGTAGACATATTAAGCAATTTTGGATTTTGATAATAATATTAGAAAAAGATATAGTATGTGTGTATATATATATATATATATATATATATATATATATATATATATATATATATATATATATGTGTGTGTGTGTGTGTGTGTGTGTTAATATGAATAATAATAGAAATATAAACATAATAAATGGGACATATTCTGTACTAATACCATGAAACAAGATAATCATGGTAATTCAAAAGTAAGGTTAGGTAAAATTAAAAAAGCTAAATAATGTTAATTAAAATAAATCTAATAATAATAAGTAATTCTAAATCCAAAGAGATATTAAAAAATTTATAGTTTCCAATTAGCTGTGTTTTCATTTAAAATAAAATAAGTTCACTAGGTATCCATGAATAGTCTTTAAGTCACAAATGTCTCTCAAAGATTCCACTACCCCGAAAGGAGCTTAAAGAGGCTTATGGGAGGCTAATTGGTTTTCATAAAAAAATTTAGGAGTTGATTCTCCTGAGAGGTTTATTCCTTGAGATACAGGTCTCGAACCAAGGTTCGTAGTCAAGGGATAAACCATTACTCTCTTACGGACAATGTGTGGTAAAATGAAGATAGGTGAAGAGTAACAGAAAAGGCTAGTAGGAAGGGAAAAGCAGTGGTGAAAAGATAAGGATCGTGAGACTAGGTAGAGTATTTACTAACCAAAACAGTCTAAAGTTGTTAACGGCGATCACGCGTCGTGGGTTCAGTTTAGAGCAATACGTCAAAAAGTGTAGTATTACCGAAAAGTGCATCCTTCAGGTGTTTGTTGGGTTGCATACCAAACCCGGACCGGGCGATATAATTACTGCTTGAGTTAATCGGCTAGTCACTAATTACGCAGGCCTATATGGGAGCTGTCAAATACAACGCCGGGCCGTGCTGAGTGATAGCGACCCCTTTTGTGCAGTCCTACCTTCCCCCAATTCAAACGATTTCTGCCTTCAGTCTATTTCATTGTTCCAGTCCAGTGAGTTAAGCAACATTACGCAATATGTTGTCTCTTTATTAATTCAAGTTTTTTTTATTCTTTATATTTTGTTAATTCAAAAATACTATTATAGTAAGTATTGATGTTGTAATATTAATTATTTCGATTCAAGAAAGATCTGCGTTGTGGGATCAATCTAACAAGAAGTACATGGATACAAATGTGCCGCTCGACAATATGCAATATAGTTTTTAACACTTTAATATCCACAATAACACAGTTGTTAACAATATTATTTTTCGTTTCTTGTAGCAAAGAATTCAGATATTTTAGTAAAGAGCAATAAAAACATTTGAGGGACAACTTTCGGAGTGAATTAAAAATTCGGAGTTTCTCGTATAGAGTTACGAACTTTTCACTAGTCTCGTGATCCTTATTGATATTGTGTGTCCTGTATTGCCTTCTTTCTCCCACACAGTCATCATCAAGCGAGGAACTATCCCATCAAAGTTGATGACATTATTATTACACTAGGTTGCAGCTGAGACTGGCAGGAAGGTAGCACTTCTCAATACAAGGCTAGGAAACCTACTACACTTGAAAGAAAAATCATTCATTTGTTCCGAATGAGTCATTTAGAAATAAATATAGCATTAAATAGAACTGTTTGCCCCTCAGGTGAGACTTTGATAAAGTAATATAATTTTAATCCACGTCTTCTTTTGAAGTTTTCGTTCAGACTATTTGTTTATCTCGACAGGTTGACGCCCTATTAAATAATCAGCGTAACATACGTCAAATTCGTAGCTCTTTTAAAATTTAATTGGTTGAAAATTAAATCAACTCCGAGCCTTGTTATTTTTTTACTTTCCTTCGTGAAAATAAACAACTTAAATTATAAAACAAAATCGTGTTTCATTAAGACCTTTGTAAGAACGTAACATAAATTTTAAACCTATCCAAATATGTATTGTATTTCTAATGTCCTATAGAAAAGGTAACATCGCCTCTCATATCATTATAGCTTACATTGTTAAAATTAAATTTAATAATTATGATAGTTATTGCTTCATTTTATTTTATTAAAACCAGTGTCTTTCTTCTTGTCTTGTCGAAAATGATCTTGAAACCGAAAGTACGTTTACAACTTATGTCTCGAGGTCGTTGAAAATTGTATTTTTAAAATACAGTAATATTTACACATTCAAGCGTTGAAAACAAAATTTTCATTAAAAATATAACCAACAGAAGCTTTAGTTTGTAACCAATGTATGGGTGATA
>JBAIZL010000004.1:74545503-74553003 GCA_036971475.1 Prosapia bicincta | reverse complement strand
CGCTAATATTCCGTGTACACTTTCCCACTGTGTTTTAGTACGAAAATTCAGGACGGTTTCCAATACATCAACATCAGCATCAATGGAAACGTTTCCCAAATCTTCATGTGTAATGACTTCCACTAGAGTTTGAACATTTTGATGTTTGCCCAAACATAACATTATTATTTAAAATATTTATTGTTATTATTACTAACCTAAATAATGAAAACTCTCTCGCCACCCTAAATATTATGTAAATGTAATCTAACAAAGAAGGATTCGAATGTTTATTTATGCAAACAGGCTGAGAGCATTTGTAGACACTCATTTAAATGGGTCACTTATACTTTCAAATTAGATTTCGCATTGTAATCGAAGTTTCTAAATGGAAATTTATATTTCACTGATCAAACGTTTGTTCAATTTGTTCAATATGGAAAGCGTAATGGAAAGAACGCAAAGCTTGTGACCAAAGCAAAGATTGGTCTCAAGAAATGTTGGAATAAAACTGTCATTAAGATACGTCATAAGCGAGAGCTCAGCTGTGAGACTACTTATTCTAATAGTGTTTGGAGTATCGAAGCACTAGACTCACAGGAGTATCGAAGCACTACTCACACAGGAAAATCGAAGCACTACTAGTAACACAGGAGTATCGAAGCACTACTCACACAGGAAAATCGAAGCACTAGTAACACAGGAGTATCGAAGCACTAGAAACAGGAAAATCGAAGCAATAGTAACACAGGAGTATCGAAGCACTAGAAACACAGGAAAATCGAAGCACTAGTAACACAGGAGTATCGAAGCACTAGTCACACAGGAGTATCGAAGCACCAGTCACACAGGAGTATCGAAGCACTAGTCACCTTGAGTAACGGAAGCTCAGCATCCCTCAATATGTATCCCTTAAAAAGAACTTGTTTTTGGCAACTATGTGGGCATTATCAGTAACCAATCTAAATGTGTAAATAGTGAGCGTGGATTGATAACATGGTTCAATATAAAACGGAAATGAGCAAGAGCACGTCTCACCATTTTGTCTAAGATTAGGTTCTGATATTTGATTCATATCAAAGAGATGAAGTTTTTTGTTTTGTTTAGTATGTGTTCAATGTACCATATTTTTTTCAATTTCTTCTACTAGTTCACAATTTTCTTAAATATATCTTTGTCCAAGTCCTCTTTCGTGAATAAATTACTTTTTATTCGTCCGCTCAAGGTAAAATACATTTTTTTAAACTTGAAGTGAATTTTGTCTTAAAATAAGTGATAACATATGATTTCATAAAACAACTAATTTCATGTTATAGGTTATGGGGTGGAACAACGGTTTTAACGCATAGGTTATGTTGCTTTATTTAAATTAATTGTAATTATATAATGAAAAGTAGCTAAATAAAGTTTTTCATATTGACCAAAGTACGGATTGACTTTAAAAAGTGTTTCTTTATATTTCTAGTTGTCAACATAAAAACACAAAATGCAGTCAAGAAATAGTATAAAACACTACAAGTAAAGCAAAAGGGGCTCTTACAACTGCAGTCAATATTGTACCACTCACAACTCATGACTGACGCCACTCATGGTGATACGTGATTGTTAGAATGAGAGCATTGAGGACCTTTGTTGTTTAAGAAATATTGCAAATTTGTTTTGCCCAGAAAAATTATGGAAAATTAAAAAAAGGACGAGATTCAGTCCTCCAGTTCAGTGTTGACACGTCCAGCCATGTGGAATCCCCTCCTTAGATCCAGCCCAATTATCAAAAGCCCTGCTCCCACAATCCTACCAGCTGCCGAAGTCGCTCCATAACCAAAGGGGCAACTGTCTGACTCATTACTTTTATTACCTACACCTAAGAGAAAGTAGCTACCTAGTTACTACAATGTACACCAATTATACGGTAGCTGTATTGGTACAATCAATCTTGGTACATCAATCAATTAATCGTTACAATTGTACGGTAGATGTATTGGTACAATCAATCTTGGTATATCAATCAATTATTCGTTACAATTGTACGGTAGTTGTATTGGTACAATCAATCTTGGTACATCAATCAATTATTCGGTACAATTGTACGTTAGTTATATTGGTACAATCAATCTTGGTACATCAATCAATTATTCGGTGCAAATGTACGTTAGTTGTATTGGTACAATCAATCTTGGTTCATCAATCAATTATTCGGTACAATTGTATGTTAGTTGTATTGGTACAATCAATCTTGGTACATCAATCATTAATTCGGTACAATTGTATGTTAGTTGTATTGGTACAATCAATCTTGGTACATCATTCAATTATTCGGTACATTGTATGTTATTTGTATTGGTACAATCAATCTTGGTACATCAATCAATTATTCGGTACAATTATACGTTAGTTGTATTGGTACAATCAATCTTGGTACATCAATCAATTATTCGTTACAATTGTACGGTAGTTGTATTGGTACAATCAATCTTGGTACATCAATCAATTATTCGGTACAATTGTACGTTAGTTATATTGGTACAATCAATCTTGGTACATCAATCAATTATTCGGTGCAAATGTACGTTAGTTGTATTGGTACAATCAATCTTGGTTCATCAATCAATTATTCGGTACAATTGTATGTTAGTTGTATTGGTACAATCAATCTTGGTACATCAATCATTAATTCGGTACAATTGTATGTTAGTTGTATTGGTACAATCAATCTTGGTACATCATTCAATTATTCGGTACATTGTATGTTATTTGTATTGGTACAATCAATCTTGGTACATCAATCAATTATTCGGTACAATTGTACGTTAGTTGTATTGGTACAATCAATCTTGGTACATCAATCAATTATTCGGTACAATTGTATGTTATTTGTATTGGTACAATCAATCTTGGTACGTCAATCAATTATTCGGTGCAACTGTACGTTAGTTGTATTGGTACAATCAATCTTGGTACATCAATCAATTATTCGTTATAATTGTACGGTAGTTGTATTGGTACAATCAATCTTGGTACATCAATCAATTATTCGTTATAATTGTACGGTAGTTGTATTGGTACAATCAATCTTGGTACATCAATCAATTATTCGTTATAATTGTACGGTAGTTGAATTGGTACAATCAATCTTGGTACATCAATCAATTATTCGGTACAATTGTACGTTCGTTGTATTGGTACAATCAATCTTGGTACATCAATCAATTATTCGGTACAATTGTACGTTAGTTGTATTGGTACAATCAATCTTGGTACATCAATCAATTATTCGGTACAATTTTATGTTATTTGTATTGGTACAATCAATCTTGGTACGTCAATCAATTATTCGGTGCAACTGTACGTTAGTTGTATTGGTACAATCAATCTTGGTACATCAATCAATTATTCGTTATAATTGTACGGTAGTTGTATTGGTACAATCAATCTTGGTACATCAATCAATTATTCGTTATAATTGTACGGTAGTTGTATTGGTACAATCAATCTTGGTACATCAATCAATTATTCGTTATAATTGTACGGTAGTTGTATTGGTACAATCAATCTTGGTACATCAATCAATTATTCGGTACAATTGTACGTTCGTTGTATTGGTACAATCAATCTTGGTACATCAATCAATTATTCGGTACAATTGTACGTTAGTTGTATTGGTACAATCAATCTTGGTACATCAATCAATTATTCGTTAAAATTGTACGGTAGTTGTATTGGTACAATCAATCTTGGTACATCAATCAATTATTCGGTATAATTGTACGTTAGTTGTATTGGTACAATCAATCTTGGTACATCAATCAATTATTCGGTACAATTGTACGTTAGTTGTATTGGTACAATCAATCTTGGTACATCAATCAATTATTCGGTACAATTGTATTAGTTGTATTGGTAAAATCAATCTTGGTACATCAATCAATTATTCGGTACAATTGTACGTTAGTTGTATTGGTACAATCAATCTTGGTACATCAATCAATTATTCGGTACAATTGTACGTTCGTTGTATTGGTACAATCAATCTTGGTACATCAATCAATTATTCGGTACAATGGTACGTTAGTTGTATTGGTACAATCAATCTTGGTACATCAATCAATTATTCGGTACAACTGATTGTACCAAATATTGTCGTTGTTATTCGGATTTATTTTTGTGTTATTTTATCCATTTTTAATCTTAAAAATCTTTTTAACCATTTTATTTTTAAAATCAAACATTCAAACTAAACAAATATTATACTAAAATCATAGTTATAAGCTTATCACATTTTCAAGATAATTAAAATTATAATTTGTTATCTAAATAAATTTTATACAAATTAAACTCTAATAACAGATCAAGATATCATTTTAAAGACAACGATTTTATTTTCAGAAAATGTTTCATTCCAGATGTATACCCAAAGGGAAAAGTATTAGGGTTTGTTTGGGAATAGACAGACCACAGGTCCGTCCGAGGGCGGGTCTTAAGGGATGTGCCAACCCCATTCCCTAGAGTAATCCGATATTAAATGAAAGCACGGAATACATATTCGTGACGCATGGTTACCAATTTCAATGTGGAAGCAATCCGGCTTTGGAAGGATTTGCGTTTCACTGCACGGAAAGTGCATTTCTATTCCATCAAGTGATACCCTTTTACGTCCCAAGTGTAAAGCCTATGTAAGTGCCTCGTGTACTCCATTCCTGAGGAAATCAAAGAGTCTTCATTGAAAACATTTTAACAAAACAAAACTACAGGTTCTAATAAAAAATGGCGGATTATCGATCAAAATATCATCTCAATAGATGTACTAACTGGGTCTCTCTCTCTCTCTCTCTCTTTCTTTCTTTTCTTATACACGGAAGTATTAGTTAGAGATAATGAGAGAGAAAGAGATAGAGAGAGACCTAATAGTACATCTATTGCAGCAATTTCGGTTTTCTAATTTTTATATAGCCTATGTCCAACGTATATTAGAAAATACCATAAAAACGTTTTTCAGGAACCTAGACAATTTTTACTAAAAAAAACTTCGAATATGTCACGTATCTTCGAAAAGACATTAGTCTTTATAACATTTTAAAATTAAACTCTACAGAAGAAAAGGAAGGAACTTTTTGTGTTTCGTGTATTTAAAAGTCATACTAATCGTAGAATAGATTAATTTTTATATAATGAAAAAATAATGTATTTTATAACACTAAACAGAAATAATAAAAAAATAATTACTTCAAGTTCAGAAGATATAAAAATCATTTCACGAGTATTTAATAAAATGCAGTACTTACGGTTTGAACCTTAGAGGTTGTTTGTAGGCTCCCTTGAATTAATGCACTTCTCAATTGTTTATTCAACACTTGTAAAAAAAGTTATAACTAAAATTTAACTATAAAAAGATATTTACACTTATTTAGACAACTATTTTAAAAATTAATGTAGATATTTAATAGCTACACACTACACACTACCAAAACGCACTACTGAACGATAAAGCAGTACACAACCTACTGTAATAGCTTGAGCTTCCTTAGTAAAACATTCCCCTTAGTAATGAGAAAACTCTAAGCACGTGCTTATCTTAGCATGGAGACCATAACACAATAATCAGGGTTTGTTTAGTCTAAACATTCCACAAAATGCTAGACGAGCAATATACACTCTGGCCAAATAATTAATAGTGGGCAGTTCTATACTTCTATCTTCTATCCTTTATCGTATATTTGTTTCAGTAAAACGATAAGGATAAGTTAATGCTTATAACCTACAGACTAGCAGTGTTAATTTTTCGGTACCTCAAAATATATATATATTTTTTTTTTTTTTTTTTTTTTTTTTTTGTTAATGCCCACGGGCCCTCTAGGCTGTGGGCCCCCCCGCATTGCGGGCCTTGCGGGCCCGGCTGTTACGCCCCTGCTATTGCTAAACACTTTGCTCAGGTCAGTTTCTCTTTGAGAAGGTATTGCCTTTAAACCTAAATGATCAAGGTTTCTTCTAGCAAAACTTCATTTCTTGCCTAACGCCTCCATTGAGCTCACCCTAGACCTTGCCCGATCCAACAAGTCAACACAGTGCACAGTACTCATCCCTCCGTTGAACTCAACCTGATCTTTTCTGGATGCACATTACAAATGCTACCAGCAGCCATTCAAATGCAAAAAAATTATGCCTGACAATGTACTTGTTTAGTAATTTAAAAACTTTACCAACAAAATATATACTTAGTAATTCTTTTCTTGAAACGTTTTCATTTTTACCCCTAGAACAAAGATTTTATTACCCCTTACAACACTCTCCAAGTACATTAAAAAATTGTCTCATTTCTGGCGCAATATTGCTTTATTTCTCTCCATACAACATTTTAAAACATATTTTAATCTAGTGGATAACTTAATGTGATATTGGAGGAATAATTAAGAAATATTAAAATATTTTAAAAAACACAAAGCCCTAGAAAAACCGGCAATAAAATACGAAATTAGGTTTCTAAATAAACAAATTTTAAATAGCAAAATAACAAGGTAAAGATGAGGGGAAACGAAATTTCCCTAATCTGTGCATATAATGATTCTTTTGGTCCCGAACCTCCCGCTCTATATGTTAACATTGAAACTAGCTAAAAGCTATAATTCTGAATGCTACCATAGCGACAATGCAGCTGATATTTTGCCGCCGGGAAATGAATGTAATATGTCAGCTGTCAGTTACGTGGACGAATGTCAGCTGATGAAAACATAAACATCTACATCGGTTCTGCACGAGGCAATACAAATATGTCAAGTTGATTGCACAGAGGCGGCGTTGACGTCACAAAAACAAACGTGACATAGCTAAACCTTAACAAAACTTGGAAATAAAATCATACAAATAACACGAAAAACGTGTTTCTCTCTCAAGAAACGTCATCATCGCTTGAAATGCACAGTGAAATGGTGTGATGAAATATCTGGGTCCGAAAAAATCAAGAAGCTCATCGTAGCAGGCAATTACTACAGTTGAAGAAAAACAAAAGTTATAGATCCAACTAGAGTGGTCCGATTTTCCTACAACCGTATTCACCGAGGTGTCCAGGGATTAATGAAACTAAAACAGGAGTTCCCGGTTACTCGGGCTTTTCAGTTCTTGTTTCTTAGTTCTTATATTTTATGTATCAATAATTTGTTTAAAATATCATTTTAAAGGTTAGGAGACGAAGAAAGAGAGAGAGAGAGAAAGAAAGAAAGAATAGAGCTAACTGTATGAACTTTGGGGAATTCAAGGAAGGCAACGTGAAGGGCGCCTCGCTTCCACCGCCCATCCTCATCAGAAATATCGAACCAAAACTTCAAAAACAGAAACAATAATTTCAAGTTAAATATTTTTAAAATATTTATAATATTATTTTGAAAATCTATAGAAATGTCAACAAGTCAAACATAAGTCTCAATAGCCAAGACTTGACCATGAGTTTATTGAAAAGTTCAGAAAGCAGGACTACGCCAGAATAGTCGCAAGAAACACAGCTATTCGAGAGAGTCAAATAACAATAAACTA
>JBAIZL010000004.1:74264632-74545403 GCA_036971475.1 Prosapia bicincta | reverse complement strand
TATATATATATATATATATATATATATATTGTAATCCTTAGATGAATTTCTTTTTCTTGTTTTATATATACATAATTAAATGACACTTTTATAAACAAGAATTTTTTTATTTTAGTTTTTTTAATACATTGAAGCTTTTTGCTGATTGGCAATATCAGCATTATCATAATTTATTAAGTGCCTTATAGTTCTATGACTACATCTGGACTGTCCTCTGTATGTTCTTGTAACTGGTCATTCAGAAATTTTTTTTACAAGATTATATTTATAAGGAAACTAGAAGTTTAGAATTACAGGGAAACATTATTAGAAAATAGTTTTTATTTGATATAATTTACACTTCTTTGTAGAACAACATTGCATTTTAGAATAGTGTTACCTTTGATTTGGTCCTAAAAAAATTACCCAATAAAACTGAAGAATTTAAAAATTAAAAACTAAAAATTTTATTAAAAAAATTTGTTGTTCATGACGAGCTGGTTGTTAATCACTTATTACACTCTGAAATTACTTGCACCCAGACATTCTATTAATATAAGTTGCTAAATTGTTAACTTACGCTCTGAGGAAAAGTTTTTGTCTTACAACTTCAATTTCAAAGTGTAATAAGTAAAAGCTTTAACTTAAAACGCCTTATTCCAATTTAAAAGATCATTTAAAATTCGATCATTTAAAATTCAACAGCTTAATTTAAAACATACTTGTATTGAAACAATACAAACATAAATATAAGAATAATGTTCAGATTATATTTACATTTTAATTATTCGGGAAAACTATTTTCAAACAAAAATAGAGTTATGCTGAAAATTTAAAAAATACGTTAGAAAATTCTAGTAGCTATATTTATTGTTTAAAAATATCTACAATATTGTGAAAAATATGTTATAGTATATATTTATACTTGAATTTTTATTGAAAAAATACTATAGAAATGTTAACATTTTACATTCATTTGGAAGATCGGGCTTGAATGGGGAATGCGTAGTAAGCTCGACAATGTGACAGTCTAGTAGTATAAATATTTACGTCGGGCCATGACGGTCACCGGTGTCATACTACTTTATAAAATAAACCAGTTTAAATGAATACACACTAGGAGACAAAATATTATTGTTTTGTCATTATTTAAACAAAAGGTACAACAACAAAAATTGTGTTTGAAGATTTTCGGAAACTGGTTGGCAGTCAATGTGTTAAAGACTGATTTAAAAAAGAATGGATTTAAATAAAAAAAAGACTAGTTTGGTGTTGAAACTATTTTAAGAGAGAATATAAAAACTTGTGAAGTGATGAAAAAAAAATGTTTGGATTTAAATGGCATTTGTGTAAATAAGTAGGTATCTTCCCGCATCATATCTCAAAACCTTTATTTTTGCATTTCAAAACAATTTTACTGCTTCTGATCATCCTCATATATTTAATATTGAATTACTGTAAGTTATTGTAAACTAACCTGATCACGAAGACCACACGTTGAAGATGCAGAGAGACGATTTTCTCTGCCTATTAAAAGGTTACCAGTTGCTGGGTAACATGAGCTTTGCTCACATGGTGAATGTTTCTGAGTACTGTAACCTACAATAAAAATATAAGGATTAAACTCTTAAAACTACATAAATAATGTAAAACTATGTATTTTATTGTAAGTACAGTTGTAAAATACAACAAAACATGTGAATATGTTTTTCTCATTCGCTGCTGAGCCATATAGTAAAATCTTTCCTATTAGCTGATATATATATATATATATATATATATATATATATATATATATATATATATATATATATTAGACAACTTATATTTATTTTATTTCATTCTCTCATATTTCTTTTTGTGTTTTCTCTTCGATTGATAAAGACCACTGTGTGGTTGAAATATATCATTGTTTAAGTGCTTTTATGTGTTTCTATTTCAAGACTACAGTGTGGACTCTTACCAAGGTAAGTCTGTCAGTCTCCTAGTCCAAAAAATCTATATATATATATATATATATATATATATATATATATATATATATATATATATATATATATATGAAGTTGATATATTACTATTGTAAATACTTTTACAATGTAAAATATCAATATATATATATATATATATATATATATATATATATATATATATATATGTATTCTTGTGTATCAATAAAGAAATAAAACAATTTACAAATACCAGAATAATTTATTGAATTTACAATTCAAAGCTTTTCGTTGGCAAACAGTACCAACATCCTCAGAAATACTAGAGACTTCAGTAAGTTACTACTGGATAATAATACTCCAGGAGCCGAGTTATCTGCGCTCTTCACTCGCTCTTCTACTGTTGTTGGGTTCACCTCGTCAATGCTGGATGAGATTCTAGCGAAACGTTGGAACTGCAAATTTATGGACTGCAGAATGAATGGATGTACTCCAGATAGTAACTATTCATCATATCCATGAAGGAATACGTATCAGCATATATATATATATATATATATATATATATATATATATATATATATGTATATATATATATTTATATATATGTATATATATATATATATATATATATATATATATATATATATATATATATATATAGTATCAAATTTAGAATGTATTTGTATTTGTTCTTTTATTAATTTGTTATTATTATTGTATTTATATATTTCGAATGCTTCATAAAAATTCATTCTTAATCCCTTAGTAATTTCTTTTATAAGTTTCATACTTTCAATATTTGGAAATTGGTGCTTATTATTTATACAATGATTTGCAAAATTTGATTTATATATTTCTGGATTAATATAGGCATTCAAATGTTCTTTATATCTTTCTTTTAATTTTTTCTTGGTTTGACCTATATAAGCTTTATTACAGTTTTCGCATTCTATTTTATAAACACCGCCTATTACATGCATATTAATAAGGGATTAAGAATGAATATATATGAAGCATTCGAAATATATAAATAGAATAAAATAACAAATTAATAAAAGAACAAATACAAATACATTCTAAATTTGATAATATATTCAATGTCTATAATGTTACAGCAACAAAATAAATTTGGCAATTTGTATAAATTTAGCAACAATTCTATTTCTAATTTAACATATGTTTTAGGCCTATAGCTTACATTATTGTAATTTTCATTCCTGATGATGCTGGTACTGTTTACCAACAAAAAGCTTTGGATATAAATTAATCAATATTCTTGTATTTGAATAACCTATGTTGTTTTAAATTATTAAACAAGAAAACATATTATATATATATATATATATATATATATATATATATATATATATATACAATTTTATTTAAAGTTACCAATGTATCGATATATCCATTCTGGCATCTAAGTAGCCATTTCTAGTAGAATTTCGGTATTTATATGATGTAAATAACGTGCAAGAGTGGTCAGTTCCTTGTGAACATACAACACTAGTTTAACACTCACTCTACTTTCTGTAATATCCTTAAAATCACTGTTTGTACACACAAACATAGTAATATAATAAATTATAAATAAATTGAAACACATACAATATAAAAAAAATAAAATTTACTGTAAAATATTTGCAGTAAAACATATCAAACCCTATCAATCACAATAAACCAACTACGATAACAAGAGGACATTAACACCCTAAACAATTACTCAGTAAATCAGTGACCGGCAGAAAAAATTAAGCCTACATTACCATCAAAAAGACACATATACTGCATTATTTATATACAAGTGATCAACTCCTAGTATCCTTTATCCAAGGTGTAAAATCATCTCACCAGCAGCCAACATGTTACGGAAATAGAAAAAGGCACTAATATGGTCTTAAAAGAGGCAACCTTACCACAATAATATTATTTATTATTAAAAACTAACTTTATTAGGTGTTCTTTCTTTAAGAATTTAGTATTATATACTAGTATAATATTTTAATATTAAAACATCTTCTCATTGAGCTATGACAAGAAAGAATGTTAGTTATACCTGGAACTTGACTGTTGGTTATGGTATATTGAAAAACAATAACCATTAACACAGTAAACCCTGCAAAACACAAAAATTAATTTATATAACTACATTATCCAGTTTTATATTTAAAACTGAATGGAGACCGTTTTCTTTTATATACCTGAGAAATAGAAAACCCAGAATTAATGAGACGATAGGCATACGAAAATTCTCTACAATTCACATCAAATGGCATTCTTCCAATGTTTGAGGCTTATTTTTATAGACACGTGTTTTGAAGAAAACCCACAAGAAAAATTCACAGCTACTAAGATCCGGTGATGGAGGTGGCTAAAACACATCACCAAAACGTAAAAGGATTCATTCAAGAAAAATCTCCTCAAAGAAAATCTCCCGAAGAACTCTCATTGAGGTTTTTGCTAAACGGACTGTGGCCCCATCCTGCTGAAACCATCTACTTCCAATGTTTATTCCTTGCCTCAGTAGTTCTGGCAGAAAATGTTGGTGATTATTTCCATGTTCCCTCTCCCTGTCAGTGTTGTCTGGTGCCCAAGCAGTAGGAACAGCAGCTGATGGTTTGTGTCCAGTTACAGTTCCCTATTGTTCTGAAATTCATGACCCATCTAGGAATAGTGTTATGATGTGGTATGTTTCAGTGACAGCTGACGTTAAAATGTCTAAGAAAGAGATGTATTTGGATAACAGATTCACCACTTTTATACAAACACACAATATTCCACATTCCACTGTGAAGTGGCGACTAAAATTGCCAGCCAGCTGAGTTGAATAACACTGTACTGGTTTCCTCAACTCTTCTAGTCCTATACTGTGCATTTCAAAAACATGTGATTCCTCCGAATGACCCCTGTATTAATAAATATACTACCTGAACACCTAATCTATTGTATAAGATACATATCAGCTTTACCATGAAATATGTGATAAAACCCTAATTTTAGCACACTCCTCATGTGAAAATCCTGTCTGATTATTCTACACCAAGATTAACATTATTGAGCTTTTTTGATTAATCATTAATTATAATTTACCTCTTGCAAGATTTGGACCTCTATCCCAAGCAGTCTGAGCAATTAAAACATCTGAAAATTGATAAATAACATGATTAAATTCTATTTTTACTTGAGCTAGTAGCTTTACCCTAAAACACTTGAACATACCTTGATATGTTACACTTGCCTATTTCAATATGCTACATCTTCTGTAATGCTATTCATCAACAATTAAAAACATTTTAATGCAACCATACGCAAGTATAACATATCAATATATATTAAATAAAACAACCTCTCACCACAAATTCAACAAATTTTAATTCAACCTTATGTACATTTCAATTACAAACTAATCATCTTCAGAGGTATATAGTTATTTGTAAAATACCTCTGAAGATGATTACTTTGTTATCGAAATGTACATAAGGTTGAATTAAAATTTGTTGAATTTGTGGTGAGAGGTTGTTTTATTTAATATAAACATTTACACCACAGTTGCTTCAAGTTGTTGATATATGTTCAAGTATTGTAGTGTAAATTAACAATTTTAAAAGCACTGCAAATAAATAAGAAATTAAACTAGTAGCAACATTTAGTTAATAAACAAAAAAGAGTTTCCTTATATTTTTCCTAATTAATAATAACTAAACTGGATTTTTAATGGTTAATTTATTATAACATTGTGCAGAAAGAATCAAAACAGAAGAATATCAATGAACTTACTTAAAATTTGTCCCACTTATCACTCCTTAATTTTGTTTTATTTTGTAGTTTTATTGTAAAAAAATCATCATAACTATCACCTATGTAGAAATCGAAAGGACTGAGAATTTAAGTAGGATTAGACCCTTAATAAGATTAAACTCCTTAAGAGAGAATAAAGAGGAGATGTTATTGGATCACACATATAGAGTCGCCTTACTCTCAAAAAGAGGTGTGTTCTTACCCATTACATCCTCTTGTAAGAAGAATGATAAGCATGGGTTTATGGAATCATATAGGACAAAGGATAAACCACTATGATAATCTGGTTCTGGGAATAGGGGAAAATTATCCATCAAATGGGCAGAGTAACTCAAATAGAATAGATTGCTTTCAGTAAGAGTGAAGATAGATATTTACCCTCCTAACTGGGCTCTGGGAATTACAAACACGGAATAAAACATAAAAATGTACTGCGGTTATTTGAACAAGTGTAATTCTTTTAACAAAAATAATTCAGTTTCCAACAGACATAAAAAATATCAATTTTTATGCTTAAAATATCTATTTCTAATATTACTAAATACTTATGAAAATGTTTTCATGTTATTTTTGTTATGTTTTCATGTTAAAAATACAAACTGTAAAAACTGTAAAACTATAAAACTTATAAACTAAAACTATAAACTTATAAAACCATAAAACTGTTTATAGTTTTTTCTATTAATAATGTTTGGAATTTCAAATATTTGCCATACCTTTGGCTAGAATTGATCTATTATTGCAATCACTATTTCATTGATACCTTCTAATTACAGTTAGTTTTAATGAAGTAACACTTGGTGGTAGAGTATATTAGTATAATGGCAGAGCGATCCAGAAAAGCAAAAAAAATCAAGATGGCATTGTAAAACATCCAAAAAATGTAATTAAAAAATCCTATTAGTGTCCTCATTTGTTCTCTTAATATGGTGAACATCTAATCAGATTTCCCAAAGATTAAAAAAAAGGACCTATAACCTTAATTATTATTCAGTTCTTATACTTGATTAAAAGAATATTCTAAAAATACATTGCTGGTTTCATATTAGAACTAAAGTGCTGATTGAATGAATAGAGAATTATTCAAAAAGTTTTTTTAATGACTTTGTGCCTGAAACTGAAAAGTTTTTTAAAGCAAAGAATTTGCCTCGGAAGGCTATTTTAGTGTTAGATAAAGCACCTTCACATCCATGAAGATCAACTGTGCTCTGATGATAATCGTGCTTTACATCTTCTTGTATATGTTATGAGCCTAATCCAGCCGATGGATCAGTCTCTTCTGGAATTTATAAAATAAAAATACAGACGTTACCTTTTACAATCTCTCTTGGAAGTGACTGAAGAGAAAGAATGCATTGTAGGCTTTCTAAAAAAAATGATTACAATTAAGGGAGTTGTGTACAGGATAACTTAAATATGAAATAAAATAAAAAACGAAACATCAAGTAATTCATGGAATAAAATCCTGAGTCATAAGGAAACTGTTGATTGTGTTAACACCACGCCCACAGATGCGCTTCTGCTTAGACATTTACGCAACACTGTAGCACTAAAACTATCAGATAAGCAAACACAGAAGGCACATAACAAATTTTTCCAAAAATGTAACAACCGTGATGAACAATGTATTCCAAAGCAACATTAATTTAGTTAAGTACTGCAATCAATAGATTTCTATAAATGTATTTTGTTCATTCTTAATTATAGTATTAGGATCCATTAGGACTCCTGTTTTTTTAATCTACTAGAACGTATTTCAGTGTAATACGTCAGTGTAATCTTTTGTAATCCGAGCGGGTCTTGGTCCTATCTACCTCGAATTATCGAGATTCTTCTAGAGTATACACATAAAACCTCAATTAAATCTTTAATTTCATCAAAATGATTTTAATTTACATCTCTTTACCAGGATTGTTCAGGGTTGGTTTCATTTTCAATGCTGACATCTATATCTTCAGCTTCAACATTTGTAAACTGAGCTACAAAATTCCTACCTATATTTATATCTTCTTCAACATCAGGCCAGATAAACATCACATTAAACAATTTGTTTTTTCTCAGAGTCGTGATTAGTTTCCTCATGATTATCACTTTCTTTATCAGATGACTTGTCATTTTTTTAAATTAATGTTGTCTCTCCTAGCCATAATAACATGTGTATAAAGTGCACATTTTTCCTTTAAATTCTTTTTACAAAATAAGAGTGCACATTATACACGAATAGGCATAATTGTAATGACAAAAATCAGAAATATAGTTTTACCAGTAAGGGTTTACCTTACTGGGTTTACCTTAAAAGATAAATAAAACTTTAAAATTTTATCAATAAAACATGCAGAGAAAATGGCAATCAGGCCGCATCGCACGAATTTTATGTACAGGGAATGAATGCACTAGAGTGGAAAAAGCTAAAAGCCAAATTATGCCTTACAACTCGTGATCGTTGGTTTTTTCATGGCAATAAAACAACATATCCAAATGTAGAAATGCAGCTAGTGGAATTTATACAAAAAAAGAAGTCTAGCTTTTTGTAGTGACTACAGAGATGATACAAATTTAAGCAAGGCGAATTACTGATCATCTTGACATCGATAATATACAATTTCGTACAGGTCTTGGTTGGTGTGCAAGGTTTCTTCATAGACATGGTCTATTGATTCGAAGGCGAACCACTTTAGCTCATTGACTACCTGATGAACATGAAAATAAAAATGTTGAGTTTCATCGATTAATCTTACAAGTAAGAAACAGAAATAATTTTGAATTGTTTCGTATTGGAATTGTTGATCATATTTTTGGAATATGCCGGTGGCTAATTCAGTTGAACGAAACAGTGAGGAATCGAAGACCAGATGCTTTATTAAAGAAAAAAACTCTATTAGCCCTGGATAGTTTCAAGTGTGTTTGACTGAAACTGTAAAGGAAAAGCTGGTACATATGAAAACTGATTCAGGAAAAATTCCAGGCAGATTAACATCTGTACTTCAGCCTCTAAACGTGTCAGTTAATAAACCTTTCAAAGGCAGTTTTAGAGAGCTGTACACCCAGTGGATGTGTGATGGTAAACATAAGGAAAGATGAGAAGACCTTCCCTTTCACTTATTTTGGAATGGATTCTTAAAGCCTGTCAGTCAAATATAAAACAGTTGTGAAGAGTTTCAAAATATGTGGAAATTCCAATGTAATGGACGATATGGAGAACTGTGTGCTCTGGAATAACAGTGATAATGGAGATTCTCGCGAGAATGAAGACATTCTAGATTTCTTCACTTTCATCTTTCATCTTCGAAAAGTAATAATGATGATTGAAAAATTATGCAAACTAAAACAAACAAAATGTAGATATTGTAAGTTTTTAATTGTATTGTTAGTTTCTTAACTGTTCGTGATTGGATGTTTCAATAAAAAATTTTGCTAAGTATAAACAATTACTTATTTACTTTTTCATATTTCCCCCAACAAACTATAATTAAATACAGGTGAGCTTATACAAGAATGCTTGTTATAGACGTGTAAATACAGTAATGTAATATGCACTAAAGTAGACAAAATAACAAAAACTAAATTATACTTTACTTATAAAACCCGTAATCTAAGAATTTTACTTTCAGGACAAAAGGTTTCCAAACAGTTACAAATATAATTTCAAATTGTTATGAGTGAGAAAACTACATGAAGTTGGGGTCTGGATCAGGTAGCCAATGAGTTTTTTAGGATATATGTGGAAGGGGGAAGGAACCACTACATGAACACCAAGTTTGTTATTACTTTTCTTAAAATGTGTAAAAAGAAATATTACCCATACAAGTCCTCTAGTGTTATTGGTTCAATAATATTAGAAAGTTTATCAGTCTATACTTAGCTTTGTTGCTCTACATAAACTAATTGTTATCTGTAAATGTTATATTTATAGCTTTTGAAATAAGTACAATGGACTACTCACGATTTAGAAAAAATATCTTTGAAAGAGCTTCATACCTCAGATCATGTAAGCAATTATAAGCCTATATTTTTGCAATTTGCAATTGCGAGTTAAGCTGTAATTAACAAAACAATTAGGAAACTTCAAGAGAGAATTTTAGGTAAAATTGGAATTTGTTTCTCATTAGGTTTAATGGAGTACAACTTTCTAAAGCGTTTATTCTATGATTGGCATTGGTTCACCTGACCAATAAAATTTAACCGACAACCATATTTAAAAAAATCTTTTACCATACTTCATCATGATTAATTTGAAGAAGGGACCATTTCTTTGTTCAAAAAGTTCAGCATAATTAAAATCAAATAAGAAAAAAGTGTTATGAAATATATTCATCAGTATGTAGAACATACAATAAAAACATTTTAGGGTTGATATAACTACATATGTTAGAAATCCTTGTTGATGTTAGCATGAACACAGAAATAAATTGCCAAAGTTTGAAGTGTTTTGCCAATATATTTCTATTCTTGACCAACAATGATAATTGAAAAATTGAATCTATAACAGAAATGACAAATCTTTATTTAAACAAATAAACTCACCTCATATTCATTCAATTTAAAATCTTAAGACAATTTTATTGATATTCTTATAAAATATTACTAAAGAAAAACCTCTTTTGACTAAGATTCATGTTTGGTTTCTTGTTTGAATAAGAATATGTGTGTGAATGAATAACTAATTTATTCAATGCCTAAGAGAACTGAGATGCTCCTAATAAGAAGTCAAAGAGAGTCATTAGACAGTAGGTAATAAAGTATGAGTTTATATTTTAGTAAAAAATTATTTTATATTAAACACTTTTACGGAAACACTTTTATTAAGGCCACACTGCCTCAAAGATTTTAGATCACTATGCAAAATTTTTTGTTGCCCATGCAAATCCTTCAAACGCAAATTTTGTTAATAATTCAGTTCACAGAAAAAATTATTTTGGCTGATAAAAGATAAGCTTGCCCATAGCTTTGACCCTTTCTTTTATCAGTCAAAGATACAAGTAAGCTGACCTTTCACCCTATGACCCATGACAACACAAGTGTGCTAAGACATATCTTCAGCAGGTTGACTAGTCTAGTAGTTTCTTATTGTAATATTTGGTCATTTTTTTTATATTACATGTAAAATACTCAGTTCTGGGATTGTAAAAACACAAAAGTTTTTTTACAATGATATCCTTACAAACAATACCAAGCCTAACTATAATTATGATCAAGTTTTGGTAGTAAACAGTATTCATATCATCACTACAGTAATGATTTTTATTTTCTAATTTAAAATTACTTTGCAATTGGGAAATATAGGATTATGAGAACAATCTGAATTCTACAATGAGGCAATAACAGGAACTCTATAGGTGATTTTTGCATCAAAGCAAATCATGTAAGAATATTAAAATGCCATATTAGTGATTATGAATTTGTGTGATCAAGTGGCCTTGAACTGGATACAAAAAACAAGATTGGAAATAAAATCAACCATTTCCTTCTACAACACCTTTCAAAACACATCTGAAACACTTTCGCATACATAGTGATTATTCTATACTCAGAAATAATAAATAGTCAGATTTATTTTGATATGAATGTTTAGTGTATTATGAATTACATTATTATGAAGCGTAATTATGAATTTTCATAATAAATGTCTATTTCTTGATGTAAATAAGACAGTGGTATGATAACAAAAAAGTACGTTCCATTTGAAGAGGATAGTCCACACAACAAAGATATTCTTAAAAAGCTGGAGAACTCATTCTATGATTTTCCTATAGTAATTTTCATTACACATTATTTATTATAACTAAATCCAGCTGAAATTTATGTTTGTGTGCTTCAAAAAAGGTGAATATTTTTTTATTATATACATTTCAATTACAAAGCAAACATCTTCAGAGAAAATTATTACAAATGTAACTGTCACTTCTTACAAATATCAGAGGAGTTATTTTTGTAATAAAATCCTCTGAGAAGTTGATTCACTTGCAATTGAAATGTACGTAAGGGTCTCAATAAAAAGTTTTATTTGTCGTTACGAGGTTTTAGTTATTTGAAATTTTTTTAAATGCCATAGTTGCTTCAGGCTGTTTCAAAAATAATTTGTAAATGAGAAAGATATATCATGTGTGTTTCCATAGGTGCTTAATAGTTGTGGCTATAAAATATAAAATTTAAAGATTTAAAAAAATAATAACCAAATTCAGACACTTTTTTAAATAAGAAGGGGGTAATGAATAATCAATAACATGTATCACAATTGTAAAAATTTTTAATTATATAAATATATATATATATGTATATTTTATTTTAATATACTTCAGTCTACTCATATTACTATTTCTCTTTCCCTCGCTAAACAGTCATATAAGTGAGATTCCATAGGAGGGACGATATATAAACATAAATTTAATATACTTGTCTGCTTATACAGTCGGCGCCGCTTATTGTGATCACGGTTAATGTTATCATTCGGTTATTGTTATCGTTTCATTGAAAAACAAACACGGACGTATATTAATACATTGTAATTAGGCCGCTTATCGTAATCATCTGTTCGCTTATTATTATCATTTAATTTGCTATTCAAAATCATATGCGCCAACGTATACTAGCATAGACCAAGTAAAAATGTCTACAAAGTAGGGTTAACAGCACTTGCAACACACAATGACGCCTAATTCACAGAATGTTTATTTTTAGAATGACAGAAATACTTTATAACGGTTTCAGCACTTAGCACAGTTCTCAGAATGTCTCCTTTACTCTTTGTTTACGCAAACACCCTAGCCTCGCTTGAGTCGACTTTAGTTGTTTGTTAATATTAGTTGATGTTACTACTGAACCATTTACAGTACAGTCCTACTGTATTTTTTAACAGAGAATTTTTATGAACGTTTATTACAGTATTTCAGTGTGATTTTACATAACTTAATTTTTAAAGATCTTTTTCGTTTGTTTTGTAGAGTTTAGTGTCACTTGAAGTTTCAAAGGACAGTATAGCAAGATGTCCGAATCTCAAAAGAAACGACGCGATTTAAGTCTTAAACAAAAATTTAAAATTCTAGATAGGTACAGTAAATTACCAAAAATGAGTCAAAGAAACGCCGCTTCTCAACTTCTCAACCTCTCTTATGTAAAATATTGAACAACAAAGAAAAAATCTTGTCATTATCAAAGTGTAATGCAAATGTTGACAACAAAAGAATCGTTCTGGGAAGGATCCGCAAGTGGAATCAGCTTTGAAATTGTGGTTTAAAAATGTTCGCGAAAAAGATGCTCTAGTTGACGGCCCACTATGCGTCTAAAAGCTGAGGATCTTGCCAAAAAATAGGAAAACAGGATTTTAAAGCCACAGATGGATGGTTCAATCGATGGAAGAAAAGGGAAAACATTGTTTACAAGAAAAGGTGTGGTGAAAAAAGAAATGCTGATTTTGTTGGAGCTGAGGACTGGTTACAATACGAATGGCCAAAGATTTCTAAGGCAGTTTGTTCAACAAAAAGCAGAAAATTTCAACAAACATTATGAATAATATGAACAATTTATAAACAATATTTTACGAGAAGACTACAGACAGTCACATATAGAGGAATTCTTCGAGAAAAAGTAAATTTAAATTTGAAGTGTAAATAAGATTGAAGTGTTTTATAATGAAGTTTTATGTGTTAAAATGTTTTGATCAAGTGTTTTACGTAGTTCTATATACTATATTTTTTTCAATTATGCTAGAATAGGTGTTTAAAAAAAATTTACAGTGGAATAAATTAAACTGACATGAAATATGCCCACTAATTTTAACAAGTAGAAAACTAAATTACAGAAATTCTACTACTGTATATAAAACTGTCCGGAATAGCATCAAAGAATGGTAAGTACAGTTTAATTATAGTGTTACAGAATTAGAATTACTTGATGTAATGATAGGCTTACATATAGTTCAGAACAAACAGTTGTGGCAATAATACAGTGAGTACAATGCAGTACGGCTGTAGACTACATCGTGATTAAGCGTTCGGTTATTGTTATCGTTCGGTTATTGTTATCAAATATGCTTCTGACAAATATGATCACAATAAGCGGCGCCGACTGTATTACTATTTCTCCTCCCCTCCCTAAACAGTCATATAAGTGAGATTCCATGAGAGGGGCGATATATAAAAACAAATATAATATCTTTTAGTACGCTCATATTACTATTTCTCCTTCCCAAGCTAAACTGTCATAGATGATATTCTATAAGAGGAGCGATAAATACAAACAAAAGTAATATATTCAAGTCTGCTCATACTATTTCTCCTTCACTTTATTAGTGATTTCATTGAGGAAAATATTCAACTACAGTAGAAACTCATTAATTCATCATTTAATAAATCATTTTGTTTCACAATTTATTGTGTCACTAGTTACTTGTAAGAGTGTGATTTCTCTGTACTGTTGTATATGAAAAATTAATACAGAAACAATCTAACAAGTGTTGAAGAGGACTTAGGATAACATTAAGGTCAATTACTCCTGCAATTGACTCTTTACTGACAGTCAAACTGCAACAAGCTTCGCAATAATCAAAATACATAATTACCTTCATTGGTTTTTGTTGATTTGTACATTTTTTTAGCTGTTTTTGTCTCAATCATATAACATGTTTTAGTGTAGATATGAGTAATTAATAAAACTGTATTGTACATAATTGTTTAAATTTTCTTTTATTCTCTAAGTATTGACTTATCGTTATTCAAAATTAACAGGAAAGTGAATGAATAATTAAATCGATTTATTACTTATTTTAAAACAATAAAAATAAATAATTGATGTGTTTCTGACAGAAAATATATTTCTAAATTAAATTCTTAAAAAAATACAATCAGAGGGCTTTCTTTCAATCTACCCCCCCCCCCCCCAGATAAACTGGAGATGGTATTACGCTAAAATCTACATAAACCTACACATGGTACAAAGTTGCTAGAATGTTGAGAACCCCTAATTTAGAAGATCACTAGTGATATCGTAAAACTTATCTCTCAGTTAGATTTGCATATTTTCTTTAACTATAACTTCAACAGCAGGTTGGAAATTCAATAAATTTCACCATAGAGAACAATTTTTTTTTAAATTTAATTCTTTTTATTTTACAATTAAGATTACTACTGACCATAAGGCTATTATGAGGAATTGGAATTATAGACAGGATTAAGAAAGCAATCTCGATTTTGATTTGTAATTGATTTAATGTACTGATTACTATTTTTACTATTAGAAAATAAAAATAGGGATAGTACACTCAATATAAACATAAGAATCTAGTAAACATATAGTTTCAATTTTAACTCTTAGTCCGCGGACATACAGAAGTCAACTGGTGACGGCAACGCAACGCAAACTTGAGTTGCTTTTTCACAATATATTGGAGTTGAATGCGCATATTTATAGTGAAGTGATAGCAATGCAACCAGCGAGTGACACAGAAACTAGAGTTGCTACGGCATGCTGTAAACTCATTGTTCAGTTTCTCAGTTGCCAGCAGTATTTGTTCTGTTGTGTATGCTTTTCTCAAGAGTGCTCCTGTATTTAAATAATTATTATTTTTATTCGTATTTTTTGGGTTTTTGTTTTTCTTTGAATAGTCTTTGGTTATACTGCTGTAGTATGTCAGAAAAACAAAATATTGCTGGTTCTGGTCATGATTTGTGTATCCAGCAACTCTAAGACGATAAGAAAGATTATCAACAATTTTTTTCAAAATATATACAATCGGGGTAAAAATATAGTCTTAATGACATTAGTTTATTTTCAATATTTTTTTTTAATGACTTGTTTCAATATGTAGAACACGAATATCAACTTTTTTCCCGCAGAAAATACAGAAAGTTACTTTTCACATTTTAAATGTTAGTCTGTAATGGCATGTAGGCTTAATGCATGAACCGGGCCCACAGTAGCTACAGCGCACTGCACTACGTCTAGATTTGGTTGTAATTTTACACAACATTACTATATACCTATAATAAAATATACCTACGAAGTATCAAGTCAGGATAGATTTGGTTTTAATTTTATTAAACATTATACACTGAATTGTCTTTTATTGTAACGTTTTCGTAGTTTGTTTCTTAAAATAGAGACAAGAAAGGCATATAGACAACCAAACTAGCAACTCAAGTTTACATCGCGATTTGATTACCAGTTGCCTTCTGTATGTCCACGGCCTCAACTTACTATGCACAACACTTCTAAACAGAGCACTAAGCATAGATACATACTGTTATTATTCCATCATTTACCCTTTCCCATTTACGCTACAAAAATAAAGAACAGATATATTACAATTTAGAAAAAGACAAAATCACAACTTCCAAACAAAAATTAGAAAAAATATAAACAAGATTAAAAAATTTAGAGAAATGGTAGTTTTACAAGATGGTGTTACTTAAAACAATTAAGTTTACTCAAAAAAACACTCTAGAGAGTTAAATTTATCTTTCTGAGCATAGGCATATTATAATAAGTTCTTTCCCTTTTTCAACTCACAACTACTTCAGTTCCAAATTTAATTCATTATTTAGTTTTCAATATAATTTTAATTAGGTTTAAAATTTAAATCAAACACTGTACTTACTTGGTGTTACAATGATAAAACAAGCTGCCGTAAACCACAGACAACGGCCTGTAGCCATTTCCATACCACTATTAACTGAATATCATCTGAAATTTAAAACCAGATTCAACATTTTATTCATGACACATCTTAGCTAAGTAATATTTTTAACGTTATCAATTTTAATTAAATATTTACATACATAAGGTATTGTAAGTTCTGTAATAGGTTTGACAGTTTAAGGACAGAAGAATGTATATGAGAAAGCTTACAAAACTGCAGTACCACTAAGAATGACAAATGCTTGAGAAAACAATTGTTATTTTAAAAAATGGAAATTTAGGCAATAGAATGTTACTATTGGCTGGATTAGTGATAGAAGGGAAGTAGGTTTCAAGTAGGGGAAAGGAAACTAGTGGTTTTAAAACTTGCAATAAATAAATGAGTTTGTTAAAACAAATTAGGTTAGGAAGTGACAAGATAAACACCATATTAGTATTAGTTTTAAATCTGAAAGTAGTAGTCAGTTAAAGTCAAGTTTTGTAGTTATTATTTTTTCAAGTAAATAGTTTAAGGTAAGAAGGTAACCTACTCATTATTTCATACCACACTATTTTACTATATGATGAGTTATCTTCAACAAATTGAAGAGTTGGATAGTATTCTCACTGAATGTAACTAATTTCTTATAAATATTACATCGCTTTAACTAACCACAAACAGTAATGCTACTTCAAAGAATATCTGACATCAGTTGAAAGAAAAGAGAGGAAAGCAGAAATAGTGGGATCATACAACATATGCTGTGTGACTAATAGCTAATTATAAAAACAATTGTAATTTTATCATCACTGATAGCAAAAACAAACATAATGACTAATTTTTAAAAACTGTTTTATATGTTAAATTACTGAGCTTCAGCTTATTATTTATCTTTTTTTAATGTCTTATTAAAATTATAAAAGTTAGATGTTTGAATTTCTGTCTATTGTAGTTAACACTGAATAAATTACACAGGTAGTAAAAGGGCTAACTGTTAACTATTAGATTGCAAAAGTTTTACAACTACTATAGGTGTGTCTGAAAGACCACTTTATATATATATATTCTCATTTGTTGATTCCATCTTTGCGTAAGCTACTAGTAATCACTTACACTTTTTTTTTTAAATGTTTCAACTTGCCTATAGTAGCACTTACTTTGCTTGTTGAGGACGGCCGTTTCGGGAGATATATATTCTCCATTACATAGGTAATTGAAATTTTATTATTTTTTTGTTGTTAACTTTAACATATTGTTGTTCTTTTGGAGGTGTTACAAAATAAATAAGCTAATTTCCTTTTATTTTGTAAAAATTTCTTTATAATAATGACAAAAATGACATACATTTTTCAAAAATAAAGAAACAAATTTCAAAGTTTTTTTTTTTTATAAACTAAAATTAATGTTGCACTTTTGCCCATTAAATACAAGATGTAGAAAAATTGTTAAAATGTTATATACTACATTCAAGACCTTGTTTTGTGTTTTCTTTTCTAGTTTTAGTTTTTTTTTGTTTTATTGTGAGTTTTAACAGCAAAAGATTATAAACAATGAAACACATAAAAAAATTGTATTGTTACAATGTAGGTAAAACTTATAATTAGCTAATATTTAGATAACATGTAAAGACACTTATAAAAGAGATTTTGATATAAAAGATTAGACATACCAACAGTTGTTCCATATAATGTCAATGAATTTCGCCTATTAGTCAATGTTATGAATATAATGTATTTTTTATTTTTATTTTGCTGACTTCAATACTGATATTAGTACTTATTTTTATATTATTTACATATTTAGACTTTACATATTCCACCTTATGATTTCATCTAAAATATCTTGAGAAATTAGGAGCCTCCACGCCGACTCGGTATCAGGGTTATCGCACAAAGTTTTTGCTTGAAGTCTTAGTCCCAGTAGCAGGGTAATTATGTTCTCTCATTTTATTTTTACGCTCTGTTTACTAACTGCTTTCCTCCAACAAAAAGGAGGGGTGTATTTCCTCTTCATTATTTTTGTTTATATTTGTTGATTCCATCTTCACGTGAGGTACTAGTTTTCATTAAACACTTGTAAATATTTACAAACTTGCCTATAGTAGCACTTACTTATATTTGTTGAGGACGGCCGTTTCGGGAGATGTGTCCCATTGTCAACTCAGAGCGTAACTCAGGTAAGTAAGTATAAGTAAGTGCTACTATATGCAAGTTTGTAAATATTTACAAGTGTTTAGTATTTTTGTTTGTCCATTGTAGTAAAACTTGAATGTATGGCTTAATTTTGAGTGCTATTTTGTTGGCCTACATCGTTTTTACCTTAAACTATAGTATCAGAACCCTTTTACACAATCATTTGTAGTTCTTCATGATGGTCAGTGTGTTGTTCTTAATCCTTGGTATCATGTTCCACTCTAATTCCAGTAGAGCAGCTTTCTAATAAAGATTTTCCCTTCGCACTTCAATATTATTTGTCACATTTCCTTCTGTCTCTTACTTCTGAATCAGTTTCGTGTGCACTCTTATACACAAAATCAGAATCTGCAACACTATAGTCTACATCCTTCAGTTAATCATCCAAAGTCCTACCAACCAACGTTTCTAAAAGTTGCTATTTTTGGAGATTTTGAATGTAAAATACATACTGCAAGTGTTTTGGATCTGGGTTGTTCAGGATCTGTTGAGGGCCTCGGTACAGAATCCATGAATAATATATATAGACACAAGATAAAAAACAAAAATTATATAAAACAAACACCACATACAAGTACTAATATAATCACATTAATTACTACAGTTGGTCTGGGAGATCACATTCTATAAGTAACTTGCACTAGATAACACGCTCCGGCCACTGACTAAGCAGTAAACAATTGGAGGATACTTGGCAGACCATGTGTTTGTGATGCACAGCGAGGGAGAATAGGGGACTTTAATTTCTCTCGTGATCTGACAGACCACTTGTACTAGTTAAGGGTTAAAGTAGTGTATCTTTACCTATGATTATCTCCGTTCAGTCTACATCCTCTTTAGAAAGTAAGAAACATGAAATATTTTTTGAAAAAATATGAATTTTGAATGTTATGAAGTGTTATTTAGAAGATAAAAACACAATGGAATATATATATTAATATGTGATATTTGCCTATGGTAGCATTTACTTTCTTTGTTTAGTGAGGATGGTCATTTCAAGAAATGTATCTCAACTAAACATAGAAATTAAATGCTATTTTAGGCAAGCGGCATATAAATAAAGGTCCAAATTTTTGAACGTAAACTAGTAGCTCAATTTGAAAATGGAATCAAATAATAATAAAAACTATTCAAGTTATATCTAGAATATTTATTTCTAGACAGAATATATATAAAACTGTTGTATTATAACATCTTTAATGTTTCCTAATTTTGCAGAACATGTTATGCTGAACAATCTTAAGATTCTTTTAACAAGGTTTCCATTCAGAAGAGATTACTGTAGATTGTGCTAACAACTAACATTGCCATAGTTGCAAGGACTGTTATGCCTTATCTGTGTCCTTGGAAGGTCCACTACAGCAATTGAAATTTAATTTAATATCCTGACAATTACCATTTATAACATTTAATGACAGTTAAACACCATAAATTGTTAAATTCTTTAAAATTCTAAACAAAGTTATTTCCTAATTATAAACATAATTTATTTTCTCTTTCGAAAAATTTTATGTACTCAACTTCCGGTTCACACCAACTTTAACATTCAAACTTTTTGATGTGATATACTAATTTGATAAGTAGATTTTCAAAATTACCTACTATGTTTTTGTAGGTTATTTATATATTTTATTCATAATGATCCAACAATAGTACTACAAGATACCATTTTCTAAGGGATAGAATTTTTTCAGTTACAACTATGTAAATCATGTTAATGTTTGGAAAGTACAGTAGTCGAGCTGCAATCAATATTTTTGTAGTCCTCATTGCTAAGACTGTCAGAAAAAAATGTGTTTCATTTTCAGATCTAATGTTCAAATCCTCCTGTAATCAATTTGTATTTGACTATTGTTATTATTTATAATATATATTTTGGGTTACAGTTTCAAATGAAGTTTATAAAAATAAACTAAATAAAAAATGTCACTCTCTAGTTAAGAAAGGTAAACATATAACCTACTTGTAATAATTTGTTACAAGCAAAAAAATTATTTGAAACATTTTTTAAAAAAACTTCTGCCAATGAAATCATTTTAAAATGTAAAAAAATTTAATTAATTTCTATTAGTTGCTGTAAATGTAAATAAATATTTGGCAGTGTTGGCTGAAGGCTGCCTCATGCTCACTTCACACATAACTAGACTTAAATCGTTACATATACTAGTTTAAGTTACCCTAGTATGTGTACAAAAGTTTGTATAAGAAAAGTCATTTAGCCTCCTCCCCCCCTCAGTTTAAATAAAACAATCCCCCCAAAACAAAACATCTTATTCCAACCAAAAGACGTACTGCCACTTTGTAAAACACTCCTATCAAATACCAATCAAACATCAAAAGTATTAATTCCTTATCCTACTTGCAGCTAGTATTCAAGATAAACGCTGCAAAAAACTAAAGCACTCATCAAGCCTTGTTCTCTGACAGTTGTCAATGTATGTAAATGTGATAAGAATTTGTTGTAATTAAATGAACTTCACAGATCATTTGGTAATTTTCTCTGATTCCAAATCATGACTACAAAACAAATTGTCCTCTTTAGCTAAGGGCAAAAGAAGTAAAAATGAGTTGTATTAGTCCATAAAAAACGACAATTTCAGCAAATATAAATCAGAACCTATAAATACTCAGTTAAATATTAACAAGAAAATAGTTTCAAATATCTTGGTTATAGGTCACTTGCTAACATTATTAGTATCCAAATGATATTTAAAAAAAACATTTAAAGATCACAAGTTGGAAAAGACATCTTCCAGAAGACATCTAGATGATTGATCCGTATGGAACAAAGATTTATGAAATTACAGTTATCCAGCCAGAATCCTTAAATTGTTTGGAGTGGAATTTGTTATAATCAAGATATGAGGTTTAATTGTGGGACTTAGAACAAAGTAAAATAATCTGTGTTGTATTTATTGCATGAGTAAACGGAGACTAATAAACCCGACACGTAAAAAGATCAATGGAATTTGGTTAACAAAGGTGGTAAAGAGGACTTATGACTAAAAGGGTTTTCAGAAATGTGTTTCTCTTACAAAATTAGAATTTCAAAGTAGAAACTAGAGTTTCCGAGAAACCAGTAAAATGAAAACAGATAAAAATGTTAAGAAAAGTAGAGTGAACTCAAATGCAAATGAATTTAAAGACACATAAATAATATTCCCTCAGTAACTTTAACATAATTAACATCGTATAGCCAATCTGACGTCTCCTATAAATCCAAATTTTTTATTACTTAGCCTAGGATTAGATAACTTTCTTTTCAAGCTCAAATTATACTTATTGGATACATTTCTGTTAATTTTCAATTAGACATAATTTCATTTCAACAATTTTGTTTTGCTTCCCTTCTGTTGAAATGGTCAGTAGCTTTAGCACATCAAAAGTAACTGAAGATATCAACTCAAGTAAGTCAATGAGAGAAAACAATACCTGAATTACTGAAAAAATTTAGTAATAAATTAGTTAATTATCAATTATCTAGACATCCGTCGATATTTTAAAAATAAATTATAGCTGGAGATGTAGAGAACCCTCAGAAACATTTAAGAGATTAATTGAAACCTGGTGATGAGGCCCAAAAATTTTAAATTTATGGAACAATATTCAATTAATTACAAATCATATATAGCACAGTAAACATTATAAAATTAATATTTTTTATAAAACCTAGCCCTATGTTTTACTATAAATATGATATAGCTATGTTAAAAAAATATCCACAAAGTATCCCATTAGGAAAGGTTTTATTTTTAACAAAGTTTACTAATGTGAGCTAACCCATTGATATATACATGAGATGAAATATGGCCTTCATCTTGATCATGGCTATGCAACCTGATGGTATAACATATACTAAATTGAGGACCACTTCACTTAAGTTAAGAAAGTGTTCTAACCAGTTACTTCGTAACTATATTGTTATACAGTAAAACAAAGTGTTTTGTTTTATAAAAAAAAAAACATTGTTCTTTATAAAAGGTTTTGTGTTGTAAAAGGATAATATTTTTGACTTTTTTTTCAAAATTGTCAATGGTTTCTTTATCAGCACCAATTTTTTCATGCATTCCTGAGGACTTTCTATATCACCAGGAATAACTTTTTTTGCTATAGAGATATTACAATGAAAATATTGGAAAGAACCCCAATGCCACAAAAATAATCAAAAATAACAAATAAAACAAGTTACTTAAGATAAACCTTAATGTACATTTCAATGACCATGTAATCATCATCAGAGGGTCTTATTACAAAATTACAATCTAGCAAACAAGACGTTACAAACTAGAGTGATGACTAGATAGTTGTTTTGTTTGCTAGATTGTAATTTTGTAATAAGACCCTCTGATGATGATGACATGATCATTGAAACGTACATAAGGGTTTAATTTTGAGCAACTAGTTTTATTTATTATTTTTGATTATTTTTGTAGTATTGGGGTTCTTTCCTAAACTTTCATTGAAAATATTGTACCACTGTGCTCTTGATATTGTATACTATTAGAAATAGTTGTTGCCTGTATGATCACTAAAATGGATGACTACCAAAATCTCTGCAAATTATTACCAAAATTTTCAATATAACTGATATTTTAATCATGCCATCGAGTGACCAATATGAAGGCTTCTCCTACAGCTGAAAGAGAATCTTTGATCTTATGAATGCATTATTTGTTTCTACCTTTACTCAGTTTCAAAAACTCAACAGCTTGAATTCTATAGGTGTTTTTAAAAAAAAAATGCCCTCTCTCTTTCAAGTTACATTAACAAGAGTCACATCAGGTTTTACCTCAATGAAATCTAAAACTATGTAAGTTGCTTGATGTAATCACCTTGAATTCTATTGGTGTTTTTAAAAATACTCCCTCTCTCTTTCACGTTACATTAACAAGTCACAACAGGTTGAACAGTGCTACTTCAATGAAAACTAAAACTATGAGTATGATGGAACTCTAGTATTTACTTTCTAAAGAATAGTTGTTCTAATGAGGGGGGCTCATTTTTTGGAATTTCTTGAAAAGGCATGTAAAGCACCAGTGGTGTCTCAAATCATCTAAGAATATTTTGCTTTTTCGTAGTCATTATGGTTTTGTTTTGCTTGAGGTTAAACCTTTCAACGCCATAGGTATCAAGAAACAAGTTCACAATTGTTGGTTTGTACATTTTGAAGTTTCTGAATAACAATTATTTATCTATTTATTTGGTAAAACACCACTACCTATTGATATTTTTCAGCAAGTTCCAATTGAAAAAATGGTAGTATTGTTATCAATACAGAAACTTGTCTCGCTTAAACCCTGATGTTCCAAGTACTTCTGGTTTTAATCATCAACAACTAGATTTACTGTTGTTAACAAGGCTATATAGATTGATTTTATCATTGCCTACCAATGTAAATAATGAAGAAAAAGTACAGATAAGCCCTCTGATGTTGTCACTCCATACAAGTATACTCAAGAGTCTTACACTTGAAAGAGTACACTCAACAGTATATTTTAAAATTGAATAACTGCTCAAATTTCTGAAGGTCTATCCAAAAAATATAACTAGTATTCTTGCTTAAATGAATTTTAAATAAAAGTTACATATGCAGTATAAATTTATCAATAAGTATATACTTTATAAACAAGAATATTTATAAAATAATAGCTTCAACAAGGCTCAGCTGTTGTGTAGCTGTTGATGTTCAGTGATAATGGTACTTGATAATATGAAAATATTAATTTGAATGAAAGCTTCAACCAATTAATTTTATAAATATTCTTTTTTATGAAATTGTTATTCATTGATGATTAAACAACACATACAAACAAAAATTACATATTAAACACTACTTAAACAAAAATATTCATAAAATAATGGCTCCAAAATTTCATCAATTTAAAATTATTGACAATTTCAAGATCCCCTCCACCAGTAAACAGTTAAAACAAAACTGACAAGTTTCTTGATAATCTCAATAATAAATTGATACACTTTTTTTAATCATTATTTTTTCCAAATATTCTTCATAATGAAGTGTATATTAATTGATAAATATTTAACTCTTGAATTGTATGATAAATATTTAAGAAGAAAAACTGTATTTGAAACTTATACATATATATATATATATATATATATATATATATATATATATGTTTTTTTTCTCTTTCTTGACTGAAGAAGATCATGTTGATCGAAATATTTCAAATAATAGTTATATATATATAAAGAACATAAGTCAAAATACAAATACAAGAATTATGATTGAATTTACAATTCAAAGCTTTTCGTTGGCTAACAGTACCAACATCATCAGAATTCCTGATGATGTTGGTACTGTTAGCCAACGAAAAGCTTTGAATTGTAAATTCAATTATAATTCTTGTATTTGTATTTTGACTTATGTTCTTTATTAATACACAAGAAAACATATTGCAATATATATATATATATATATATATATATATATATATATATATATATATATATATATATTCTTGATATTTAACGTCATCCATTGTTTTTCCGTTGCACTGACTTTATGAAGTTAATATATTACTATGTAAGTAATTTTATCCACCATTAAGTGCAATAATTTTACCTTGAGTGATGAGGCACCTTTCGGTCAATTGACCATTGTCGAATCACTCAAAGTGATTCGACAATGGTCAATTGACCGAAAGGTGCCTCATCACTCAAGGTAAAATTATTGCACTTAATGGTGGATAAAATTACTTACATAGTAATATATTAACTTCATATATATATATATATATATATATATATAGACAGACAGACACACACACACAAACACATACATACATACTTACATTTGTACACATATAATGTCAAACTTTTTAGTAACTAGCTTTTATATTATGAATAGAACCCTCTATGTAATGATTCTTGCCACAACATTTAAAATGGAGTAGAGAGAAAGTGGGAGAGGGAGAGAGAGTGTGTGTGTTAATATGAGTGACTGTGCATATTGAAACAAAAATTTGTTAAGATTTTATAAGATTTCTGATATAGTTCGGATAGTCATAAACTAAAGTTAAAGTGATTAATTAAGTTTCACTGAACATGGACTTCCAAATTCAAGAGTTTATAAGATTATCCACCAAAAAACATATTCAATATATATGAGACAGATCTACTTTTCAAATATTTAACCAAACAATAACTTATATAAACATGGCCAATGTTTTGGAGATAAACAAAATAAATACACAATAACATGCTAGGAACTCAGAAACAAAAATTGTTTTAACTGGAATATACCAATCTTCATAATGTTTCTGAGGCATCAAGTTTTTTATAAAGGTTTACTACATGTTCTACAAAAAAGAAAGGAGCCTGTTCTTCCACACAGAAAAAAAATTATGTTTTTAAAGTTGCTTGTTGTAACTTGAATTCACTGAATAAATCATAAGAAATTATTGCATAACTTAGAGAAAACTTTTAAATTACTTACTAAAGCGTTTCAAAACAATCGTTTCATTGACAAAGCTAAACCGCTAATGAATAATAGTATTTGTTGATTCTATCTTCATGTGAGCTACTAGTTTACACCAAAACACTTGTAAGTAAGTGCTACTATAGGAAAGTTTGTCACAAGTGTTTTAGAATAGTAGTAGTAAGTTGAAAAATTCACTCAGTTATGCAATAATTACTTATGATTGTATTTTTCAGTCAACTTCCCAGCCCGCCCATATAACATAATTTCTAAACTAAAAAATGTTAAAATGTTTTTCTTTCCACTTTGTGTAGCTTCAATAGAACCCCTCAATCAAGAAACAGTAAAAAAATTCAAGTTTTACTATAAAAAAGGATACTAAACAAAATTGAATCTATCATAGAGAAGAATCAACACGAGTTCAATACTAGAATTGTCAATCTAAGATACTGCATTTCAGAATCAGTGAAAGTAGGACAAATAATATCCAAGAAACAACAAATTCTAATTATTTCCTAAAACTAGATTCACTCCTGCCACACACCAAGAGGATGAAATCTTATAATATGACATTAAGTGAGTTAAAATCAATGGGATTTTCTAAAGATATCTAGTTATGTTATAGGCGATGAAATCCAGATGCAATTAATGTGGATAAGTTAATAGTGTTGACATTTAGAACTTTTCAAATGATAAACTCTCAAGTATCCAGGCAACAAAGTCAAATAAGTAAATAAACAACTGCACACAAACTCACAAAACAATATACTTTATTGTTATACGTGTTTCAATGACTTGTTATCATCAGTGATACTAATACAAACTGCAGTTTTAAATTTGTAGTAATGTAACTGATGATGTATAGGTCATTGAAATGTATACGACAATAAAGTATATTGTTTTGTGAGTTTGTGTGCATTTATTTATTTATAACCTTAGCTCACAAGCTAGCCCAATTATTACTTATAAGTAAAATGAAGTTTTAGAAGATGTTGATGAACTGCAAGCAAAGAATCCCACAAACAATCAAATTTTGAAAGCTTTCAAAAAAACTTCATCAAACATGATGTATTAGTCAAACGCAAAGATATACTCCCTCTTATATTGTCAAAAGTCTGCAGAGCGATTTTTCAGGAGAAAGTTGACTAAGGAATGGTCACAATGTCCTGTCGGTCGATCCCTATTTAACCTCCAGAATAAACCGCCAAAAGAAGACATGTATACCGGAATCAAAAGAAGTCTATGTACTTTCGCGGCCAGAGCTCGGACTGGACTCATTTTAACCCAGGCCTATCTTTACCGGTTCAATTTAGCGACATTACCAGAATGCGCCCTATGCCAAAGGGGAGAAGAAGAATTACATCCTAATTAAGTGCTGTTATCTAAATCATGCTGTTTATCATGGACACCGGGCCATCGGCTACAACTGAAGCTGGACGCCTGCTGGAAGAAGTAAGTAAGTAAACGCAAAGTGTAACAAAACAATTTCGACTAATGCTGTTGAGTTGTGTAATTTGTATAAAGATTTTGTTCTACAATACAGTTTGTTTATAAATACAGCCTGATTCCATTTTTGTAGTGTTTAATTTTTTGTACAACGGTTTTTATTTTAATTTCATGAAAATTTCTGTATATCTTTCTAACCAAATATTCAAAAAGCATTAAAATAAATAGCAGTTTCCTCTGTAATACAGATCTTTTTTGTAAATAATTGATGAATCTCATGTAGTAAAAACATTCTACATAAAATGTATATATAAACCTTGTATATTGATATCAGGTTTTCTGTATTTGGAAATATTTTTTTTTTAAATAACAAAATTACTCAATAACCGGAATGAACTAGTAAAAAATAATTTGGAAATTTAAAAACAGTTTTAAATCATGAAAAAATAAATCTGAGAAAATATCATGGATTTTAATGTCACTGACAATCAACAAAAGTTGTAGCTTTAAAATTAAACAATCATATTGTCTGAGTACATATATATAAAACTTACTAAGGTAAAACATTTTCCATCTCACAAAGCAATTTTTCAGGTCTGGGTAGGCTGATTAAGTTTATTTTATCCCAAAAGTTTCATCTCAGTACATTTTTCCCAAATTTACTTAAATTATAAGTTTAGTAAATCATTAAAACTTCGAACATAAAATTGGTATATTGATAGTTGTGTTAACAATGTTTGCAAAATACCTTATACAGCAATGACAGAAGTCACCTAGATTTTCTGTTACATTTAGATAGAGAAAAGTGTATAGACCTTTAATAACCTCTATATGGGAGGTTACCAGTTCACTGTTTATTTTAAATTAGGAATTCCGACAAAAATGAAACCTATAAGCCAGAAATAATTTATACAAAATTATATTATCCATGTGTGTTTAAGTATACATATGCTTGCATAACTTTTAACCAGGAAAACTATAAATGATAGAGTACTTTCTAAAATTCTTCAGTAGTTCAAAATATATTTCATCCTGTAAGATATTAGATATTTAAATCTTTATTAGCTGTTACATCCTTTTTCCATTTTTAATGTATGTTGTATTTATTTATCCTATGGTAAATTATAACAGGCACTATAAGAGTTATAATTTTTATTTAGCCTGCTATAATACCTTATGAGTAGCCTTCTACAAAAGTTATAAAATTATCCAAAAATTATTTCAAACCAATAAAAAGTAACAATTTGTATTTCTAAAAGTCAATGTTAAAAAAAAGTGTACTATGTAGTTTTTCTTATTTTTATTTATTATTCCTAAACTATTATTTAGTTGAAACATAGAGAAAGTGATATATTCACACAATGGTCAGAAAATTACATAGTCTGTAAATAGATTACACTAGCTCGAAGTTCATGGGTCAAAACTTATTAGCCTAAATTTAAGACCTACTTATATATTTTTTTACTATAGCTTCGTAGCCTATGGGTTCAATGACCAAAGATTACACTCCATTATCCTTCCTTATTATCAAGCGCCTTAAGAAAAACTACATAATGAAAAGGTTTAAACTCTAATTTGTAACATTAATTGCGGAAAAATATAGATAACATTGTAACATATATTAAAAATAAATTGCAAAATAGTTAAAGCATTATATTTGTCGCACGTCTGAAATCGGGCATACGGAATAACTATTTACATTTACTAACCTCAAAACCGTTCACAGTTATGATATGAATCTATTGAACCTGGCAAGACTTGTAAATTTAATTTTTCCGAACTACCGGTCTGGTAAATAGAAACTCTTTCATTAGGGTATCATTATCATTATATTACTGTTTAAAGACGTTTGACTAACCTAAAAATCCCAATGTAAATTTAAATTATAAGCAAGTTTACTCAAAATCCATGTAGAAAAGTAATCTCCCCCAAAGAATACTTTAAAACATTTTATGATAGCAAAGTTTTCAAATGTTACTAATTGAAGTACATGAAATGCAAGCCAATTAATCGTTTAATAAACAAACAAATCTGTTACTTAATGTGATTGTTTACTTATTCATAAAGTATTTGCCATTAAACAGGTGTTGCAATCTTACAATGTTATAATTCCTAATTCACTCACCAGGCTGTAGATTCCTTTGTTAAAACTTTAATACTTGTTAGCAATCACACACATGCCATTCGTTGTCACTTGTTCAAGGACAGAGGGGGAATATAACGAAAAAAATCCTTCCTTTCAAGTTGAAGCAGCTTACACTTACGGGCAACGAACGCTGCCTTCTCGTTCGCAAGCACAAACCACTTTGTAAGCATGAATTAAAATTATCTTCCGTCTATCGCATCCCCTCCTGTAGGAGGAAGTCCCTACTTCATCCGCTATCTCTATCTCTCCTTTACTTCCTCTCGAACTTGATAAGGAATGTGTTTCAACTCTAAATTCATTCCTTTTACCACAAAAAATATTTTAACCTATATATTAAGCAAAGTTGGGCAATTAATTTTTTTAATTGGAAATAGTTTCGACCGTGTTTTAGTCATAAAAGTAAATTATTTTATTTTATAATGTGATTTATTGTTATAAGAAGCTACAAAATATGCTTTGTAAATATATTGCGTTAGGGCTTGATGAAATAATTTCAAGTTTATTCCAAAAGTAATTAAAAAAAGGAATGTTATTAATTTGACATCTGAAATTTTGCACGATACTCTGAATTAACAAACAACATTAATTCTAAGTAGAGTTATATTTCTCATATTTGTAATCAAAGAATAGTACCCCTTCTAATATCTGTACGCAGTCTCATTGTTTCATGCATAAATGATACAAATATTAATAAGAATTGTCTACAGATAGCTTTTGATTTCTAGTCTAGAATTTGGAAGTGATAGTAGTTTATTGTAACTATATGTATAGATAATATTTTGTGATTAAGGTTATTTTAACTTTATTTTAGTGTCAACACTATATTAATTTTTCGAGCATGTATAAAGAAAATTACTATAAGTTTCATTTCATGTTGGTATAAAATTTATCTAATTTGTGTTTGCTGTCTATATTCAAAATTCCATTTAAGCTGATTTTTTTTTTAAATAATAAAATATGAAATAATATTTGTTAGCACCGGCTCCGTCTCCGTGGGGCCCGCTGGTTTGAGCCCCTCCAGTGACTCCCCACGCTTCTATAGAAAAAAAAAATGGAATAAATACTTGAAATATATAAATAAATTTTACAACTAAAGCAGGTAGTACCATCCTCACACTGAGGTGACTTTACAGCCTGTAAGGTGAAAGACAAGGCGCGATATTTCAAACATTTGTAGTTTTATTTGATTATTACTTAAAACTACTTGTGAAAAGTACTTGATTTTTTATAGTTAAAACTCTCATTTTGTAAAAAATAGATATAATTAAATTTCATTAATTCACTGTATTGATTTAAGTCGCTATTTTCTATAAATAATAATTTTTTTAATAATGTATTTATTATTTCAACAGGAAAAGGTTTGTAAATAAAGATGTTAATTCATATAAAACGTTAATATAAAATAACTTCTTCCGTTTCCTTTCAAGGCTTAGTATTAAAGAACGTTTTGGACACTCCAACGTTTTCCAAAAGTCGGCGCCTGTGTTTGGTATTCTATTGAAAATTGTTTTTGTCACTATAGAGTAATGACTAAATTGATCCTCTCGAATGATCTAAATGTCTTGGGTGAAACGAATCAATTTTATGAGATAACAGTATTGGATTTTATCAAATGAAACTAGTATATCGTGATTAAGGAACATTTTAAGTTTGGTATTTATAGCATTACCGTGACTTCACAGTGTAAATTTCGAGGACCAAACACTCATAGTTAAAACGAAATATTTTATTATGGAGCAAGATTAGGTATATTTTATTTATTAAAATGTCAAACGAAAGTATAGTATATAAGAAAGTAAATAGTGATACGTATTTAACATAAAAAAGTTCTCAAAAATGTCCAATCCAATAAGTTAGGCTACCGATGTCCGCATTTGTCGGGATCCGGCACCGTGATCTGTGCCTGGTGAGGTGGTAAGATGGTAAGGTGTTATTCAATTATTTAAAACTTGCAGATTTTGTGTTGTACAAATTATACAGGAACCCCACCACTACTGACAGAGTTATACACAACACTTCCAATCACCCCATACAACGCACAAACATCCTACCTTCCACTCCATGTTACACAGACTAATCAACATACCTATGAACAATGAAGACAAAATAAACGAACTCAACACAATAAAATACATAACCTATAAAAACGGATACAAACACACCTTGTTAGACAACATAATGCGCAAAAAACAACACACACATATCACAAGAAAAACCAGACAAACACAAAAATAAATAACACTGACATATGACGACAACACATCACAAAAGAATAGCTTATTCGTTCCGCAAAGTTAAATACAAATCAGCCCTTAAAACATCCAACATAACTAAAAAAAACCCTATACAGTACAAAAACACAGCAGAATAAAGACGATAGGGCAGGAGTATACAAGATTACATGCAACGACTGCCCCAGCTTTTACATAGGACAAACAGGGAGAAACGTTACCACACGATACAAAGAACACATAAAAGACATAAAAAAGACACAAGCCAAATCAAATTTCGCCATACACTTACAAAACACACTACACTCACACACCAATGTAGACACTAATCTAAAATTTCATACTAAATCAAAAATAGCAACAAACTAAACACAACAGCAAAACTATGAGCTATACAAACAACACAAATACTATCCACAACACATTCTAAATGACAAAAAAACACTCTCAATCAAATACTATATTTAAACACATAATTAAAAACTACTCTGTGAACAATAATACACCACAGAATACCAATACACCACACCAACACAACACACCTGAGCAACAGCCTCGTCCGTGACTCACAGCATTGAACACTGAATGCACTGACCTAGTGCGAAACGCGTCTGCTCAAAAATATCAGTAAGTAGTGGTTTTTTTGCCAAGTTGGTACCAACAGTGTGATTTAAATTATTTAATTTTCAGCATATGCTAGTCAATCCAAATTGCAGTCAAGTAAAAAGATAAAATAAAATTCTAGATTTGTACAGCTGAAATGTTATTAAACAAAATAAACGCCTCAAGAATCAAAGAAGCCACCTTAGATTATGATATGTGCTGGCCAGAGTACCAGCCAACATCACCTGAACAGTGCATCTATTGATGGTCGAATTATTGACTTTCTTATAAAAAATAATAATACTGTTTTCTTTTAGGCTGTTCTTTATATAGTTTAAAAGATAATTAATTATGTAAAATCTACTCAAGTAATTAGAGTGAGGCAAGGGCGGTTACAGGGGAGGGGCAATTGTACCCCCCGAGAATTTGGGTGCTATTTCTAATTTAGAAATATATTTTTCATATTCGAACCACATTTAAAATGATCATAGTTTAGGCCTACTTGTAAACATGTTTTTTCATTGACTTTTATTTTAAAGCAATCTATATGTCTATTGTTTTTACGTTTATGTAATGTTTGGTGTATAAATTCATCTGATAACATTGGTAGTTCCCCCTAGCATATGCAACACTGGCACGAGTTCTGTACTGGCACGGCTATACTAACAGTCTGTGTACTACGACTTCGCGTCCGCGTCGTCCTCGTCAGACCGAGTCGGTTGATGAAACGATGAAAATTAAACAATAATAATTTTGGTATCTATGTAAATTCAGATAAAATTGATGTTTTATGGAAAAAATGCCAAATTTCCTGTGATTTTTTAAGTACAAGAATTGCTTTGAATTTAATTTCCAGGCGTTTAATTTTGAAAGTTTTCCGCCCGAAATCACCCCATGTTTTTCTGCCATTGTGCCCCCCCCCCGAAAGTCTATCCTGGAGCCGCCCTTGGAGTGAGGTTAGCCTTAACATAGGTTTAGTCTAATTCGTTAGTTAAACTTGTATTGTCATTCACCTTTCACGTATTAGCTTAGGTTTTCCTCAGTTTTAAGTTATTTTGTCTTGCATTGTCTTCCGTCTTCATGTATTAGCTTAGGTTTTCCTTAGTTTTAAGTTATTTTGTCTTGCATTGTCTTCCCTCTTCATATATCAGCCTAGATTTTCCTTAGTTTTAAGCTATTTTGTTTTGTATTGTCTTCCCTCTTCACGTATTAGCTTAGGTTTTCCTCGGTTTTAAGTTATTTTGTCTTGCATTGTCTTCCGTCTTCATGTATTAGCTTAGGTTTTCCTTAGTTTTATGCTATTTTGTTTTTCATTGTCTTTCCTCTTCATGTATTGGCTTAGGTTTTCCTTAGTTTTAAGTTATTTTGTCTTGCATTGTCTTCCCTGTATTGGCTTAGGTTTCCTTAGTTTTAAATCATCTTGTCTTATATTGTGGTCCACTTTTCATTTATTATCTTTGATTAATTTTAGCTTAAAGTCATTTTGTAAAACACTAATTTTTGTCATATAGCTATTAAGTATCATTTTTCAAATTATTTTCAATAGTTTCTCATCGTTTGTACATCACTACGTTAAGTTTAAGCACATACACATCTTGCACTCCTTATAACACTACATCCATACTACACACATGTATCTTACATGTGAAACATCTCGCAAACAAAACTCAGCTAGCCCCCCTGTTAATAAATAAACGTAGTCCCCCAGAATAGAAACGCCTTTCGTTACCGTCCCATCCATTAAACATCCTGCCGTCCTGATACCCCTGTTAAAGTAGGCCCTCTACCAAAAGCCCTGTTCCTCATTTCTATCCGCAAATATCGCTGGGGGCACCAAACCTCCTTGTGACCACTATTTTCTTTATTAAAACTATTTCTATTTTTTTTAAAATATCAACTCACGCTACTTTCGCATTAAAGGTAGGGCACCCATCCAGAGGCGAATACACTATAAATATTGTAGAATATAAAAAAAAATACATTCTAAACAATGATAAAATTGTTTACAACTTCGGTAACTTTATAGTTTCAAAAGTTTCGTTCAATATTGAAACATTAGCATAACCTCACTTGACAAACATCGACTACTTATGAACAATTGTTGAAAAATCACAGTACTATGTTATATCACATTAATATGATAATATTTATCTGGTTAGGATATATATGTTTTTTAAACATATAAAAAAAAAGATAAACACTAATCTACAATGTAAATTCACGCTTTGCGCGAAACTCTACCTTCTTGTTCCGTGCCACGAAGCAGAAACGTAGCCTATTCCAAAATTCAATTTTCGCCACGCTTGTAAATAACCTTTTTTTGTTAAAGTTTATTTCCTAACCAGTCAAACTAGATGGAATGGGGTTTTCATCACTTTAAGATATTTATGAAGCTCGAAGAAGTAATAAAAATACATTCTTAACGAAGAAAAAACTGTTTAAAACTTCGGCAACCGTGAATAGTCCTTAAAAAGGTTTCGTTAAATATTGAAACATAAACATAACCTCACTTCACTTAACACACGTAGGCTACTTCTATATGAATAAGCTGTTGAAAAATTACCGCACTGTGCTATATAACATTTAATAAATTAATCACTTTTACTTTAGTTTATGAGTATCCGAACTTTAAATTTTGTAAATTTATACAAATTTCTGAGACAGAACGTTTTCGATCGCGAAGACACAGAAGATCGCCACGGAGCGATCGTAAACGTTCTGTCTCAGTAAGTTTTTATAAATTTACAAAATTTAAAGTTTGGATAGTCATAAACTAAAGTAAAAGTGATTAATTAAACACTTGTGTATTTATATTTATAGCTTACCTATAGTAGCTCTTACTTATATCCGTTTCGGGAGATGTGTCCCACACAGTTAAGGTCTGAGTTGACAATGGATCACATCTTCCGAAACGGTCGTCCTCAACAAATATAAATAAGTGCTACTATAGGCAAGTTTGTAAATATTTACAAGTGTTTAGTGAAAACTAGTAGCTCACGTTAAGATGGAATCAACAAATATGATTAATTAAGTTTCACCGAACGTAATGGACTACAAAATTCAAGAGTTTAATATAAAACTATAATAATATATAGTGGAGATGTGGAAATTTAAATTTGAATTATTTATTTTAATAACTATAATTTTTGCCCCTTTTTTAAGAACTTTATTCTTAATTTCTGTTATAGAATCTGCTACTGATTGTCAAATATTTTTCAGTCACTCTGTGTATTATCAGAATTTACCCTCCATGAATTTTATAAAGTTTAAGCACTTATTGATGCCACTAGGCAAAAACCACTACTTACTGATTTCAGCAGGCGTGATTCGCACTAGATCAGTGCATTGTTCAATGTTTCTCAATATATCACAAAACACCAAAATACCACAAAATCACAATAATACAACACATCTGAGTATCAGTCTTGTCCGTAACTCACAGCCTTGAACAATACACTCATTAAGTGCGAAACGCGTCTGTTGAAAAAATTTATATTCGCTACCTACCGAAGAAATACCGATTTTTTTGCCAAGTGATATCTATAGGAATATACATACTGTATATGAAATTACATGTTCGAAATGAAATATTTATTAATCTAGTTATCGCGGTGGCTCTGGAACAAGACAGTGCCATGTCATCGACTTTCGCGGCATTCCATGACACCGCTACCGTGAGAAGAGACAGGCCTACTATAATAAAAGCGCCACTTGCATTTTCTCGTAAGAAGTGCAGAAGTGCGATACGGCTAGAATTTTCGCTGATCCTTCAGTCTGCGGTTAATAACTGCTCAATAATAAGCTATGTCCCTGTATCGCGTCGAGTGAGAGAAAAACGATGGACTTTGGTGGACTTACGTTCCTAAACAAATGTAAACGATGCGAACGTAACATGATGGAGCCCTCACAGTGTCTTTTTTTATAAATGTCAATCACGTAAATGTAATAGTTTACAAAAGCCACTTTCAGCCATCGAGAGGTAGCCTCCGGGTAGGGGTGAGTTTGTGTGTGTGTGTGGGGGGGGGTAGATGTTTGTATGTGTGTGTGGCGTGAGAGTCCGTGTGTGTGTGTTGGATGTTTGGATGTGTGTGTGGCGTGAGAGTGCGTGCGCGTGTGTGTGTGTATGTGTGTATGTGGGTATGGGTGATGTTTGGATGTGTCTCGATGTGTGTATGGAGTGAGAGTGCGTGCGCGTGTGTGTGGGGGGGTAGATGTTTGGATGTGTGTGTAGCGTGAGAGTGCGTGTGTGTGTGGAGTGTGAGATTTCGCGCGCGTGTGTGTGTATGTATGTATGTGTGTGTGTGTGTATGTGTGTGTGTTTGTGCGCGCGCGAGTGTGTGTGTATGTTAAGGTCCTAATGGGGAGCTTCCGAGTCTGAATGGAGTATAGTTTTAATAGCCAACAATTATTAGGCTATTTAGAGTATTTATAAAAGTTGTTAATATTTTAATTATTATTCTAACTCAATAGACTAAATATCATAATATAGAGTAAAAAATTAATTTTCGTAAAAATTATACTTATATACATCTAATATATATATATATATTAAAACAACATAGGTTATTCAAATATAAGAATATTTATTAATTTATATCCAAAGCTTTTCGTTGGCAACAGTACCAACATCATCAGGAATGAAAATTACAATATGATTGAAATTACCTCATTATTGTAATTTTCATTCCTGATGATGTTGTACTGTTTGCCAACGAAAAGCTTTGGATATAAATTAATAAATATTCTTGTATTTGAATAACCTATGTTGTTTTATATTATTAAACAAGAAAACGTATTTTATATTTATATATATAAACTTTGACTCGCTCTTCTACTGTTGTTGGGTTCACCTCGTCAATGCTGGATGAGATTCTAGCGAAACGTCGGAACTGCGAATTTATGGACTGCAGAATGAACGGATGTACTCCAGATAGTAACATTTCATCATATTTTTCCATCCGTGAAGGAATACGTATCAGCATATATATATATATATATATATATATATATATATATATATATATATATATATATATAAATAAATATATATATAAATAAATATATATATATATATATATATATATATATATATATTTAATAAAGGGAAACAAAAACTGCGACATTATGTATGAATCCCCCTTCAATTTGTATCTCGCTTTGAAATATAATCATCTTACCATAGAACCTAAAATAGAAAAGCTATAAAAAATAAAATATCACTAAAATTATACCAAAAAAATAACACTAACACATGGTTTACAAATGTTTGTAAAAACAAGACTACATTAATAAGTTCGGGCAACATACGGTTAACTCGAGTCAATAGTAACTCTCATGTAGTTCGGAAGTTGCTTACATCTGAGAGAAAATTAACAGCAATTATTTACGGAACACTGTAAAAATTTCGAAGCCCTAAATGTATCTACATAAAATAAAAGGTATAATACTTGCAAATGTTTATGTAAACATTTACAAGTGTTTAGTGAAAACTAGTAGCTCACGTGAAGATGGAATCAACAAATATAAAAGATATAGCTTCTATGTGCTTCTGGACTTGAACAAACGTCTCGAAGTTGAGTTTGGAGTTAAAAGCAGAACAAATCAGAACCTATATTGTACTCTTATATCCAACACAAACTCCTGGAGCAACAGAATAAGTTTTATTGGAAGTTGCGTATAGAGTTTTATTTTGGGGAGAGCTCAATTCTAGTTCCTTTATCATGGAGCAAAAACCTTTTATTTTAATTTTGTTTTTTATGAAACAGCTTATTAATTGGGCAATATTACAAAAATCCATTTATATGTAGAGTACGGCCGGGCGTCGATTATCCGAACTTAGAAAATAAACAGAAAGAAAATAGGCTATTTGTAGCGGAGCACACGGTATATGCACAAGCAGGCGTGGTGCGTAAACATTTCCCAAGTTGTGTGTTAACAATAATTTCTTGTTACTCTTTTGCAATGGCAGAACATAAATACTGTAACATGTGTAGCCTAATCTACATGTAAATTTCAAAGTTTATGTACAAATTTAAATACTTACAGTCCTATAGGCCTACGCATAGGTCTGTGTAATTATATAGCAGAATTTGTCTGCGTCTTCGTGTTGTTTTATTTACTCTGCCTTTAATATTACTTTTATTTTAGAATACACTAACACAAAATTACTCCTTATCAAATAGCTAATTGGTTTAACATTTACACATCAACAAAAAAGGATCACATCTCAAAACTAGAACAATATGAAATCTACAAAAACACAAAATACAAACATATTAAACGAACAAACCCAATACAAATCACACATACTCTTTGATACTATCGAAAACCTGCCTTTAAAACCGTCACCGCTTAACCTAACAACTCCAAGCATAAGGCACTGATGAAAACGTAGCGATCGAAAACGTTCTGCTCAGTAAGTTGTTGAAATTTACAAAATTTAAAGCTTGGATAGTCATAAACTATTGTTAAAGTGATTAATTAAAAAATATAATGTTGATTTTGGAATATCTAGAATCATTGTGTTTATATCCCAAGTCTCAAAGTTTTTGAAATGAATAGTGGTTAGAACTAAAGTTCGGATAGTCAATAACAATGTTAAAGTGATTAATTAAGTTTCGCCGAACGTAATGGACTACAAAATTCAAGAACTAATTGGCTGTTGTAATACAGTAATATGAAGTAAGTACTCTACTTACAGCTCTATTATACTATTACACTGTACCTGCACTCTACATGTTTTCTAAATCGTAAAATGTAGCTTAATATTTAATATATTATATATGTTTATACCAATAAAATATATCAAACATAATATATAATATGAACACCCAATCAAACCCTAAATCCAGCTACGCAAAACACCTAAATAACACCCAACACACACATACCGACATATACACTAATTTAAATATTCTACACATATTAAAACAGAGTAAAAAACTAAAAACTTTAGAAAAATATGAAATCTACAAACACCACGCAACAGACACGGAAAATATACTGAACGACCACACGCACTTTGAAGCCAGTAGCCTTTTCGAATACATCACACAAGACGCCGACACCTCACCCACTGTCATAAATCCAACCCTGTCATACCGTTTGTAAACACCAAAAGCCGCCAGTAGAGGGTTAGCTTCGTAAAAGGAACGATCCATCGTTTTGAAACGCATCAGCAAGTAAGCAATTACCTATTCACTTAGTTAAGTAGTTTAAAATTAGTTTAATCAGTGAATTCAAGGTAATTACATTAAGAAACGTCTATAATATATGTATATGTTTGATTTATCTAACAATTTGACTACCCGAACACTCTCAGGTCCTAATTAGGTCCGATAATCGATTGTATACTCTAAATAATAAGTATAACTTATCAGACTTAAGGCTTTGAGATACACATTAATAAACACAATAAAATAATTATTTACTTTTTTTCATGAAATTATAGTAGTTGTCTTAAACAAAGAACAATAATTTCTAGTATTATTACTAATAAAATCTCTGACGTAGATATTATTATACTTTATGATTTTGGATTCGTATTTAATAACATTTATTAAAATGTGTAATAAATGATCCATTTTATACACTTTACAAGGAAGCCCGACCCCCCGTCCCCATCTAGATATACCACTGCTTACTAATCACTGGCATTAGAAGTTATACTTTGATTTAAAGTAGAATAGGAATGGGTCTGTGGCAGGGTAGTGATGCGGCGTTGTCAGTTCGAACGCAGCAAGCTACAACGCTAGTAAATTACTCCTCTTCAGCTACGATGAAACTGAGGAACGAACGGAAGTTTAACGTCGAATTAGCAACAAAGCTCACCGACGCAAAATGTGAACTTCCTATTCGCTCAGATGGCGGTATACCCCACTTCCTCTGGCCTATTTCACCTACATAGAATCCTATTCTGTTTTAAATCAAACTATAGTGCCTCTACTAACATCTGTCAGTTTCGTAATCTGTAACTTAATGAACGAATATTTGTTTTTATAAGTTTGCCAAATTTCTCGGAAAGATTTGACACACTATAGCCTTCTTTATCTGAACTTTCTCGAATGCAAATCCATTTCCTGCGTATTTTAGTGGTTGAGCTTATCAATGAGCGAGATCAGTTGAGTCGATCGTGTTAGTTTTTATCAAGTTTGCTTTACTTCCCAGTAGAAGATTTACTCCTCTTTTTCTTAGAGATTTTGTAAAATACAAATAACTATTTATAGCTAATATTAGCTACTTGCAGCAATTGTAACATAATTTTTAATTTTAAATAAATGAAGCCTCCTAACTACAGAATTTTTTTTTGTTTAAATCCTTATGTAGATTTCGATTTCAAAGCAATCATCAGAGAAAATTATTGTTTTAAAAATCATTTTTTAAAAACACTTTTCTCTGAAGATTGTTGCTTTGCAATTGAAATGTACATAATGGTTTAAATAAAAAGTTTTCTTTGTGGTACCTACTTTTTCTTTTTATTTATTTAGCTACAATATATAAATAAATAAATATATATATATATATATATATATATATATATATATATATATATATATATATACTTGATATTTTACGTTATCCATTGTTTTTCCGTTGCAATGACTTTATGAAGTTAATATATTACTATTGTATGTAATTTTATCCACCATTAAGTGCAATGATTTTACCTTGTGTGATGAGGCACACAAGGCCTTTCGGTCACTTGACCATTGTCGAATCACTGATTACTTTTTCTCAATTTTTCTGGTGTGGATGTTCGGTCTGTCGTGTTGGTAATTGTTGACGTCATACACGTTTCCTCTTGAGTCTTGTGTATAATGTTTTTGAATAGTATGTATATGTATAGTCTGTATATGTTGTTTGTAGATTCATTAAATTGTTGTGTATGTTTTTATAAATGTGGTATTTTTCTAGTGAGTTTAGTTCTATTGGGTTATTATTTATTTTAAGTATGGTTAGGTTATTTTCGTAATTTGTTATTTCATATTTATGTGATATTAGGTGTGCTGCAACATTTGATACTTTTTAATTTTTGTTTTTGAATGCTCTATAATGTTCTTCAAATCTTATTTTAAATGATCTGGTTGTTTTCCCTAGGTAAAATGCGTTACAGTTGTTACATATAATTTTGTAAATTCCTGATAGGTTATGTTTTTCTGAATTTGTTTTGTGGTTTGTGTTATTAAGATATTTTATTATTTTGTTGTTTGGTTTGTATGTTGGAGTGTAGTATTCTTTGTTGTATATATTTGTTATTTTTTCTATTTTGTTATTGGTGTATTTATATTTTAGGTAGATTTTTTTATTTTTATCATTTTTGTGTTCCGATTGTAGTGTTGTGTTGAGGTTAGGTTTTTTTGTGAATTTATTGTATATATTTTTTATATATTTTATAACCGGGAAGTGCCCGGGTTCTTTCTCTTGACGTGCATAAATGATTCAACTCAGCTGAAAGTATGTAGTCAGGCTAGAAGCTGTTTTACTTATAACTTTCTCTTCCTCCTCCCCTCGCACGCCGCCAAGCCCCACCCCTCACCCTCACATGCCTGCGCGAGGCGATTTTTGTCGAAGTGATTCAACTTTACCTTTCCAACTACCTAACGATGTGAACTGCATTCTCAAATATGTGCTTCATAAAATTATTGTAGGAATCGGCTTGGTAGGCAGTATTCTTTCAGAGGTAAAGTGTGAACCTAACATTTCTGAAATTATGCACTCAAAGGACAGATTCAACGATTCAACTTATCTCACTGAAACTGTTTTAAGGTTGTGAGTTATAGAAATTGTATTATAGTAATTAGAACTAATAATATTATTAATATTCTTATTATATTTTTATTCAATAGTATTTCTCTGTTTATCGCAATTAAAACAGTCTTCTGATACTTGTTCTTTAACTTCATAAACACCCTGTTCCAAACAAAATATTAATTTGAATAAGTTTAATATATTTCGGTTGGACCTGCAAAGTTAAACATGTTGATAGTCTTACTTTTTGTACTTAAATAAAAACATTTCCTGAATGTTAGTACAAGTGTACTAAACGTGTGGCAGCATCAAATTTAATTTTCATAAGTAAGAACAGTTTCAACTTTAAAGTGGGTAGGCAGACCATGAATTACCTACTATCAACTAATATAATTCAAATTATTTTGCTTGTAATCTACAATTTAAGTTCTTGAATTTTGTAGTCCATTACGTTCGGTGAATCTTATTAAGTGATTAATACAATTTAAGTTTAGGAATTTGAGAGGTCTCTGTTAATATAGTGACCGATGAGGGGGTCCTTGCTGGGGGAAAAATTTTTGTTGGGAGCCCCTGGTCTACGCTATAGCTATAGTCTATCCATTTTGGGACGGCGGGTAAAAGATTAAGTCACCGCCCGAGCTCCCAACAATACCTTGGGTCAGGCGCTCGGCGGCCGGCCGCCCGCGCTAATGAGGCGTAAAAAGCACTCCACTCCAAAATATTATCACATAAAAGTAAGCGTATTTTTTAATTTTTTATTACAGTTTTGATGTCTACGTGTGATTTCATGAAAAACTAGTCCAAACACGACGGAGTTATGTCAATTAGTAAAATTAGTGGTTACAAAAGTTAAATAAGGCCAAATACAATTTTTTGCAACCACTAATTTTACTAATTGACATAACTCCGTCGTGTTTGGACTAGTTTTTCATGAAATCACACGTAGACATCAAAACTGTAATAAAAAATTAAAAAATACGCTTACTTTTATGTGATAATATTTTGGAGTGGAGTGCTTTTTACGCCTCATTAGCGCGGGCGGCCGGCCGCCGAGCGCCTGACCCAAGCTATTGTTGGGAGCTCGGGCGGTGACTTAATCTTTTACCCGCCGTCCCAAAATGGATAGACTATAGATAAGCGCACTTAAGACGGTACAGCACGGACATGTACGGCACGGACGGGATTTTGAAGGTGGGTACGCCTACTAGGACGGAAACTCCCGCCATCCGTACATTTGATTGCTGCGTATCTGAGTTGTAAATAGTTTTGTTTGAGGTGATGAATTTTTAATTTCAGATATTTGCTGTAAATAAATGGTCTAATTTAAGCAGATAAGTTTTTCTTTTCACAATTCGTTGTAAATAGTGTTAATTGAGCTGATGAGTTTTTATGTTGAATAAAAATACGGTTAGTTCATGAGCCAAGAATACTTCATTAAAAAATTCGACAATTTTTCGATAACTATATTTTTGTCCTCGTTCAGGCCTACAAGTACAATAGACAGAACTAACTTTAATGTATAAAAAATTCAAATACAAAATTAATATAAAATAAATAACATTACAATATACATTTAACATTACAATATAATTTTCTATTTATCTGTGTTGGTTTTGTAAATCATTTATGTTTTTTGTTTATTGCTATTCTTAAATTTGATGTGTGTTCTTTTATACTTTATTAAGAAATTGTAATGTTAAATAACTGAAACGTTGTCCTGTGCGTAAATTTCAAAAGGTTGTTGATGTTAATTTATAAGAGGTTTAGGAATGTTTTTTGACACATTTTAATTATTTTATGTAATTATTTTATAGATTTTATTCTTATAGACCATCACTTTTATATTGTGCTTTTAATAATTTAATTTGATTGTTTGTGTTGTCTGTAATGTTAATTTATTAGTATTAATAACTTAAATGTATATTGTAATGTTATTTATTTTATATTAATTTTGTATTTAAACTTTTTAGACATTATAGTTAGTTCTGTCTATTGTACTTGTAGGCCTGGATGAGGACAACAATATAGTTGTCGAAACGTTGCCGAATTTTTAATAAATCAAGTATTCTTGATTCATGAATCAACCGTGTATTTATTCAACAAAAACAATTTGTGAGAGTACACGTCATCATGATGAGTATTAAGTTTCACATATTCGCTTTAGTCTTATTTGAACTGATGAATTTTGAACTATACATATTCGCTGCAGATAATCTTATTTGAGCTGATTGAGTTTTTAGACTTTTTTTAATACGCTAAACATACTATTTGTTCTGTATAAACGTTTTGAATGTTTATGAATGTATGGATGAAATATTATGAATGTATAGAACCCAGACGGGTTTTATATGCCAAATAATGTATTAAGTTTTCTAGGCTTAGCACAAATTTAAAACCTGCACACAGAGTGAAATAGTAGCAAACATTCATAAGTTGTATACAAACGTAAATGATTCATTTGTACCGATGAGACATCCGTTTGGAAATGTCCTGAAGTTCTTCTTCGCCGGCGTTTCAAAGCGGCGAAAGGTTGGGAAACCCTGCCCGGCCGGACGTACCGACCAAGTGAGCGCATACACATTTGATTCAAGGATATTTATTTTTTTAAATTGCCGAGACGGGCACCAAAATATTTTTAAATGACTAATTAGCTAATTGACTAAACGTACAGGATAGTAAGCAATTATAAGTTTTCTCTTTTTTTGAACATTGTCTATATGATACATCCTCTACGAAGTACATTATATAATGTATTTAAATGTCAAGTAATTTTTATAGGTGAATACCGATATGAAATCCATGGGGTTTCTGTAATTAACATTATTTCGTATATTATGCTATGCCTTGATTTCATCTCTGTAATGGGTAGGAGAGAGCCAAATGGATTTTATTCAGTAGCGAGACTCATTCTTAGAAGCATAAAGTAGGTCTGGAAAAAGATGAGCCCAACAAGGTATGGAATATGCATTCTCAAAACAGAAATAACATATTTATTCTTCAAGTGGAAAAAATACTTTTTAAAAATCATATTTTGTTAATTTTTCTTTGTTTCACAGAATTTTTTTAATTGCATTATTTTTTATTCAATTTTAAATTGTTTTTACACTTAATAAGTAGCCTACAGTTTCCTTGTTTTTGTTTGTGTTTTTCTTTTTCTTATTTCAAAGATAATAGTGCTTCTCTAGCACTACTAACTAGCTCTCTATCATCTCTCGAAAGATGACACAGAATATAATCTCGAAAAACCATATTAGGGAAACTATCTTTGATGAATACAGTCAAGATAATTTATAAAATAACAAGAGAATATCAATGGAGACAGTAGTACATATAGTGACGGTAGAACTTTAAACTAAGTGAGAAATAACACAAATACCTTTAAACTAATTATATGTATTAACCTTACCGAGTTTGTAACGCGATTGCTAGGTTATAGACTGAAGTTTATTTTTTCCAGTTATCTGTAAACTGTACTGGCAATGTCAATTAATCAGTATGATGTTACAAATAATTTTATTCTCTCTCTCTCTCTCTCTCTCTCTCTCTCTCTCTCTCTCTCTCTCTTATGAAGAAAAGGGTTGCCGTTAGAAGGGTCACTTTAAATAGCATTTATTAAATAGGTCCTAGTGAGTTAATAAACGAGACTTTTGTCATTAAAAATTCAATTATATATATATATATATATATATATATATATATATATATATATATATATATATATATATATATATGATGAATAGTTACTATCTGGAGTACATCCGTTCATTCTGCAGTCCATAAATTCGCAGTTCCGACGTTTAGCTAGAATCTCATCCAGCATTGACGAGGTGAACCTAACAACAGTAGAAGAGCGAGTGACATATATGCGTATCAGCATATATATATAGAATATCAAATGTGTTTTCCTGTTAGAATATTTTTAAGATCAAATAATATACACAAATACAGGAATATTTAATTTATTGAATAATAAACTCAAAGCTTTTCGTTGGTTTACATTACCAACATCTTCAGGAGTTACAATAGTAAGAATCTTATATTGTAAGAATCTCATTCTTACTATTGTAACTCCTGACGATGTTGGTAATGTAAACCAACGAAAAGCTTTGAGTTTATTATTCAATAAATTAAATATTCCTGTATTTGTGTATATTATTTGATCTTAAATATATATATATATATATATATATATATATATATATATATATATATATATATATACGGTATCTTCAATGTCGATCATTAACTGAAACTGCAAGTAAATAATCTTCGAAAGTTAACTCGCATATATACTAAGTAAGATTCTGGTTTAAGTATATTATAGTGTAAGTGATAAGTGAATCCATAAAACAGTGTTGCAAAATTATATACATATACTGTATTTATAAAATCACATTTATCTACAATAATTCAACTTTTTGCTAATGTACAATAAAGAAGATAACATAACCTAGAAGTAATAGGAACAGATATTGTATAAAACCCTACGCCATCATATAATTTAACCAAATATATGATATAGGCCTATCTGAATGTATAGGATATTTTATATGAAAATAATTTGTAAACATAAAACTTGCAGTTTTTGTGTTGTACATCTTGAGGTGTTTTGTAGAAATTACACTTTTTTGTATTAATTTGACAAAAAAAAACAACTTAGTAAGCACCAAACTTAACCCAGTAAAAAACTATGATATATATATATATATATATATATATATATATATATATATATATATATATATATATATATATATATATATAAAATATGTTTTCTTGTTTAATAATTTAAAACAACATATATTTAATATATATATATATATATATATATATATATATATATATATATATATATAGTAACAACTACTCTATGAACAAAAAATAACACACCATAGAACAGAAATACACCACAGACTCACGCCAACACAACACACCTGAGCAACAGTCTTGTCAGTAATTCACAGCATTGATTAATGCGCTGACCTAGCGCGAAACGCGTCTGCTGAATAAATCAGTAAGTAGTGTTTTTTTCCCAAGTTAATATAAAAGAGTGTAATTAATAAACATAGGCTCCAAATAACCTCTAAGTGAAGATGAAACCTGCTTGTAGTGTAAGCCTATTTCCCTGTTTGGCTTCCCGAAATCTTTGGGATAATTCTTTAGAGAGAGAAAAAGAGCAACATCCCATAAAAGCTTTAGAGATGTAAAGGGGAGAGATCGTTAATCTTTCTCTTTAAAATTTTTCGCAAATAATGGATGACATAACATTGTACGGATTCACTTCTGCGATCAAGGATATCACACTGTGAAACCTGGATTTATTTTGATCAAGCAGCCACCAAACTAAATATTTACAATACAAGAAGTAATGGTTATTTTGTGTAAAGAAGAAGAAATCCTGTTGGACAATGGTATATCTTTAGGTACTGACAGGCTCCTACCGACTAATTTATATTACGTCTAAATAAACTTTCAAAAAAACGTTGTCGAATAATAGTTTATGAAGATTAAAATTTAAAGTTTATTTCTAACTCCTTGTTAATACTAAAAAGGCTTTAACTTTATTTTATAAATAAATCGCAACCTGTAAGTGTAGCCGACTTGAAATTAATTCCTCTTTGAAATAAAGTGTCGGCCATATACTGACGAAGATCGTTTAAAATGATTGAAAACGTGGTACCAGTAAATGTTTCATAAATTTACTTAATTATAAGTTCGATGAATCATTAATTTTTTTTAACGTTAAAAATTGTTTAATGTTGGCGAAAAATAAAATTTACATGTTTAAAACTATGTATTAAGATTAAATAACTGTGGAAACTAATTTAACTTCCTGAACACTTATTTAAATATATATAATTATTTTGTTTACACTTAGAAATTTGATTCATTAGTAAAGTAATATAGTTATACAAAATGTTTCTAGTTAGATCCTGGCCTTACTGCGGGCCCCCTGGAAGCTTTTGTTTAAATGTAATAAACATTTAGATAAAAATTAACATTTTCATCTTATCGTATCTTTACTAATTATTTTAATGAACACACTTTTTCAAATAGTAAATTCAAGTCAAGAAATTATTTGTGAAAGATGTTTTATCTCTCTCATTGTAAGAGCAGGTTTTATGTTCTAGTTTAAAATAATGTTTAAAAGTATAAAAATATCTTTAGTGTTTTAAAATATAATTTATAAAGAATGAGTAAAATAAATGGTTTTGAATATTTTAAAATTGTGTTGTTCATTTAAATAAAATCCTATATAACAAATTTTAATTTGCCCAATATTAATTTCAGTATTATTTGTAAGCTTGTGTTTAGGGATGGGCCGATTCCTAATATTTTCGATTCCGATTCCGATTCTAAAATTTTCCGTTCGATTCTCGATTCTTTAGTCGATTCTCGATTCTTTCAAGTTATATTAGCTTACATGTTAGTTCTCTAATAATTAATTTAGTTAACATTTTGGTCATATGGCAAAACCTTTTAAAAGTTCTGTTTTATGTAATAGGCTACACAAAACCTTCAACCTTGATTTATCAAAAGGAATTTTTAAAAGCATAAAAACATATCAGATAAAAGTAATGACTTATTTTAAAATTAAAAATGTGAACTTTACTTATTTTATGATGTTTGAAAAAATAACTAAGCCTATTTACATTGTCTCTCAAAACAAAACAAAAATTGATCATGATTGCTGTTGCTTCTTAAATAATAATATGTTCGTTTACTTTTATCATTTAATTCATTCAAATCAAGTAATACATAAATAAGACATAGTTGGTAATTAATTATTTTTCGAATAAATTACTCCACACACATATTTTAATACTTAACAAAATAGGAATTGGAATCGACACTTTTATGATGAAGAATCGAGTATCGACGATTCCTCGATACCACCTAGAATCGACGATTCCTGGAATCGAGAATCGGAATCGGCCCATCCCTACTTGTGTTCCACATCAAATACTTAAAAAAACTATTTTAAGACCATTTCTACAGTAATATTATGGTAATCTATATATGGAAATAAAACAAATTCCTTATATAAAGAGAATTATATTTGTGTTTTTTTCAAGAGTGACAAAATCAGTATGTTAATTTGAAATATATTAAACCGCCGTTTAACCAACATTATTAGGAGAAATAATTTAAACTACTTTCAATATGCTTAACCGACAACAGATTTTACTTGGGATGTCTTCAAACTTTCTGAGACATATGCTCAGGATACATGTGTGTAACATCTGGCAGGCTACGTCGTACGGAGGTTCCAAATACACACACTCGGAGTGGGAGAACTACGGCTGGGGAAGAAATAGGAAAATGTCAACAGAAATGAAAAATTAACGTTTCTTTAATTAAAACTGTTTGAAAGAAATAAATACTACAGAATAAATAATTTTCAATATTTCGACACGTTGGATCCTTCAAATTTATAAAAATATTTGTAATTCTGCTTCCAATAAAATTAGAGTTGAAACTTACATTAGAATGATAGAAAAAAATTGTAAAATTATAGTATAAGATCATCTAATATAGAGTTTTAAGCAAACCTAAGCCATATTTATACTAAACCTTCACATACAAATTACGTTTTCTTATTCCTACCGGTAAATAATATTAAATTGTTTTTCGTATTTCTGCTTTTCGGTTGCCCCCACCCCCCAGTACACCCTTGCTGGCATATTTTTGTTGCATTGTTGTATTTATTTTATAACTAGGCAGAAATGTTTCCCGTTGGTCTAAAATAATATACATGCAGAATTAAATATGTTTAAAACATAACCTTTTATATTAGGATCAAAACCTATTTATTTTACAAAAATATCGGCCTTACAGGTAAACAAAATTCACTTTTTGTACGTCTGTAGTTGTTCTCTATTCAATTACACACACATTCTTTCAGGTCAGAATATTTAAAACGTTTCTAACCTTCTTTGTTTAACTAATGGTTGCTGGACTTATTTATTTAAGTAAATTTATAAAACACTTAAAATTGTTGGTTTAATTAAAACATTTTGGTTAATTTTAGAGACACACTGGCGAAGATGGGATATGCCGTCGAAAACCCTTTGTCTCAGTATGTTTTCATAAATTTACTTTAATTATGTCCTTCAAGATGTTAATTTATTTAATAAAAACGTTGAAGTTTCTACGATCGTCAAGGACAATGACATCCGCTTGGAAACCCTTTGGTTAAGTACAACTATGGAGTAAAACGCAGAAATAATGTGTGTAAAATTAGTGAAAGAAATAATCGCACTAGAGCCTATATAAAACTCTACCATGTAGGCTTTTAGAGTGTAGCAGTGACTTGCTGTTCATTAACTTATAGTGCTGGGCTACCAAATTGTGACAGCCATGACATTTATTTAATTATTAAATATTGTTTTTTAATATTATTCTGTTATTGATCTATATATACCTATATAAAATATTCATATTCCGTGAAACTTAACAACAATCGAATACAAATATTATAGCATAGAAAGAAATACATAATTAAAACACACACACACACACACACACACACACACACACACACACACACACACACACACACACACACACACACACACACACACACACACACACACACACACACACACACACACACACATATATATATATATATATATATATATATATATATATATATATATATATATATATATGTGTGTGTGTGTGTGTGTGTGTGTGTGTGTGTGTGTGTGTATATATACATAATAATATATATATATTACTATTGTAAGTAATTTTATATTTGTAAATATAAAAGTGAGTGCAACGTAAAAACAATGGATAACGTAAAATATCAAGAATATGTATATTATATATATATATATATATATATATATATATATATATATATATATATATATATATATATAATATTTATATAATATAAATATTTTTATATTTATTATATATATATATATAATTATATATATATAAATTCTCCCTTCACAACACTTCCATCCTTGTCCCCACCAACCTGCCTGCCTTTCTCCGAGACTCTCTTCAAACTTTTTCCCTAAACTCCCGATAATTTAGTTTTTATGAAATCTAATCTCTCCCACTACCACCAATACGTTATTTGTCAGTTTCCCACAGTTCTTAATTTAGCTAAACCCAACGGTACACGGTTAATTCCCCAGGCTGTATCGGCCGCTGGATTTCCCATCTTAACAAGCCTTGGACCTTTGTCTATTTGCCTGACTCCACTTAGCAAGGTAAATACAAATAGTTTTCTAGTGCGGACAAGGCAGGTACCAAAGCAGGTCATTATTCTTTCCAGAAAGTTTATAAGTGGAGTCCGGCAAATAGACAAAAGTCCAAGGCTTGTTAAGATGGGAAATCCAGCGGCCGATATAGCCTGGGGAATTAACCGTGTACCGTTGGGTTTAGCTAAATTAAGAACTGTGGGAAACTGACAAATAACGTATTGGTGGTAGTGGGAGAGATTAGATTTCATAAAAACTAAATGATCGGGAGTTTAGGGAAAACGTTTGAAGAGAGTCTCGGGGAAAGGTAGGCAGGTTGGTGGGGACAAAGATGGAAGTGTTGTGAAGGGAGAATTTTGTTAATTTAAGTAGAGTTTTTGTTATATAAGTAAGATTTAGTAAAGTTCGACGTGAAAGTTTTTTTTAATATAAAGTAAGTTTTTTTGTATCAAGTGTTAGCGCGGAAGTGAACAAGCCAGGATTCCAGGGACTCTTCAGAACTATAAGTATATTTAAAAATAAGAGTAGCCAACAGACTTCTATCTTTAGTCTAAAACAAAATTTTAACTTCATCAAAATTTAAAAATATAATTCTAGCACCATTTCTAATTTAAAGCAAAGTTCCCATAATAGCGACCCCGAGAGCAAGACTAAAATTTTAATACCGTTTTTTTTTGTTATTCTATCAGAATCTAAAGCCTCAGAAGTCAACCTTTATTATTGTAGTTTAGTTAAGACATCAAGCCTGTCACTGTACAATATTAATATAAATTAGAATAATGTGTAGAAATAATTGTACAGAATATATGCAAGTGATGGTGAAAAATTGATAAGATTGTTAATTCTTTTATAAACCTGAAGGGGTGACTTCAATAGGTAAGGTAATTAAATTTCTAATTTAAAAATAATTTTAATTATAACAAAAGTTAAGTTATAATATGACGCCCAACGTATTGGCAAGTTAAGTTATAATATATATATATAGCCCACAATTTTTTAACTATAAAAGCTACGAAATATTCAACTGTTTTTAATTATTAGTGAAACATTTTTCATAACAACTAAATCGTCACTTTTCACAGTTGATAATTTGTCATTTCCAATTTTCATTATCATAAATTAGAGGTTCTCAAACGTTTTTACTCAAGGCTCCCTGAAGTAAAGGTATTTAGGCACACTACAGAAAATTTACCATTATTTTGTAAGTAAATTTTCAAGTAAATCTGTACCAATTACCTTTTTTCACAACAGTGCTTAATACACCTATATAATTAAAAAATTTTGTAAAACGTTAATAATAGCATTTAGACATGGTTTAGGCCTGACCTAGGTAGGGTGGATGAGTGACACATGAATTTTAGAGAGAAGGTAAACCTTCTCATTGAAAAAAATCTAAACATTGGGTAAAAAATGATTGTATGAAAAAAAACAACCAGTGAAGTAAGCGACCATCATGAATGTGTGAAATAAACTGCCAAACTACCCGTACCTACCACCACAATTCAACCAAGGAACACCGAAAACAGGATGCGTGAAATAAGCAACCAAGATACATTACCTCTACAACAGCCTAAGTTCATTCAACCAAGGAATACCAAACCCAGGAAGCGCGAAATAAGCGACCAAGATACACTTCCCCTACAACAGCCGGAGTTCATTCAACCAAGGAATACCAAACCCAGGAAGCGCGAAATAAGCGACCCATATACACTACCCCTACAACAGCCGAAGTTCATTCAACCACGGAATACCGAACCCAGGAAGCGCGAAATAAACGACCAAGATACACTATCTCTACAACAGCCTAAGATCATTGAAGCAAGGAATGCCGAACCCAGGAAGCGCTAAATAAACGACCAAAATACACTTCACCTAAAACAGCCGAAGTTCATTCAACCAAGGAATTCCGAACCCAGGAAGCGCGAAATAAGCGACCAAGATACACTACCTCTACAACAACCTAAGTTCATTGAAGCAAGGAATGCCGAACCCAGGAAGCGCGAATTAAGCGACCAAGATACACTCCCCCTACAACAGCCTAAGTTCATTCAACCAAGGAATACCGAACCCAGAAAGCGCGAAATAAACGACCAAGATACACTATCTCTACAACAGCCTAAGATCATTGAAGCAAGGAATGCCGAACCCAGGAAGCGTGAAATAAGCGACCAAAATACACTTCACCTACAACAGCCGAAGTTCATTCAACCAAGGAATACCGAACCCAGGATGCGTGAAATAAGCGTCCAAGATACACTACCCCTACAACAGCCGAAGTTCATTCAACCAAGGAATACCGAACCCAGGATGCGTGAAACAAGCGACCAAGATACACTACCCCTACAACAGCTGAAGTACATTCAAGCAAGGAATACCGAACCCAGGATGCGTGAAATAAGCGTCCAAGATACACTACCCCTACAACAGCCTAAGTTCATTCAACCAAGGAATACCGAACCCAGGAAGCTCGAAATAAGCGACCAAGATACACTACCCCTACAACAAAATAGGTTCATTGAAGCAAGGAATACCGAACCCAGGAAGCGCGAAACAAGCGACCAAGATACACTACCCCTACAACAGCCGAAGTTCATTCAACCAAGGAATACCGAACCCAGGATGCGTGAAACAAGCGACCAAGATACACTTCCCCTACAACAAAATAGGTTCATTGAAGCAAGGAATACCGAACCCAGGAAGCGCGAAACAAGCGACCAAGATACACTACCCCTACAACAGCCGAAGTACATTCAACCAAGGAATTCCGAACCCAGGAAGCGCGAAATAAGCGACCAAGATACACTATCTCTACAACAGCCTAAGATCATTGAAGCAAGGAATGCCGAACCCAGGAAGCGCTAAATAAGCGACCAAAATACACTTCACCTACAACAGCCGAAGTTCATTCAACCAAGGAATTCCGAACCCAGGAAGCGTGAAATAAGCGACCAAGATACACTACCTCTACAACAGCCTAAGTTCATTGAAGCAATGAATGCCGAACCCAGGAAGCGCGAATTAAGCGACCAAGATACACTACCCCTACAACAGCCTAAGTTCATTCAACCAAGGAATACCGAACCCAGAAAGCGCGAAATAAACGACCCAGATACACTATCTCTACAACAGCCTAAGATCATTGAAGCAAGGAATGCCGAACCCAGGAAGCGCGAAATAAGCGACCAAAATACACTTCACCTAAAACAGCCGAAGTTCATTCAACCAAGGAATTCCGAACCCAGGAAGCGCGAAATAAGCGACCAAGATACACTACCTCTACAACAACCTAAGTTCATTGAAGCAAGGAATGCCGAACCCAGGAAGCGCGAATTAAGCGACCAAGATACACTCCCCCTACAACAGCCTAAGTTCATTCAACCAAGGAATACCGAACCCAGAAAGCGCGAAATAAACGACCAAGATACACTATCTCTACAACAGCCTAAGATCATTGAAGCAAGGAATGCCGAACCCAGGAAGCGCGAAATAAGCGACCAAAATACACTTCACCTACAACAGCCGAAGTTCATTCAACCAAGGAATACCGAACCCAGGAAGCGCGAAATAAACGACCAAGATACACTATCTCTACAACAGCCTGCGTTCATTCAACCAAGAAATACCGAACCCAGGAAGCTCGAAATAAGCGACCAAGATACACTACCCCTACAACAGCTGAAGTACATTCAAGCAAGGAATACCGAACCCAGGATGCGTGAAATAAGCGTCCAAGATACACTACCCCTACAACAGCCTAAGTTCATTCAACCAAGGAATACCGAACCCAGGAAGCTCGAAATAAGCGACCAAGATACACTTCCCCTACAACAAAATAGGTTCATTGAAGCAAGGAATACCGAACCCAGGAAGCGCGAAACAAGCGACCAAGATACACTTCCCCTACAACAAAATAGGTTCATTGAAGCAAGGAATACCGAACCCAGGATGCGTGAAATAAGCGTCCAAGATACACTACCCCTACAACAGCCGAAGTTCATTCAACCAAGGAATACCGAACCCAGGAAGCTCGAAATAAGCGACCAAGATACACTTCCCCTACAACAAAATAGGTTCATTGAAGCAAGGAATACCGAACCCAGGAAGCGCGAAACAAGCGACCCATATACACTACCCCTAAAACAGCCTAAGTTCATTCAACCAAGGAATACCGAACCTAGGAAGCGCGAAACAAGCAACCAAGATACACTACCTCTACAACAGCCGAAGTACATTCAACCAAGGAATTCCGAACCCAGGAAGCGCGAAATAAGCGACCAAGATACACTATCTCTACAACAGCCTAAGATCATTGAAGCAAGGAATGCCGAACCCAGGAAGCGCTAAATAAGCGACCAAAATACACTTCACCTACAACAGCCGAAGTTCATTCAACCAAGGAATTCCGAACCCAGGAAGCGCGAAATAAGCGACCAAGATACACTACCTCTACAACAGCCTAAGTTCATTGAAGCAATGAATGCCGAACCCAGGAAGCGCGAATTAAGCGACCAAGATACACTATCTCTACAACAGCCTAAGTTCATTGAAGCAAGGAATGCCGAACCCAGGAAGCGCGAAATAAGCGACCAAAATACACTTCACCTACAACAGCCGAAGTTCATTCAACCAGGAATTCCCCACCCCCAGTCACTCTGCCTATCTGTATGACTGGTTATGTAACATTCGTTGTGTGAACATAGTGCGGTGAAGTGAACTACGCCGATTTAGTGCTATATTTGTATGTGGTATCAGCTTTGCTTGCTACTATGGAACTTACAAAGGTAAACAGTGCGCGATCTATGACGGTTACTTTTATAACTTAAAAGCCAAAATTTAGAGGGTTCGATTTTCTGACAATGTTCAAATGAGCGGTCAAAAAAATGTCGAGTTGTCATAAAAAGTCAAGCTGGCGACGTTTTGAGTTCAAATGAACATCAGTATGGCGCCTAGATGAAGTACGGTTGGAGGTCAAGAAAACTCTTCAAACGGCGAAGAAGCGTGCTCGGGGGTTACGAATGTCTCAAAAATCTAGTTAGGAATTATGCGAGCTTCACAACAAAGGTATCGATCTAGTAACAGAGATGCCCATCTATCATACTACAAAGAGAGTTCTGTACCACCAAAGGAGTAAAATTCAAGGAAATCAGTTTAGAGATACAGAAGCGTATCGACGTACTTTTAGATGAAGATACTCTGAAAATGAAATATGGCAGCAGTTTTCTCTTAACATATGACAAATCAGGCGAAAGAGTCATAACGTTCAGTAGGACTTTAGGAAGAGAGAAGTTAGCGTGCATCATGTGAAGACTATTTCGCGGATGGAACCTTCAAAAGCTCAAGTAAATAGTTTTCACAGATATTAGATCAATACTGATTTTGGTCGCTCGGCCGAGGAAAAAATATATATCCAGTGATTTTTGCTTTGTTGCCAAATAAAATAAAGAAACTTATGTCAGACTTTTTCAACTAATACTGTAAGCTAGACATAATTGTACACCAAGACAAGTAAATGTAGATTTTGAAGCCGCTGCAGTATCGGTTGTGAAAGATGTCTTCCGACACTTCCACATAAAAAGGTTTTTATGGAGAAAAGTTAAAGATTTGGGCCTTACGAAAGATTACAAAGAAAATCTAAAAGTTCTCACACTCATAAAAATGTGTGTATCTCTTGCATTTCTCGAACCCAATCGATGGTTGGTTGGAGATCTACTCTCGAAACCAGATAATGATACGTTATCCAAGTTTGTTTAGTTACTTTATTGAATATTGAATGGAAAGTGAGCAAAATGCTAAACAACAATGGAACTGTTACAATAGGGCGGAACCACAAATTCAGTTGAAGGTTGGAACAATAACCTTAATAGCTTGTTTCAAAAGACCAAATCCCAGAATCAAACAACTTATCAATTGTTTGAAGACTGAAGCTGAAAACTCAGCGTGTATATAAAGGCTTGTCTCCGTACTATCTTCAAAAGGTGGTTTAAGGTTATAAAACGTTACAAAAAATTATAAAACATGTATTTAAAAAAATCATTGAAGAAGTTTTCTCAAGGCTGATTATAAAACCCCTTAAATGATATAATTGATTTATTATCATTCATCCAGTCCAAAGCCTAGTTGGAGTCTTGGAATCAGAAAACACCAATATAAAAAAAGTCTTACCCTTGAAACTTTTTTTAAAGAGAAAGTGGATACTTAGGGCTGGTATAATTCTGAGATGGTAGCGTTTTTCGATTGCCACTAATTTCAGTGACGGTTAACACTCAAGAAACAGGTAGAAAATGCGTAATGGTCGGATATTTTGCTGCTCCCTTATTTCACTGGTTTTTTTTTTGCGGAACCTAAATAATAAAGACAGAACAGTAATAGACCTATACAGCGCACCAGGTTTTTACTCTTAAAAATACTAGTTTATCAATTTTTCACAACATTGTGTAGCATCAAATTGTGATTCAATTTCGGATATTTTAAATTTCCAGATGCACGATGCGTTAACGATATTTTTAACTTAATCGTTCAGTTCCGAGGCACGATTCGACCCCCCTGGCAATGATCGTGACGCCACAGTTATAATGCACGCCACATAGCATAGTGAGTAGGAGCACCCCCCCCCCCCCACTACACTTCCCCCACGTTCACTTGTACAATCAACTCATCTTGAAAGTCTCTGTCTTCCTCAGTAATGCTGACTGCCTGAACTGGAATTACTGCGTGCGAGCCCAGACTGTATCGTGTCTGTTGGTTGTGTAAGGAGCAGGGTCAGCTTGAGCTAAAGATACGTCCAGCTATGTAGTAAGAACTCGGTCGTCCTCAGTAATGCTGACTGCCTGAACTGGAATTACTGCGTGCGAGCCCAGACTGTATCGTGTCTGTTGGTTGTGTAAGGAGCATGGTCAGCTTGAGCTAAAGATACGACCAGCTATGTAGTAAGAACTCTGTCGTCCTCAGTAATGCTGACTGCCTGAACTGGAATTACTGCGTGCGAGCCCAGACTGTATCGTGTCTGTTGGTTGTGTAAGGAGCATGGTCAGCTTGAGCTAAAGATACGACCAGCTATGTAGTAAGAACTCTGTCGTCCTCAGTAATGCTGACTGACTGAAATAGAGTTACTGCGTGTGAGCCCAGACAGTATCGTGTCTGTTGGTTGTGTATGGAGTGTGGTGTGCATGAGTTACCGAAGCGCCCAGCTATGTAGTAAGAACTCTGTCGTCCTCAGTAATGCTGACTGCCTGAACTGGAATTACTGCGTGTGAGCCCAGACTGTATCGTGTCTGTTGGTTGTGTAAGGAGCATGGTCAGCTTGAGCTAAAGATACGTCCAGCTATGTAGTAAGAACTCGGTCGTCCTCAGTAATGCTGACTGCCTGAACTGGAATTACTGCGTGCGAGCCCAGACTGTATCGTGTCTGTTGGTTGTGTATGTAGCGTGGTACGCATGAGTTACCGAGGCGCCCAGCTATGTAGTAAGAACTCTGTCGTCCTCAGTAATGCTGACTGACTGAAATAGAGTTACTGCGTGCGAGCCCAGACTGTATCGTGTCTGTTGGTTGTGTATGTAGCGTGGTACGCATGAGTTACCGAGGCGCCCAGCTATGTAGTAAGAACTCTGTCGTCCTCAGTAATGCTGACTGACTGAAATAGAGTTACTGCGTGCGAGCCCAGACTGTATCGTGTCTGTTGGTTGTGTATGGAGTGTGGTGTGCATGAGCTAAAGATACGCCCAGCTATGTAGTAAGAACTCTGTCGTCCTCAGTAATGCTGACTGCCTGAACTGGAATTACTGCGTGCAAGCCCAGACTGTATCGTGTCTGTTGGTTGTGTAAGGAGCATGATCAGCTTGAGCTAAAGATACGTCCAGCTATGTAGTAAGAACTCGGTCGTCCTCAGTAATGCTGACTGACTGAAATAGAGTTACTGCGTGTGAGCCCAGACTGTATCGTGTCTGTTGGTTGTGTATGGAGTGTGGTACACATGAGTAAACGAGGCGCCCAGTTATGTAGTAAGAACTCGTTCGTCCTCAGTAATGCTGACTGACTGAAATAGAGTTACTGCGTGTGAGCCCAGACTGTATCGTGTCTGTTGGTTGTGTATGGAGTGTGGTGTGCATGAGTTACCGAGGCGCCCAGCTATGTAGTAAGAACTCGTTCGTCCTCAGTAATGCTGACTGACTGAAATAGAGTTACTGCGTGTGAGCCCAGACTGTATCGTGTCTGTTGGTGGTGTATGTAGCGTGGTACACATGAGTAAACGAGGCGCCCAGCTATGTAGTAAGAACTCGATCGTCCTCAGTAATGCTGACTGACTAAAATGGAGTTACTGCATATGAGCCCAGACTGTATTGTGTCTGTTGGTTGTGTATGGAGCGTTGTGCGCATGAGTGGAATTACTATTCATGAAGACGACTCAACACCGACAATTATATACAATCTTTAAAAAAATCAATTATAAGTAGTTGACAGTTATGAGTTAATAATGAAATTGGTGTCACACGGAAAACACCTGTTGTAAAAGGTGTGTTGTAAAGACAGGACGTGAACACGTATCTAGTGTTTTGAATAAGGCCATCGATTTACTTTCAGTCGAATTACATATACCTTCGCACAATTAGAAGCCCGGGAACGAGATATAAGGAACGATTGACGCGCTGTGATAGAGGTATAAATCGAATCTTAAAAAGAGCACGATATCGCCTATAGAAACTACAGTGATTCAGATGGGAGACGCGTAGCTGCGGAATTTTAGCGAGAAAAGCTTGGGACAGAGCCAAAGCAGGGACCGAATCGCTCAGTGAAAGAGCTGCTGCTAACAGTTTCGAGAATCTGCAACCGCCAATTAAGCTAGGTAGGTATTTTGGCGAAAATGCCAACACACACTATAACTACAAGAGACATCAGAAAGACAAATCGGTCGTTTGCGATTAATTGTGTCTAAAGTTTCCTACGTCATGAGTATAGTTCTAACAGATCACACACCTGTTGTGTGTGTTGATTTTTCCTCACCAATAGAAGTTTCTAACGGTGAGTGAGAAACCACTTGTATCGATCTGGCAGTATATAACTCGATACCTAATGTTGTTACAGGTGTAAACAATCGTTTCGAATACTGATGATTAAAATGTTTACACGATCATATTGCCAACTGGATCGGACGAAAACATTAGAGGCAAACGATGAAAACTCTTCTGACCTGCCTGTAGATATCATCAGGGTTAATGTGATTCGCGTGGACTGCAATATAGTGGCAGGGTCAGTCACGTGATCATGTGATATATTACCCAAGGTGAGTGCATTTTGTCTCGATCACCATCATGGATTTAGACCATACTACTCGACCGTTGGACATATTTATAAAGTCTGTGCATTTTCTGAATGGCCAGTGTACGAAGTTTGTTGCACAGGACGGTTTTAGCACACCGGCGTTCCTATACAGTCTGGTAGAAAATTTGTTTTTTTCACTTACAACGACTTTAAAGATTTCAAGACATGACTGCTGCTGCCTACGTAGGAGAGCTACGTGAGTTCCCACTAACTAACGGTGATATCACAATAAAGACTATCTTCGGTAAACGTTATATCGTCTTGTTTGACGGAAAACAAAGCGTCACCTTGGGCCTACCAGAATGAAATTATTATACCCCTCGTAAACCTACGCATCAGCGAACTGTTTTATAATGAGCCACAACTAGAGTAGTAAGTACATCATTGAGTGTCCAGTACTCTCCCTGAGGCAGACAGGTTATACGGGGAAGTTGTTTTGTATAAGAAACATGCAAGCAGTGGTTGAGTTTCATGCCTTTGTTGACAGCAATGGTAAATACGTTGTCAAGGAACTGGCTGTGGTTGCCGAACATCATCAAAGCCAGGCGCGTATCCAGCGACTTGCTTTGGGGGGGGGGGCGATCAATGCATTATATATATATATATATATATATATATATATATATATATATATATATATATATTTATATATATATATTTATATATAATATGTGTGTGTGTGTGCGCGCGCGCGCGCGTGTATATAAAAACATAGAACAGAAAAAGTTCTTTCTACGCTTGCGTTAGAAATCGGTAACGTGATAAAGATTCGTAGCAAATTAGACTTTTTAATAAATAATTATTCCAGTTTCGATAACACTTATGGCTAGAGAATATTATTAATTTCATAATAAGCTATTATTATAAAAATGGTTTATTAATTAATATAAGTAGTTATTCTTCCAACACGAACAATTCCGAAGTCAACTGCGAATATTACGCTTGCAAAATTACGTATTGAAAATCATGTTTTTTTTTTTTTTTACCCGGGTCTGAGCCCCCAAAACCCGCCCAGCCCTCGTGGCAGCCAACCTCTAGCGAGCTACCTCCGTCTCACATGCGCATGCGGTTAGTATCCCTACCGCGAGTGAAGGAAACGGGATTGATTGCCCATGTACCAAGCTCATAGGCTCTTTCCATGGAGAATCAGGTGATAGTGAAATGAAACAGTGCGCTAAGAGCGGGATGAAAAAACCTGGCAAGAAAGAAACCCTGCCAGGAAAAATCCCGCGACAGATCATGCAGGAACCCTTGGGGCTTGGATCACCTTATGCTAAGGAATAAGGAGAGGTATTACCTTGCAAATACCTTGTTAGTGAGCCTATGGCAGGAATGACATGCACCTCTTCTTCTGCTGCCTACTCGAAACTGAAAAGGCATGCAATCAAATTAGTACTTCCGTTGGGGCTAGGCTGCGGCCCTGGAGATGTGCCCCTGCGTCACCTGGAACATAACTGTGAAGCAGAATTTATTAGTATGTAAAATCATATGTTCGAGACTAAGTTTCACTAGCGCTATCTGTTGTTAAAACGTTTAGACGTTTAAGAGGGTATGCCGAGGTAACGCAATACATTTTCAAATCAAAATTTTATTTTTTATTTACAATAAAAGACGAATTAACTCAAGTAAAAGTCTAATTTAATAATATATTGTCGATTTTTAACCCAAAGCTCTTGAGGGTTGGGGGGGGGGCGATCGCCCCCCCCTTGGATACGCGCCTGTCAAAGCGTTAACTTTTTTAAACCTCCTTACAAATTTCACAATTTAAATGAGTCATCGCAAAAGTCTGCTTGTTGGATACAGTCATACTACCACCGTATCAGCTGGTACGAAGGTAGCGTACCTTTTGATGAATACACAATGTGAATCATGTTAAAACCGTTTTGCACCCTATTCACAAAAGGCTTGGAAAAGGCACAATATTTGCGACAGTTCCATCCACATGTCACGGAATTCCTGAAAAATTCTTGTCTAGCAACAACAACAGTACTTATTTCAAGTGCATACTACCACAACACAACAGCTATGTAGATTATAAATGTGTACTGCACAGTCCAAGATATGATTTGCTTATCGCTTAGTCTTATAGTGTAAAATAACTTGAAAGTCTCTGAGTTTGGGGAAAAGTGTGTCAGTTAATTTCTGTTGGTTAATTAGGTTATTGTTTGTTTTCATATATGTTCTATTTTTCTAGTAAGATTAATTCTTTTGGGTTATTTATTTCAAGCATGGTTAGGTTGTTTTCGTAACTTGTTATTTTATGCTTATGTGATATTTGATGCCTTTTTATTATTAGTTGTGTACACTCTAAAATGTTCTGAAAATCTTATTTTAAATGATCTAGTTGGTTTTTAAATGTAAAATGACTTGCAGTTGTTACATGTGATTTTGTAATAATAAAAAAGGCATCAAATATGGAGGAGCACTAAATACCACACAAGCATAAAATAACAATACACACTCACACAACATTATTTACTGGCACAGATATGTCTATGATATCATAACACTATACAGAGGCAACTCCCGTCAATGTGAAAAACTCCTCACCTACACTAATAAAATACACCCAAAACTCCACTTCACTTCAGAAATTGAAATCAACCGATCCCTAAACTCCCTCAACCTAACCATAACAAAAAGCCACACACAAAAACACAGCTTCAACATTTACAGGAAACCCATAACAACAAACTCACTTATCCACAACACCTCAAACCACCCTATCTAACACAAACACGCTGCCTTCAGATCCATGCTCCATAGACTTAAAGAAGTCCCAATGACCACAGAAAACATGAACAAGGAACTAGACACAATTAAATATTTAGCATCCACAAATGGATACACCACAATAATAGACAAACTATTATACAAAATACAAAAAAAACACTAAAATTAACACTACAGACAGGGAAAACAAATACATCACATTACCATTCGAAAACAAAACAACAAACAAAATAGCCCGCAAATTTCATAAAATAGGTTACAAAATAGCATACAAAACCAATAACAAATTACAATACAAAATACAACACAACACCAACAACAAAGATAAGCTACAAGCACCAGGAGTATACAAACTAAACTGCGACGAATGTAACAAATTCTACATTGGACAAACAGGTCGCAGCTTTAAACAAAGAGTCGAAGAACACAAACATAACACCAACTCAACATTTTACAATCACTTAAAAGAAACAGGACACAAATACACAGACATTTATCATAATTTAGAAATCCTACACATCAACAAAAAAGGGCTACATCTCAACACACTAGAACAATATGAAATTTACAGACATACAAAAACACAAAATACAAACATATTAAACGAACAAAAACAATACAAATCACACATACTCTTTGATACTATCGAAAACCTACCTTTAAAACCGTCACCGCTTGACCCAACATCTCCAAGCAGGACACTGATGAAGATCGGCACATAGAGATCGAAAACGTTCTGTCTCAGTAAGTTTTAACAAATTTACCAAATATAAAGTTCGGATAGTCATAAACTATTGTTTAAGTGATTAATAAGATTCACCGAACATAATGTACTACAAAATTCAAGATTAAAATAACAAGTTACAAAAATAACCTAACCATACTTGAAATAAATAATAGCCCAAAAGAACTAATCTCACTAGAAAAACACCACATACATAAAAACAAACACAACAACCTAATTAACCAATAGAAAACATATACAGACGATTGTTCAAAAATATTTTAAATAAAACACAAGAGGAAATGCATACGACGTCAGCAACAAGTACCAACAATACAGACCAAGAAACAAGAGTAGAAATATTTCAGTGATCCGACAATGGTCAAATGACCGAAAGGTACCTCATCATAAGGTAAAAATTAATTACACCTAATGGTGGAATAATTGTTTACAATAACATATAATAACTCTATAAAGTCAGTGCAATGGAATAATGATGGACAATGTTAAGTACCATATATATAAAGAAGGTATATGATACATAGTTTTTTTTTACTCCATGGACCTTTTTTTTTCGCCAGCTGAAAAAGGTTGGGAACCACTGTTTTAAGGTATAAACGATTTGTAAATAATGGTACAAAACAAAGAAAATATTTTCAATAATTTATTTTATTGTATTTTAAGATGGGGTCTGGCCACCGGTGATATGTTTTCTCAAAACTTCAACCAATTTGGTTTCTTGTACATTGGTATAAACAATTTTATATAAATCTGAATAAATTTTCATATTTCTGTTAACCCTATTTTAATACAAGGAGAAAAATTCCCTTGAGCTATTGATTTTCTGAGTCACAGATTTTTTTGTTCTATGAATAGAGCTGCTCAAATTTTAGAATAGGAATACGACCCCACCCACATTTATTTGTATGAGACTATGTACCAGTGACATGTATACAATACTGATACCTATAAATAACTATTATTATATGAATTATACAAATCATATTAGCTTCAAAAACATTCTAGTTGATCTATTGTTGTGATGTGTAGGTCGATGTCAATAAAGTTTGTTAAAAAAAAAGTAGCAGATCTCTGTAAACTTAGGTACTTACTAAAAAATACTAGTTTCAAGATGTTTCACATAAAACAGAAAAACTTAGTTGATTAAATAAATATTAATAATGAAGGTCTAAGAGGTAAAATAGGAAATGCAATTATTTAGAACAAAATAGTAAAGAGGTAATAGGTATAAAGAGGTAAAGAGGTATAAATTAAAATGTTAAAAAGTGATAAATGATACACCGTGAGGATTAATAATTAAATTAAAAGTATGTAAGAAAGTTGAAACTTATAATAAATATTACATGGTACAGTTTAAAAATCCATAGTTAATCATATAAACATTTGTGTAGATCGAATAATAACTAAGAAAACAACATACAGTACTAGAATGTCAAGTAAAACATTTAATGTAGAGAAACAATTTTTTTAATGATTTCGAAGTAAGATTATGGTTAGGTATTAAATATATAACTATTGAAAGGTTAAAAGGTTTTTAAAATTAATTAAATCAAATAAAACCAACTAAAGCATTTCTAAAAACTGAACCAATAGTTAGAACAATAAACAAGAAAACAAAAAAAAGTTAAAAAAATTGGAAAATATGTTATTAACGATAAATGTGTAAACCAGGGATTCTCAAACTTTTTGGGTCCACTTTCCCTCCTCCAGATAAAATCCTCCCACGCCCCCTCCACTTTACACTATAAATAAATGGAAAAGAATCAAATGTTATATATATTGTAAATAATTTATTTATACATACTTTCCCACGAAACATATAACATTTCAAGTTTTAATTTGCAAGATAAATTTTAAGCGATAAGAGAAAAGTCTGTTAGTGAGATGCTTGACCTTGCATTTTCTACATTCGCATACCTATTGAGGCCGTGTTTTAGCAAGGGCACAACCAAAGTCATTAGCAACATCAAGTTTGTTCCTTAATATTAAACACATTTAATTTTATCTTATTATTTTCCAACTGGTCTCGTGCCCCCTGACTTACCTTCACACCCAGAGTTTGGAAACCCATGGTATAAACGATAATTCATAAAGTTTTGGAAGAACTTTTAAGACTCAGAAGTCACTATATTATTAATAATTAAAGAACACGGGGTATATTTTGAAGTTTTTTCATTGCTTGAATCACCCTAATTTTAAAAAAAATATATATATATTAGGTTTGATATTTTTTAATGTAAAATATTATTTGAATCACCACCAGAAATTATTTGTAGATAATTCATGGAAAACAACACCATGAATCAACTTATGTGATATTTTTATCTCTTATCTCAATTGGAGATGGACAAGGTCACTGAAATGAACTTAAGGGTATAATTAGATACAACTATTATTTTTGTTTTTAAAATTATTTTTTATTAAGTATATTGTTCTTGTGGGAAGTTTTATCGTCAGCTACATTAATTGTGTATTTTCCACAACAGTCGTAAAGTTTTACTTCTAACTATAAATTTAATTTAAACTAATATTGAGCTTGCTTGATGTAATCATCTTGAAATCATTGATTAAACTATATTTAAAAAGTACTTAACGAAGTGAATGGCTTACTTGCTACGCGTTTCAAAACATTCGTTCCTTTTACGAAGCTAACCCTCTACTGGCGACATCGGTTAAGTACAAAGCCTGTAACGGGATGGATTTATGTCCATAAACATAAATCCATCCCGTTACAGTTTTTGTACCTAACCGATGCCGCCAGTAGAGGGTTAGCTTCGTAAAAGTAACGAATGTTTAGAAAGGCGTCAGCAAGTAAGCCATTACGTATTCAATTAGTTAATTACTTTTTAAATATAGTAATATTGAGAGTTTTTATGAGCGAACCTATAGCCTATCATTAACTATCTTCTCCCTACAAAATGGGTTTTGCGGGCATAAGGACGTTTCTTGTCATTGCTTCATGGAACTATGTCGTTTTGTTTGCTTAACCCTTGTTAATGTGTTATCGTCTCCATGCTTCATATAAGTATGTTTAAAAGTTTCTCATGTTAGAGCAATTATGTTTTTTTAGTGCAACACAATTTAGTTTCTGTGATCAATTGACGCAATGAATTAACTTGTGTCACTAGATCGCTCGGATCATGAATAATGCAATCAGCAATGGGTTTATAAACAAGAACTCAATGTAAACAATTCAATAATCTGTATTATTACTTGCCAGTGATTGAAATACAAGTATATAACTTACAATATAAATTGCTGATTAACACTATGTGCATACATTATAAATACATAATAAATATTATATTAGGTTCTAACAATATGTGTTTCTATTTTACTTTTTATTATTAAATTTTTGATCATTTGAACAATGTTCCTAGTGAAAAATTCAACTAATGACAAAACTATGTCTTAAGACTAAAAAAAAAAACAAAAAACAATTCTGACAATAATGCAAAATGGAATGAAAATTTCAAATTGATAATTTAAAGCTAAACTACATGTTTTAACACTCCTTGTGACATGGCATAATATTCAGATTGAAATACGACCTGTTTTAGTCAATTAAGATTAATTTGTGTATCATAAAATCTTGAAAGTGAAAAAAATTCCTTTTATGATCGAACTTTTTATACATTTTTCATTTAAAGGTAACACCAATGTGCTAGTTACTAATTTATTCAAAATTTTCAACATAGCATAATATCACATTTGGTAACTATTTTGTTTTTTAAATTTTTCTTTTTTTTAAGTAACTTTACATGTATATACAATTAAAATATAAATAATATAAATATAAAACAAAACACAAAATAAATAAACTAATACATGTGGTAACAGATAATACAGTATAAACATAAGTAATTACATATAGTAACAATCTTCAAAATAAATAAATAAAGACTACACAAAATATAAATTAACAAATAACAATACAAAATAAATATAATTAAAGTATAATAGTATTTTCTATAGATCTGTGATGTTGATTACACAGTTTTGAGTAAAAATTGCACTGATACAAATAAGTTGTTCAAAACTAGTTTAAAATAGTGGAGTATTTGCAGATAAAGAGCCTAACTGAATTAATATATTTTTTTAACAAGCCATGGCAAAAATAGATATTAATTAAAAAAAAACAGTTAGGTTTCACTTATAATAATATTAATCAATTGAAGAAAAACCTTGCTGACATATTATAAGTTAATTTAAGGTGAAATAAATAGTTACTGAAATATTTCATTGTGTAACTTTCTTCTAGTTGGTGTGTAAATAAGCAAAATTTAAAATTTCACATTTCCTTAGTTATAAAAATTAGTATAAATTACTTTTTAAAAAGTTGAATAAGTTCAACTTAATATAAATTAGATAAAAATATGATGCAATGCTATTCAAATTAATGGCAATTTATTCTTGATAACTGTTTGTAATATTAAAGCCTTGTTGAAGAGATTTGCTCGTAGAAAAGTACGTATGCAGACGCAGACACCAGATCATTAGCTGACTGAGGAGTTACCCTAAAACAAAAATAAATTATTAACATTAGAAATACTAGTAAAAGTTTTTGGGTGGTATATTTTATGCATGATACGTTTGTTAAAAAAAATACGCACACTGTTTAAATTTCGCGGCTCGAGTTAGTTTCAGGAGAATCCGCTTGGTGTTGCTAGGTTCGTATAAATCAGCTGATTAAAACGCGGTATTTCAGTCGCAGATATCTTCATTTGTTGATGAGCTACACGCAGTTTAGTAAAGAGTGTTTTTTTCGTTTGTCGGATTGTAAAATGGACAGTCTGAAGGAGCAACAAATTGCTGTGAAATTTTGTGTGAAACTAGGGAAATCTGCAACAGAAACATTTGCCATGCTTAATACGGCCTACGGCGATGTTGCCATGAAGCATACTGCATGTTTCAAGGGTGGCTGACAGTCGATTGATGACGATGAGCGTCCTGGACGTCCTTCAACGTCAACTGACGACCCACACATTGACAAAATCAACACCCTGGTGCACGAAAATCGACGTCTGACCATTAGGGAGCTTTCTGAAGAGTGTGGGATATCAGTTGGATCTTGTTACGAGATTTTGACCGAAAAATTGAAGATGCACCGCGTCGCTGCGAAATTTGTGCTACGCCTGATGACCGATGAACAAAAAGCCAATCGCGTCCGGGTTTGTTAAGAATTATAACCGGTGATGAATCATGGGTGTATGGTTATGACATTGAAACGAAGGTCCAATCATCCCAATGGGTGAGTCAAACGTCCCCAAGACCCAAAAAAGCTCGCCAAGTTCGGTCGAATATGAAGGTGATGCTGACAGTTTTTTTTATGCTAAGGTTGTTGTTCACTATGAGTACCTCCCTGAAAGCTCTACAGTCAACCAGATTACCTACATTGAAGTACTGAAACGTCTGAGGGACGCCGTCCGATGCAAAAGGCCAGAACTGTGGAGAAGTGATACCAGGTTTTTCCATCACGACAACGCTCCAGCTCACTCAGAACTCGTGAGTTTTTGGTTCCCCCCCCCTACTCACCGGACCTTGCTCCTTGTGACTTTTTCTTATTCCCAAAACTCAAAAAAACCGAAGACGATTTGAAACGATTTCGGAGATTAATGCAAATGCGACGATGGAGCTGAACGCCATCACAAAAGAAGCGTACCAGGACTGTTTTAACAAGTGGAAACACCGTTGGGATAAGTGTGTGCGTTGGGGAGGAGAGTACTTTGAAGGAGACCGAGACGTGTAACTTCCAAATAAAGTACATTTTTTTATGACCTCAGTCCGCGTATTTTTTGAACAGACCTCGTACTAGTAAAAGTTTTTAGGTGGTATATTTTATGCATGATACATTACTTATTTCAATAATACTAGAATTATATATTTTTAATTTTAGATAATATGAGAATCATTTTTAAAGGATTTTAGTGTCTTGACAACTGGGTGAAATTTCAACGTTGTTAATTATTATACTAATAACATCTTTCCGAACTTTAAGCAAAATTAATTTAATAAAAACAGTAGATTTCTTTTTGTGTTTATAAATAAACATAGAGATGTTACACAAATTTAATTTCTCCATCGCCTTTTTAAATGCTTATATTCACTTAATAAACTTTTGGTATTTCCTTAAATATCTTCTCTTTAGAAAGATCAAATAAACTATAATCAGAAGTTAAACATTTTAAGAAAAGGGTGAAAGTGGTTCTTTATCATTAGACATACGAAGTATTTAGTTTTAAAACCATAGTTATAGATGTAATAACGTTGATTTACCCAGTCTGTATATTGGGTTTTCATGATTAAGTAGCAATGAGCTTCTGTCACTTTAAAAGCTAAAATTTAAATTCAATATAAACCAGTATATATGAAAGCACATAATTTCAATTCAAGTTTTAAAATGTTCAGAAATACAGCAGAAAAAAGATAAACAAAAAATATATAAATTACAATAGCTTGAAGAAATAGTTTTCAACACTAAAGAAAAATGCATAAAAGATGTAAGAGGGCCTAACTGATTTGATGAAGTCACTTGTTGGCAGCATTAGTGGATACTTTCTTATAGAACAGAATGGTTTAAGAAGCCCATATATAAGTGGCTGGTAAGAACAACTTTACTGTTTTTAAATTGGATCCAAAAACTTTCTTGACAGAAAATGAACTGCTTTAACAGAAGAAACAGTAAAAATAATTATGACAAGGGATAATTTTGTATGTAATTTTGCAGGAGCTTATAATTATATAAGATTAGAAAGAATAAGTTTCTACTCACCATCCATCGTTGTATTGATTCCACTGGCCAGTTTGAGGGTGCTTACAATATGCAGTATAGTGTCCTGACGAAGCAGTACCATTATGATTAGCCAATGCATACAGATTATATTCAGCTTTCGTATGGGACTGAGCAGCATAAGGCGACATGTCTAGGCCATTCACAGGGAAGTCTACTGCTACACTGATTTTTCTGTATCTTTCACCTGGCGAAAATCTTTTCAAATCTATACAATTAGATTAAAGAAATATAATATGTAAAAATGAATAGCAGCATTATATTTTACTCATGATTTTACAAAGAGAAGAAATAGGGTTCCTTAAAGGCAAATTAAGTAAAAGGTTAAGAATGAAGTTTCAAAAAAATGTATTTATAAAGAAGGTTTAGGAAATGTTTATTCAAACTCCTGTATTCCAGGTAAGACCCCACAAAAATATTGAATAAGGAATCGAAGATAGTCTCTAACTTGAGGTCTTCCCAAACTGCTAATAGTCTCTTGATATTCCACAAAGTACAAAAGAACCCCTAGCAGAGAAATGCCTCTTAGAACAAACTTAGAAAAATGAAAATTGGCATTATATTTTAAACATGAAACAATACTAATTCATGCAGGGGAAATCAATACTTTTTAAGAACGAGTTACAACACGCAATATATGATTATTATTAATTTAAACATTTTTTAAAAATATTAACATAATTCTTAATTATATGTTACTTATCAATTTGTTGAATAAAGGATACGAAGTACCAATACTTGAGGGAACTTGTGGATGAGAAAACGTTTTTTACACTTGCGGCGACATTTACATTGTGAACAAGTCTGTAACAATAAGCAAAAATTCTGTAATAATAAAAGTTATAAACAGAAAAATTAATTTCAGGTGTTACAAAGTACATATAAACACAACAAAAATTCAGGTTTTCGACAGAAATAGACAGTACCACTGTCAGATGGCAAGAATGTATTAAACTTAAGAAAGATTAAATCATCTTTATAAATATAAAATACACAAATTTTTAGCTTAATGTTATAAACAATAATAGCATTACAGGGCATTTCAGTTATTTCATTATTTTACTTCATGCAGAAAAATATAAGAAATGATCAATTAACAATAAAATACACCAGAGTTTTGATTATTCCCAAAGGTTATGTAAAGATATTTCATAACTAAGATGAAACTGCGGTTGTTCTAAACATTAATCTGTTGGCTTACCATTTTTTCAGGTATTGTACAGCACAGAAAATTCAACTGATGAGGTCTTTTATAGCGACTTATACTTTAAGTTCTACACACTTAGTGTTTTATCTAAGATTGTTTAGAAACTAAGTGACGTTACATCCTAAGGTATTACAACATTCAATTTTGGTAGTTCAAAATTGCTAAATATTAATTTTTTAAAATTTTAGAATTAAAATTTTTTTAATATATAAATTTTGTTATCTTTTGTTTCAAATAATTCGTTAGTCAAATTATTGCTACCAAGACATTTTGGCCAAACTAAGGTGAAACAAAATTTTATTTATTTTAATAAAAAACCAGAAGATTTTTATATATTATAAGGAAAACAAATGTTCAAAAGTAGCTGGAATAACCATTACGTAATCAATCTAGCATAGGTAATAGAACCATTGTAAATCCGAAGGCTAGGGTTGCTGTGTATAGCTATTCACTCGTAAGCTGGCGAGGGATCAATCAATGGAAAACAAAAAGCTAGTCCTATTCAAAAACAATGGTTTTTGTAGTGCGTGTTGCATCAAAGACCATCGCTAAGAAATTACAGGCGTTGCGGCGTTTAAAAAACCGATATAGGTAAATTTATTTAAAATTTGTGTAAATGATCTGGTTAGTATGACAAATCAAATAAAATATTTATAGGGACCTTTGGGCCTTGTCAAATCTAAATTATTGTAATATAAATACTACACCTCATATATTAGTCTGTCTATAAAAAAAAACAATTATGACTAGAAATTTTACTAGACTGAAATTAGTTTATTAGCTGATTGTTGAACAACAATCAATCTACAATATTCAAGTTCATAAAATAATTTACATTTACTATAATAGAAATTCATGCCCTGCCAATTAGCTTAAATTTCAGCAGTATAGCAAAAGAAAAAGAAAATATTTAGAATTATTAATTGTTCATTCTTAAGTCTAATATTATCTTAACCAACAATATATAATTCACTGAATATACCTTTAGGAATAAGATTACTGTGTGATAGATTGTATTATAAGTTTAATTTTTGGTCAATCCTCAATGTTCTGGTGCACTGGCTCGAGTCAATCATGGCCCACTTGGTTTCCAAAATGACGAAGAAACTTCTTCCTTGTTAGTTAGTTGAGTCACTCCTTTGGACTTGCAACTCTCATGAAATTCCTATCCCCCTACCACTTAACCACTTTTGAACTCGTTTCACCTCGGGCTTCCTGAACTTAGACCGCCATTTCTGGCTCCCAAAACTCAACAAACCTTCTACTATCCTCAAGTAGTAGTCCCTTCGCTGTATAAATTTAAAACCTGTTCTCTTCTCATGCTCTGTCCCCTTACAAGTGCTGGTTTAGAAAATGTTTAGTCGTTTTTAACTATGCAACTTCTTTTTTATAACAAGGAACATTTCATCAGCAGAATATCGTTAACAACTAAGTGAATATCGTATGGTCCAGTGCAGTAAACTTTGTTAGAGGCTGAGAGCTTCACAAGGACAGACAGGAAAATGTCATAATGAACCACAATTAGGCTGATCATCAGTGATTCCAGAAGATTATGGCATTTACTTGAAGAGAAAGGTTCATAGAAACCAGTGAATAATAGTTACAACTTTGGCACTAGAATCTGACTAAACCACAGTCTACAACTGATGACAACTGGATGACTAAGCCAGACCCAACTCTGTCAATTAAACAAAAAATTTCATTCCATCTTGGATGGAAGTATATTGAAGATTACTGTAGTAGACTAAACTTGGTGCTGATTTATTTTAACTAGTTCTACTATATAAAGGAGTTTCTTGGCAGCCAGTATTTTGTCACACATAATGAGGTGAAAAAAGCAATTTAACACGTGTTTTCTTCACAGGGGATAGACTTCTACGACTTCAACATACAGAAGCTTGTAGAACAGTTGATAAATGTTTTAAAAAGTGGAATTATGTTAAAAAATAGAAGAAATGTAAAGAAATAGGAAACTTTTTAAAAAATCAGTAGTTTTATTTGTTAATAAAAAATCAGAGATTACTTTACGAATAACCCTTGTAATATACACAATAGAATTTATACACAATAGAATTTACAAATGAACCCTAATCTATTATAAATAGCAAAAATATTCCATCTGCAAACTATCCTCTGTTAATTGCAGCTCTTTATCCTGCATTGTGTTATGAGGTAAGATGCATTATGTCTGGCCCCCTCACCAGAATATAGTAACATGATTATTGACATCTCATTAATTTTTTATTAACTCTAATCTAAATAATACATACTGCACTACGCCTACAATAAATCAAACACTTAATTATTTCAACATTATAGCTCCTAAAACTTTTAAGTGAAAAATGTTTACCCCCAACCTGGATGCTGCTCGCTTTTTATAATTATCACTTGTATTAACAATGTAAATATTAACTGTCAAGTTAAATGGTAAATCAGATGATTTTATCTCTAAAAGTATTAATATTGTTAACAAAATGTGCATGGCGATTTTGTACAAAAAAAATATATTCCATATCAAAGTTATGTAGCTGTGGTGATGCGGCTGTATTATTAGTTTACTTTGAGCAAACAATACTAAAAGGAAAGGGAGAATAAACATAGAAGATAAAAAGTATTAATTCCACATAAAATAATTACATTTATGTCTTTAGTATTTCAAAAATGCTACGTAATAATGTTGATAAATACGATTGCCTGGCCAAAACAAACTCAAAGGTCATATTACTTTCAGCAAAATTAGAAGATAAAAAGTATTAATTCCACATAAAATAATTACATTTATGTATTTAGTATTTCAAAAATGCTACGTAAGAATGTTGATAAATATGATTGTCTGGCCAAAACAAACTCAAAGGTTATATTACTTTCAGCAAAATTAGAAGATAAAAAGTATTAATTCCACATAAAATAATTACATTTATGTATTTAGTATTTCAAAAATGCTACGTAAGAATGTTGACAAATATGATTGCCTGGCCAAAACAAACTCAAAGGTTATATTACTTTCAGCAAAATTAGAAGATAAAAAGTATTAATTCCACATAAAATAATTACATTTATGTATTTAGTATTTCAAAAATGCTACGTAAGAATGTTGATAAATATGATTGTCTGGCCAAAACAAACTCAAAGGTTATATTACTTTCAGCAAAATTAGAAGATAAAAAGTATTAATTCCACATAAAATAATTACATTTATGTATTCAGTATTTCAAAAATGCTACGTAAGAATGTTGATAAATATGATTGTCTGGCCAAAACAAACTCAAAGGTTATATTACTTTCAGCAAACAATACTAATAAACATAGAAGATAAAAAGTATTAATTCCACATAAAATAATTACATTTATGTATTTAGTATTTCAAAAATGCTACGTAATAATGTTGATAAATATGATTGCCTGGCCAAAACAAACTCAAAGGTTATATTACTTTCAGCAAACAATACTAATAAACATAGAAGTTAAAAAGTATTAATTCCACATAAAATAATTACATTTATGTATTTAGTATTTCAAAAATGCTACGTAAGAATGTTGATAAATATGATTGTCTGGCCAAAACAAACTCAAAGGTTATATTACTTTCAGCAAACAATACTAATAAACATAGAAGATAAAAAGTATTAATTCCACATAAAATAATTACATTTATGTATTTAGTATTTCAAAAATGCTACGTAAGAATGTTGATAAATATGATTGCCTGGCCAAAACAAACTCAAAGGTTATATTACTTTCAGCAAAATTAGAAGATAAAAAGTATTAATTCCACATAAAATAATTACATTTATGTATTTAGTATTTCAAAAATGCTACGTAATAGTGTTGATAAATATGATTGCCTGGCCAAAACAAACTTAAAGGTTATATTACTTTCAGCAAACAATACTAAAAGGAAAGGGAGAATAGACATAGAAGATAAAAAGTATTAATTCCACATAAAATAATTACATTTATGTATTTAGTATTTCAAAAATGCTACGTAAGAATGTTGATAAATATGATTGTCTGGCCAAAACAAACTCAAAGGTTATATTACTTTCAGCAACCAATACTAATAAACATAGAAGATAAAAAGTATTAATTCCACATAAAAAAATTACATTTATGTATTTAGTATTTCAAAAATGCTACGTAAGAATGTTGATAAATATGATTGTCTGGCCAAAACAAACTCGAAGGTTATATTACTTTCAGCAAACAATACTAATAAACATAGAAGATAAAAAGTATTAATTCCATATAAAATAATTACATTTATGTATTTAGTATTTCAAAAATGCTACGTATGAATGTTGATAAATATGATTGCCTGGCCAAAACAAACTCAAAGGTTATATTACTTTCAGCAAACAATACTAATAAACATAGAAGATAAAAAGTATTAATTCCACATAAAATAATTACATTTATGTATTTAGTATTTAAAAAATGCTACGTAATAATGTTGATAAATATGATTGCCTGGCCAAAACAAACTCAAAGGTTATATTACTTTCAGCAAACAATACTAATAAACATAGAAGATAAAAAGTATTAATTCCACATAAAATAATTACATTTATGTATTTAGTATTTCAAAAATGCTACGTAAGAATGTTGATAAATATGATTGTCTGGCCAAAACAAACTCAAAGGTTATATTACTTTCAGCAAACAATACTAATAAATATAGAAGATAAAAAGTATTAATTCCACATAAAAAGATTACATTTATGTATTTAGTATTTCAAAAATGCTACGTAAGAATGTTGATAAATATGATTGCCTGGCCAAAACAAACTCAAAGGTTATATTACTTTCAGCAAACAATACTAATAAACATAGAAGATAAAAAGTATTAATTCCACATAAAATAATTATATTTATGTATTTAGTATTTCAAAAATGCTACATAAGAATGTTGATAAATATGGTTGCCTGGCCAAAACAAACTCAAAGGTTATATTACTTTCAGCAAACAATACTAATAAATATAGAAGATAAAAAGTATTAATTCCACATAAAAAGATTACATTTATGTATTTAGTATTTCAAAAATGCTACGTAAGAATGTTGATAAATATGATTGCCTGGCCAAAACAAACTCAAAGGTTATATTACTTTCAGCAAACAATACTAATAAACATAGAAGATAAAAAGTATTAATTCCACATAAAATAATTATATTTATGTATTTAGTATTTCAAAAATGCTACATAAGAATGTTGATAAATATGGTTGCCTGGCCAAAACAAACTCAAAGGTTATATTACTTTCAGCAAACAATACTAATAAATATAGAAGATAAAAAGTATTAATTCCACATAAAAAGATTACATTTATGTATTTAGTATTTCAAAAATGCTACGTAAGAATGTTGATAAATATGATTGCCTGGCCAAAACAAACTCAAAGGTTATATTACTTTCAGCAAACAATACTAATAAACATAGAAGATAAAAAGTATTAATTCCACATAAAATAAGTATATTTATGTATTTAGTATTTCAAAAATGCTACGTAAGAATGTTGATAAATATGGTTGCCTGGCCAAAACAAACTCAAAGGTTATATTACTTTCAGCAAACAATACTAATAAATATAGAAGATAAAAAGTATTAATTCCACATAAAAAGATTACATTTATGTATTTAGTATTTCAAAAATGCTACGTAAGAATGTTGATAAATATGATTGTCTGGCCAAAACAAACTCAAAGGTTATATTACTTTCAGCAAACAATATTAATAAACATAGAAGATAAAAAGTATTAATTACACATAAAATAATTACATTTATGTATTTAGTATTTCAAAAATGCTACGTAAGAATGTTGATAAATATGATTGTCTGGCCAAAACAAACTCAAAGGTTATATTACTTTCAGCAAACAATACTAATAAACATAGAAGATAAAAAGTATTAATTCCACATAAAAAGATTACATTTATGTATTTAGTATTTCAAAAATGCTACGTAAGAATGTTGATAAATATGATTGTCTGGCCAAAACAAACTCAAAGGTTATATTAGTTTCAGCAAACAATACTAATAAACATAGAAGATAACAAGTATTAATTCCACATAAAATAATTACATTTATGTATTTAGTATTTCAAAAATGCTACGTAAGAATGTTGATAAATATGATTGCCTGGCCAAAACAAACTCAAAGGTTATATTACTTTCAGCAAACAATACTAAAAGGAAAGGGAGAATAAACATAGAAGATAAAAAGTATTAATTCCACATAAAATAATTACATTTATGTATTTAGTATTTCATAAATGCTACGTAAGAATGTTGATAAATATGATTGTCTGGCCAAAACAAACTCAAAGGTTATATTACTTTCAGCAAACAATACTAATAAACATAGAAGATAAAAAGTATTAATTCCACATAAAATAATTACATTTATGTATTTAGTATTTCAAAAATGCTACGTAAGAATGTTGATAAATATGATTGTCTGGCCAAAACAAACTCAAAGGTTATATTACTTTCAGCAAACAATACTAATAAACATAGAAGATAAAAAGTATTAATTCCACATAGAATAATTACATTTATGTATTTAGTATTTAAAAAATGCTACGTAAGAATGTTGATAAATATGATTGTCTGGCCAAAACAAACTCAAAGGTTATATTACTTTCAGCAAACAATACTAAAAGGAAAGGGAGAATAAACATAGAAAATAAAAAGTATTAATTCCACATAAAATAATTACATTTATGTATTTAGTATTTCAAAAATGCTATGTAAGAATGTTGATAAATATGATTGCCTGGCCAAAACAAACTCAAAGGTTATACAAAGGTTTATTAAGTGAGATTTTCTGTAAATTTTTAAATACCAAAAGATTCTCTGAACTTCTTCCACAGTCAGTAACTGAATTCAATTTATCCTAAACAATTATTACACCATTAAGTAATTATTTTCTGTCAATATGTAATTATTATTAGCAAAATTATACCTTCTCATACAGAAATTCCCTAGGAACAAAGAAAAGTAATAAAACTTGGTGCCAATACTTAACAAATTATGAAAAAAACAAAATTAAATTCTTTTCACAATACTCACAAACAAAACCATTCAAAATTTTTTTTGTATGTTTATAAAACTGAACACTATGTTATACTACATTAGAATATAAGGGCAGAGTATCCAGTTATGATGGTTTTAGTTTCTACTAATGCAAGAGGTAAACAGTTGAAAACAATAAATATGGCCTCCTTGTTTCATGCATATGCAGAAATGTACATAAAAATGGAGGACACTACACTTGTCAACAAGCTGGCATCTTAGCAGACTAGATTCTTTTTTTTAATAATAAAATCTGTCCTAATCAGATACTTTGGAGCTCTATTTAATGTTGTATTACAATAGGGGTTCCTTTTAAAAAGAAAACATGGTTTTAAAATGTTTTCTGTGTATTGTGGAATCAACCTATATTTATTTATTTTCAAAATTTTAAATTTTTGGAGTGTTGTCACCAAGTTTTATTATTTTTTCCATCACAAGGTACAATTTTTTTGCAAATATAGATTACGTGAAGAAAGGAAATAACTACATACTATTATATTGAGATCCTAGAAAGTTAATGTTTAAATTTAGGGTAATACATAACACACAACACATTTTGAACTAATTAAGTAAACTCACAGCAAAACCAATAAACATAAAACTTTGTTTCTAATTTATATAGTTGAATAAAAGCACCGACTTTTTGATATTTCTCAGCAGAAATGTACAAACTGGCTCATTCTGAACAATGCATTTTTGTCTGAGTAGTATGAATAGTGTTGAGATATACCAGTGAGTAGTTTTAGTATAGTATTTAAAATACTAAAATAGTGCTATATAAAGCCAGATTTGAAAATGAACCACAAAATAATAAGTTTTAACCATGAATAATCACTAAACCATTAGTAATTTTAAAATCATCTAAAATTGTTTGAATCACTTGAAACAAAAAAGGTATTAAAACATTCATACTTAAACCTAAACTGAAGTAAGTTATCCCCATATTATATTAGTTGACTCTCATCTAGAAATTGTTTCACTAATTTTCGTGCACATATTAACATTCTATCTAAATAATTATTGCAACTTACAGGCATTTCATCACCATCAAGGATTTCCTCACTGGTGAATAAATCAAGGCACTGAGAAAGGAACATCTTTCCACTTGTTTTGGGAAGGCTCAAAGAGAGATCCCAGAAGGCTTCAAAAGTAGTAGAACAATGTTTGCAAGTTGTACACTGGAGAGTGGACTTCAATTGCCCAACAAAGATATCAACAATCTTGCTGTTGTCTGTACGCAAGTATCGCTTCCAACTCTCCTGCGCTTTTTGACTATCACTGTAATAAGAAAAATAAGATTATTAGAAATGTAACCATTTCTATTAAGCTTTAGGTAAGACTAGTGCCAGCTCTAAGCTGGTGGCTGAGACTGTAACTTCTCTAGCAGAGCTGGGTAAGTATAATTCGCTGAACCTAACCTGGATTCCAGGAAATTCTGGCTGGATAGGGAATGAGAGAGCGGACGCCTTAGCAAAACAAGGGCGTATAACTCTAGAACCGTTGCTGATGGCAGTGTGCATGCTGCCTCAGGAGAGGCACAAAAGGATCACAGCACATATAGACAGTAATAAATACACAAAAGACCGTCTTTGTGTGTTATCTCTCTGAGGATGGTTACTTGGTAACTGAAATGTACATTAGGTAAAATAAAGAAAGTTTATGGATAAGAGTTTTTTGTGTATTTATTATTAAATTCAACCGCAGTATATTCCTAGTAAATAGTTACATATAGACAGGTTGTGTAGGGAAAAATGGAAAGCGACCTTGGGGTGCAACAAATCCAAGGTAATGTGGGGTTACTTGGGAGACTTGTGGGGCAAATACTCTCCTAAATTAGACCTCAATTCAGAGTTACTGTAGAGTTGGTCACAGGCCATGGTAATCTGAGGGGCTTCTAATAAAAAAATGGACGATCTAGGTCCTCTGTGTGCAAGAGATGCAACGAGGACCAAGAGGAAAGCCTAATCCACGTGCTCTGTGAATGCTGTTCTTTTGGAACTGCAAGGAGAAAGTGGTTTAGCTAGCAGGTATGTACACCACAGGATATCAAAAGATTTAGATAAGGTCCCTCCGAGTTTTAGTAATAATAAAAAAAACAGCATTGTTCAACACTAAGTAAGAGAGGGGAGACTGAACTAGCTTTGTACCTGCTGGACATAGCTTAGACATAGAAATGCTTAGAGATCTGCTTCAACAGCGATAGGGAAGCGATTGGTGGTGTAGAAGCAGACAATAATGGACAAGAAAGTAATGTAAACAAATATGAAATCGTGAAGGAGAAATAGATGAGACCTTTTTAGAAAAGTGAGTGATGACTCAAACGAAAAATAAATTTGAGAGGGACTCAGATTATAGCTCGAGAAAAAAATGATAAATATTGTAAATCAGTAGATATACAAAATTCCAAAGAAGGCACACCGAATGAAATATAAAAATGTATTTTCCAGATTATACTCAAACACCAAAAACCTGGCAGAAATTTTGAACCACCCTCTGAAAACTACTATAGAGGAAATATAGATATGACATTTACCTAAAAAAAAAAATTTCAGGATTAGAGGCGTGAAACTGACTAATGCCCTGAAATTAAAATTAATCATTTTTACATTAGTTTATGACTATCCAAACCTTAATTTACTTTGTGAATTTGTAAAAACTTACTGAGACACAATAATTTATAAATTATATATTTTATAAAATTATATATATAAAATTATTAAATTTACAAAATAAATTAAAGTTCGGATAGTTATAAACTAATGTAAAAATGATTAATTAAGTTTCACCGAACATAATGAATTACAAACTTCAACAGTGAAATTAAAAGTTGATCACTTAATTTAGGAACTGTTTTAAAACAAATCAATTGAACTATACAGAACTTTGTCAATCAACTGATCAGGTCAGAATGGTGATGAGCAGAAAATGTTTTCATTTCTCTGAAAATCACTAGGGTTTGATAACATTGAGACTTAGACAATGGAAGTAGTCTACAACTGTATTACTATCAATTGTAAAGAAACACATACAAATTTATAGAAAATTGTCAAAAGTGCTACAAACTAAGGAAGAACGTCTCCATAGATGAAAACGTGAAAGGTTTTCATGGCAGGTGTTCATCTATTTAAAATTTGGCTTCTAATAAAAACAAATATTGTACATTTTTTTTTAATTCACAAGTATTTTACAGCTACAATTTTGACGTTTATGCTAGTCAACAATCAAATACTCCTCAGACAAAGTAACAGCCTATTATATGTATCAGAGAGTGTAGCTGGCTTATCACAATAGATGATTACCCAAATGAGCTTGTCAATACAAAAAAACGTTACATGAAACACAGGTAAAATGCTGTAGTATGAATGGATGTTGCTATTTGGAGCACAACTCATTTCATACCTACTATTTTTTTTTGTTCTTGAATTTTGTAGTCCATTACGTTCTGTGAATCTTTTTCACTGAATACTATTTTTTGTTTACACTGCAAATAAAGCAGGTATGCTAAGGTTTTTGTAGATGTCTTAACATTTAATAAAATTATAAAACAGCTTATAATTAAACATAGAAATCATTTTAGTTTTATTTAGAGAAAATTCTTTGTACATACTATAAATAATATCAAAATCTTACCTCAATTCATCACTGATATCTGGTAAAACCATTTTTGGTTTTGTGACAACTCTGTTTATGTCTTCATGCAAACCTTCCAGAAGATAGCGAAGAAACTCTTGAGCATCATGCTGCAAGTAACCATCAAATCTAGGAGCATAGCGCTGAATTTGACTTTTAAAACTTCCTGTGTTTAATGCAGTTGTGTTTGTTGATTGCCATATATTCTGAATCAATTCTCCAAAAGCTGAAATTTTTTTGTCATTTATTTTATTTATCAATATTTGTCACTATTTTATTTGTTGATCCACTGCACTCCTTTCTTTCTTTCTCTCCCCCCCTTCCCCTTTCTCATACATTTGTAAATTGTAATTGAAACACTTTTTAACAATTATAATATAAATTAATGATGAACATTTACAATAATGATTTTAAGTTTTCTTGTTATTAATATTACGCACGTACGCAAGCCCATGCACACACAAATAATACATTTGATTTTACAAGACTTATCCTTTAATAATACATGGCAATAGAAATAACAGTATACCTTACATTAATTGTCATTAATGTAAGGTATGTTATTTCTATAATTACTTATTACAGGATAAGAAGGCATTAGGCAGAAATAATACACTGGCAATACTGTGTTCATTAGGGAAATAACAACTAAATTAACTAAAGTAATGCCCATATTACATAAACTAATAACAAAACACCAGGGTTTTTTCCCCTGGCGAAAAACCAATTGGGGTTATCATCGCCAAACAAAATCTAACACGGAACCCAATATTAAAAAAAAACAAATAAATTTAAATACAACAAAAATTACAAAAGAGAAAACATAACAATAAATAACAAACAAAACAACAACAAATCTAACAAAATAAAATTAAAATAAAAAATTAAAAGAGAAAATAAAAACTATAAATAACAATAAATAAATGATAACAGTATGTAAAACTTTAATAGGTAACAATTTACATATAAATAAATCTCAATAACAATAACAAGAACATAAAATAAATTAAATTTAAATAAATAAAATAAACACAGAATTATTAGAATTAAAACCTTTAACCCTTAGCGCTCGGATTTTTGTAACATGCTTTGCTTCCCCACTTCTAATTAAATTGAGACAAATTCCTCACCTGCAGGTTGCATTATTGTTTATGGAAAACCCTGTTTTCTCTTACATGATTTTAGTAAACTAAGCTATTTTTATTTACTAATACTGAATGAACATGATTTTATTATCTTATTTGTAGTTTTGCAGAATATGATATTTTTGAAAACAGTCTTCCGGATGAAGTCCTGGTTTTCTGCTGCATGTTTTGTAGTGAAAAACTGTTTCCCTCCTACCTCCTTTTATCTTCCTGTTACTGCAAACTACACAATCCTTAGAACTACTTTTATCATTGGAAAAGATTAAATGCAATTTCCCATTCAGTCTTTCTTCTTTGTCAGAAGTTGATGGCCGGCTACTATAAGGTTATTCCTGATATCACCAATGCGTTCCCTTACCAAGTTTTGGCGAAAATATTTTTGTTTAACAGGATTTTCTCTCTCATTTCCTTTTCTTTGTTATTATAGATAATAAAACTATTTACTACAGCTACATCTAATAGCCAGAAAACCATTTTCCTCCACCATTTATTTGTTCGTCTCGTAAAACTGCACGGTTCATTATATTGAACAGCTAAATCTACACCACCCATAAACTGGTTATATTTACAAATACCTGTTGGTTTAGTTATTTTGTTTATGAAACTGAACTACATTCTAATAAATCAGGATTAAGTAAAAGATCAGGAATTTCAGAATCACTAATTGCACGTGAAGCCACGGCAAACTACGAGTAAACAAATTACCGGCAAAACTGTTACCTACTTGCAGCATACAACGTAGCGGCAAACTAGATTTTGTGATGACTCACATATTCCTAGGCATTTTGAACTTAGTTCACATTATTGTCAATAGAATGTAGCACCAAACGGGGAAAAGATTGAATGTCGTGGGCTTCGCTGCAGACGAGTTATAGGCATTTGAAAATCGTGTCGGGTGACCCCCGACATACGAGTAAACTGCAATATACGCTTGGCGGGGCTCCCCCGACAGTCGAGTGCTAAGGGTTAACAAATATTTCTATACAACAAACAAAATATTTTAAAATGGACCATAAGAGACAAAAGCAAATTAAGAAGCCGTGACATGCCATATTCCAATTGGCATATGTTTAATGTTTTTGGTTACAAGAAATTGATCAAGTTTCAAACTATTTATGTATCTAAATTCAATTGAAAAATCTATTTTTAATATATTAACTTCTAAATAAACATACAACTAAAACTAACATTAACTAACTTTTATACAACTAATATTTCTATTTCACGATGTTAAATTTCACAGAATAGAAATTTATAAAGTTGTTTTAATTTTATATAAATATAATTGGGATTTGCATTTTATTTATAAAAAAATATTCACTAGCTAGAAAAAAAATGTAATTTAAAAAAATTCTTTAATATATAATGTAACCTTGATTTTATGGATTCTGCAGACAGCGCATGTGCACACACGCACATACACACACACAAACACATAATATACATTTAGTTCTATGAATTTTGTATGTATAATGAATGTTTTATATATTATAATATTAACATATGAGGCATATGGTAAAATTAGTAATATTTAAAATAATAATAATAAGTTAGATATATTAAGAGAAGAGCCGGCTAAAGTAGTGTACTAAGAGCCGACAAAGAGGACTTAACCATTGTATATTTCAGTTGGGGTAATAAACCGGTCTTGCATACGTGTTGACAAAAGAAGGGTAAAGATTATTTCTGAGGTTAATAATGATCGTTCTTAAAACTAAAATCATCGGGCGAAGCGAACTAAGTTGAGGAACTTCGGAAGACTACAGACGTATTAGGGAGGACCAGTTGTAAGAAATGTTTTAAAAGGGGTAGTTTGTTTTAGAATAGTCAAGCGAATTATAAAAAGAGTTATTAGTAATTTATGTAAGGAATTTATAAAAGTGCCACGAGTAATTAATTAAACCGATAATTAAAAAGAAATGGGAAGTAGTCAAGTTAATGACTGTGCAAAAGGGAAGTGAAGAAGTTAACCGCCAGGAACTAGTGAATTCCAAACAATAAGTACATACTTTATTAGATTAGATTCAGCTAACCGAGATTTCTATAACTCAGTAAATTCATTATAAATTTAAATTAATTTTATTTATAAAATTTAATCAAGCTCTTTTATCAGTACTTTTACTTTATAGAGAATCCAAAAATAACGACCGGAGAAAGAGCTATCTAACACCGTATTTATTAAAAATTATTGTATTAAGAACCAAAGCCTCAAGAATCCACCTCTATTGTAATTTTAGTACTAGGTATCCAAACCTTGTCACTGCATCATATTAATGTATTTGGAGGTATAAATTGTAATAACTGAATGTTAGATAAATAAATGTAGGTGATATTAAATTTCTTATGATTGTTTAATTATTTAGAGACCTAAAGATGCGACTATTAGAAAGGTAAGGTAATTACATCAAATTAAGGTAAGGTAAGGTATAACAAATTAATATCTTTAGTTTTATATATAACAGCCCCTTTACCTTTTATGAGAGCTCCTTTGGAATCTGCATTAATGTCTGAAAGGTATTGCTGGTTAGTGATGTACTCCATCAACAATCTTGTATTACTGAGACACTGAACCACAGAATTTAGGAAACACTGAAACATAAATCATGTGATGTATTTTATATACTTTTAAAAAGTATAATACTAGTTATTTAAAAAATAAAATATTTCTATTCAGTATACAATTTGTTAAATTTCATAGACTTTTATTATCCAACAGAACAAAAGAAACATTATCTACTAGATAAAATATCTGAATTTTTATTTTATAATTTCCATAAATTTTACATTCAAGTTATATTAACTAATAAATGAGTATAAATAATAGATAGCAGCAGTACAAGTAGATTAATTGAATAATTACAAACAGTAGAGTCTTGTTACAAGAGATGGTATTTATTTCCCGTTCCCGCGTGATCGCTTTTAGCAAAAAAAATTATACCAGGTGATGCAATAAATTAGGAATACAAAAAAATTATAAAGACTTTCGCTCACATTCTAAAAATTAAAAGTTTTGGAAAATAGAAACATATCACATGTAGAGTTACTAATTTAATGTTTTGCCTTTATGTTTTGGACATAATTAGAAAAATACCCTGAAACGTAATTAAATTTACTGTTGATTCTAAAAAAATTACAAATTAAAAAAAAAATCAACCTAAACAAAGCACTTTGATCAAAGCACTATTAGCACCACGGCACTTGGTTTATCTGGCACACAAACCTTTAGAATTATAATACTTTTTCAAACACATCTAATTTGTTTGCAATAATAAGTCATAAAATTACTGAAAAGAACAAAACAAACAATTACAGACCTTATTCCACACAAAAAACAGAAAATATTGCACTGAACATTCACACACCTTTTATTTCTAACTGGTTATAGAACTTACCGCGCAAAGCAGTATTGAATTGAAGTGTTAAAGTTGATTATTTTCAAAATTTGTAAATTTTTGGTAATCACCAGCAAGTTTAATTATATTTCAAGGCATTTTTCCAAATACTATATTAAAAAAATAAAGCTAAAATGTTAAATTTGTAATGTTTTAGGAGTGCCGTAGAGGGAGGGGGAGGAATTCCTATTTTCCAAATGTTATAATTTGGAGTGTGAGCGAAAGTTTTTATAATTATTTTGTTTGTATTTCTGATGACTTTCTTTATCGTTCGGTATAAATTTGTTTGCTAAAATCGATTACGTGGGAATAAATACCCAACAGACTACATGAGACAAAGTCGGTTATACAGCAAGATGCCATCTAATTATTAAACTGGTTAAAATGAAAACTGAAGAGAGAAAAAACTACTCAAGATTAATAAAAAATATTAAAAAAGTGTAGGATTTAATTGCAGCAATTAAAAATCAGTTATCAGATTCAAAGTTCAGTGACCGTGATGAAACAATTTTGTTTTACTTTTAGTTATGATGTCTGCAGATTGACAATGACACTCTTTTTGAGGTTGTATTAAAAACTGAATCAATTCAAGCCTAACCTTTTGGTTAGGACAGAGGGTATGTTTACAAAACATGTATCAACACTTGATAAATTATTTTCATAAATATTACTGATAAGTCTACACTATATACAGTTATTTTACATCATTTAACAGAGGAGCGCCAATAGTGTCAGCAGCTACTAGTTGTCATGTTGAGGCTATGCTGTGGATATTTACATAACTGGAGGTTAATATGATCTACAGTACCTTTAAAACATTTTGTTTAGTATAGTAAGACCTGGTTTCAGAAGGTTTGTTACAATGAGGTTCTACTGTACACAAAAATGAATTTGCTTAAATATTATCTCTAAAGGAATTACAAAACAGCTATTACATGATACCAAATCCAGTTAAAGGTTGGTTTAAAAGGTTACTTACACTTGCAATAGCTGTAACTTACAGTTTATATCTGAGCCTTTAGATGTTTACGCTTTAAAAATCTTAAAACATATTTTTTAGTAGTGAAAAACCAATATTAAAATATTATTACAAAGTTAAAATGTTGTGAATATTTATGATTATTATGAAAACATCATATGAGGGTTAGACTCTAAAAACTGACAGTGTTTTTGTCGTATGTTAGACAAGTAATAGAATTATACTCAGAAGGTTCATTTTTAATGTTGCTAAAGTGTATCTTGAAACCTTGCTGTTTAAAACAAAGTTTAACTATATTATTTTAAAATTTATTTTTGGGGCAGACACACAATTGTAGGAATATAAGGTATTTGCGGGATTAGTCTTTTACAATAAATACTAAATATCATATGGAGTATTCCTTTAACAAAAACCTATATATAAGCAGATTGTGATGAAAACACGTTGTAATTATCAAACTTATAAAAACAATGTATTATACATACAATATAACCAACATTAATGTACATTAAATGTGAAATACAAATGATGTCTAATATAATTTATTTAAATTGGTTCACACCAATCAATCAGGGTTTCTAAAGAATACAAACAATGAAAGGTATTTGTTTTCCTTAATTTTGAAAGGTTTTTTAAACCCCGAACATAATACTTGAATTCAATATTTTTTTTAATACATTTTAAAACAAAATAAACATAATTAGGAATTAATTAAAAGTAAACAGAATACAAAACCTCTAAATAGTGATTGAAATTTTTTACCATTAATTTTAAAAAACAATAGTAGAAATAGAGTATCACTTGATAGAGCCTATAAACTGAAACAACAGGCCTACAGGTCCTATTTTTTCTTAATTAGGAAGAAGCAAGTGATATATCAGTTGTAATAATATTATTCGTCTCAAAAGCAATGAAGTAGCTCTATAAATTTCCCAAACAGAAATAGACAATAGTATAAAATGAGGACGTTAAAGAAAGTGGGAAGAATACTATAAAAATAGCAGTATTAAGTGTGATTTGTATGGTTATGAATTAACACAATTGGAAAATATGAACCAAATTAAAAACAAAGCTGTATGCCAAGTCATCATGTAGGTATTGATATTAATATGAAATTCAATTAGGACAATGAATATGAAATAGATTAAAAGGATATAAAACACATTGTGTTTATAGGAAAAATAATCTTTAAAAAATAGAGATGGAAATGAGAGAGAAAATGAGCAAATGTCTTTGATGTTTCTCTAATTATGAGAATTTTATTTGTGTAACAGACTCAAACAAATATAGAAACATAATCCTGGAAATGAGAATATAATAAATGTATTACAATAAGTTCAGAAACTGTAGACAAAATTAAGTAGATAAGGAGTTCACTGAAGAAGTACAGTAGAAACTCTCTAATTCGTCACAATAATAACAAAGATAATCTGGACTGTCACATATTATAGGTGCCAGCCATTAGCCAGTGCTGACACCAGACATGAGTTATTCGATTAGTGAGAAAATCTGTCAATACATTCTATGTTCTCACAATCTTATAAACGTGATAAAATATAGTAATTGGCTGACCACAGCATAGTAGACAGAGTTGAGTTGCTTTATAAGTTATACTGTAGTTTATACAATTGTAAACAGTTCACTTTTTTCCTTTCATTTTATAATTTTATCCAACAGTGGTTATAAAAAGGGAAATGTCTAAATTCGGTAATTATAAAATTTAACTTTGGTTGGTAAGTACAGGGTGCGGCAGCATAACTTCCTTTTTTTAAATGGTCGCCATTCAGATAGTTGATTCACTAGTGGTCTCGTTCAAGAGGGGGTACAGTAAAGTTTTGTCCCGACATGTTTCAGTCGACATCATGCGTTGGAATAATGAGGAGCGTGCCTTTGCCGTTGAGGCCTACTTTTCAAGCGGATGTTCGGTTATTGCAACACAGCGCGCATTTCGGAATCGCTTTAATTTAGCCCCATTGGCTCCCGTCCCAGACCGCAAATCAATTGTTACATGGGTCACTACATTCAGACAAACTGCAAGTACGACAAAACGAAGAACTGGAGTCTCTCAGCCCGTTACATCACCTGAGAACATTGAAGCAGTGAGAGCGTCAATGTTGCGATCACCACAGCGTTCTGCGCGCAAACATGCATCTGCCCTTGGACTATCCGATCGTTCTGTGAGAAGAATTCTTCGTGATGATCTTCATTTTCATCCCTATAAGATCGCGATAGTACAGGAACTTTCAGAACGTGACTTCAATTCTCGGATGAACGCGTGTGAGCTTCTTCTTGATGTCGTTCCCGAGGGTGCTATTGTTTTTTTTAGCGATGAAGCCCATTTTCATTTGTGTGGGTCGGTTAACAAACAAAACATGCGCTACTGGGCTGACAACAACCCTCGAGATTTGCATCAAAGGCCTTTGCATTCACCCAAAGTCACAGTGTGGTGTGCAATTTCCTCAGCTGGAATTATTGGTCCCGGTTTTTTGAGGAAAATGAGGTTACAGTGACAGTGAATTCGGACCGGTATGTAAACATGCTACAGAATTTTTTTTTCTCACGGCTAGAAGAGTTGGATTTGGGGGGCACTTGGTTCCAACTAGACGGTGCAACAGCACACACTTCAAGAGCATCGATGGCTGTTTTAAGGGAACACTTTCCAGAGCGCCTTATCTCAATTAGAGGCGATTTGGAATGGCCGGCATGCTCTCCCGATCTGTCCCCTTGTGATTTTTTTCTATGGGGTTTTTTGAAATGCTGTGTTTATGTGAACCGTCCAAGAACCCTACAAGATTTGAAGACCAATATCCAAGAAGAAATTGCCAACATAACACCTGCTACGCTAACAAAAGTCATGATAAACGCCAGAAATCGGTTTACGCAATGTATGGACAATGAGGGACGTCACCTAACAGATTTGATCTTCAAAACAATGTAAATAAAAACTTTAGACATGTACCTACATTATAAAAAATAAAAAAATATTTTCAGATGCATACAATATTTTTTATTGAGTTTTTAAAAAAGGAAGTTATGCTGCCGCACCCTGTATAACATTCTATAACAGTAACAAAAAAGCGAAAGTGCGGTTAAGCTATCATTAGAATTCGGAATTCCTACAACGACCACAAATGACATCAAGAATAAGAGAAATAAAATTGAAGAGTTCATGGCAAAAATGGAAGTTTCCGATGGACATGTTAACAAATGAAAAAGAATGACACCTATTCACATTCAACTTGATGATGCGATATTTATCTGTTTTTATTACGAACTACACTGCAGACTACTAGTGTTTGTATAGTGTTGTTGAGTTTTTCAACTAACATAAATCATCCAAGTACAACATTATTTACATTCCATACCTATTTACATATTTATGTGCTGTTTACCCACAATTACATGTTAATTTCACGACTTCGGTAATTTGTCTTTATCTCAAATTAGTCACCCTCTCGGTCACGAATGTGACGAATTCGAGATTCTACTGTACTTAAAAAACAGTAATAACATAATTCTATAAAGGAATATAATGAAATTTTTTAATGAACACATTTATTGCATTAATGGTCTATGATAACATTCTATGCCATAGAAATAAGAGTTTCATTACACACTGTAGGAATTATACATCACATAATCTCTTATAATTCAATCATTGAAAAATGAAAAAAATAATTAGATATTAACTTATTACATATGCATATAAATGACAAGCTGCAAACCACTTTACTTACTGTATTTCCAATATTTTTTAGACCAACAAGTCCTTTGGTTTCTTGAGATTGGATTTTGCGTGGTTTCTTTGAAGAGGGGCTGCTAGCCTGTAATAGACCCATTCAGATTTTAGCACTATTTAAAATCTCAATTTCAAGTATAAAAAAAAAAATTTACTTTTAATCTGTCAATGCTGGGAGATCTAAGGCATGGTGAGATTATAATTACAGGTGCCATTTATTCATTAGAAAAAAGTATTGTAAAACTAGAATGCGTGAATATTTTTATGTTAAATCAATCCGGTTTGACTCCAGTTTTATAGATATTGGATAATAATTAAATGTTTTAGATTCAATTAAAAATCTCCAAATGAAGCATTTACTTTTCACTTCAATCACACAATCAACCAAAACTAACGACATTGATTTTTTTTTTTGGAGTAGCCAAATATCACAAATGTAATTACACTTGTCCTTAAATATTCAATCATCTGTGTCTCAAGACTATGATTTAGAATAACCACTCAAATTTCTTCCAAAACAGTTACAATTTGTGATAAAATCTTCCTTCTTCTGTGTCCCCAACAAGAGTCAACACAAATGTCATTTCTGTTTGGGATGCTTATTTATGTTTAAATATTTTGTATAAATACTTGAAAATTAAATTTAAGTGAAGGCAACTCAAAAATAGAATTTTGAAACCTGTGATTTTTAGATAGAAACCTGTGATAGATAAAAATGTGATTTTTTAAAAATGGAACAAAACGGTTTTTGAAATATTTCTACTAAATTTGAAGTGTTTATATGAGTAACAAAGGTATAATTTGTATGACTAATATGTTGAAAATGTGAATGTTAAATCAGGTTATAAACCTACTTTAATCTAACTAATGCTTTGTTAGTGTTGCAACTGTGAACACACAATATGCTAAAACAAGACACACTATCATTGTTAATGTTAATGGATCTTCAAATCATCTACTTATTATTTAAACAGATAATACAAACTTAATAAATTGTAGTTTATGTTAAATTTCTTTAATAATAACAAATGAACAACTATCAACATAATAATGTCAAACCAAGGTAACAATTATTCACTATATTATATAATAGTATCTTCAATAAAAACAGATGTCAATTTTTTTATAAGAAAAATGTCAAGTGTTATAAGGTCTAATTTATTTTTTATGAATTATGTTTACATGATACTTGTAAACCTTTTTAACCTATTGGCCTACTTCAACACCTGTTTTTGCTGTTTGTTGAAAAATTCGTTGATGAAATAATCTTATTATGAAATAGTTTGCTGTTTATCTGATAGTTATCAGCACTATTATTTCTGAACCTGATTTGTTAAACATTAAAACTGTAAAACAATAACAATTGCAAAGTAGTACAAGTATTATTTTTTTATTACATAAATCAATTTCTTGTTTTAAAAAATCATGAAAGAAATTACTAACAAAAAAATGTTCACTGATTAACTAGGTCCATTTTAAACTATTGATTTCACAAATAACAAAATATGACCTGATAGGGTAATTTTTGTATAAATTAATATACTGTTTAGTGGTTTAAATCTATTTATGTACAATTCCAAAAATATCTCAAATCTATTGATGTTCAATCCCAAAAATATCTCCAAAAAAAAATTGACAGTTTTTGTTTGAACAATGTTTTTTTAAATTTATTGAATTCATTAAAATTTGTATTCATATATGAGGGAACCAAAAAATTAGGTTGGGGAATGTGTCAGACAGGCCTGATTTATTAATGTTTTACTATTAGAAAACAAGATGGAAAATATAAACTTGAAAAGTAATATCAAATTTATTTTGCATTACTGATACAAAAAATTAAATATTTTGATATATTAAGTTAATCACAATAGAAAGTGGAAAAAGAAATACTACTAACCACACATAACTAAAAATACAAAAACCACTGCCAAATGGGAAAACAAAACTAGTGAAATGTATAAGATACTTCTAAATTTACTTAACACTACAAGTATTTTAATTAACTTAATTACTTATCTGTAGTTGGTATGTTTATAATATCAATAAGCATTTGAAACAACAATTTTTTAAAATTATAAATCTTACCTTAGTCGTGTTACGTACATTCCATTGTTCATATTTTAATAACAGATCGCTTTCAGTGTGTGAGCTTGTTTGTGGGTGAAGAGTTGTGTTTGTGTGGTGAGTATTGTTTGCAGGAAACCTTGTTGCCTACCAACATAAAATTTAATTGTTTTGGAATGTTTATAAAATATGTTTCACTTAAAAACTATTATAAATCCTTCTAATAAAAAAAAGGTTGTCTTGGACTTTTTAATAAATGAACAAAAATATGGACAGTTATTTATAAATATAAATTAACATTTGGTGATTTATTGCAAATGATTTGATAGAATTTAACAGTAGTTTACAGTTTCGAAAGGACTTTTTATTATATTTATTTGGCAATTTTTGTATTAGATTTTGCAGGTGACATTTTAAAATATAGTTTTCACGGTTCCATTAACAGCTATTATACTGACTGTTATATATTTAAAAAAAATTTCTTTCAACTGCACAAAACTGAAAAAATTTAATGGTTATGATATACAAATACTAATTAAGGTCAATGGAATGATTGCCCCTTTGGACAAAGGTTGATAATAAATTAAAGAATTAACAACAAAAACAAAAAGAGAGGCATTGTAGTTTTACAATTGTTGTTTACTCTGAAAACAATAATCTGTTGTTACTTTTTAAAATAAAAATAAGACTTTCCATTTATGCAAAATAATGTTTTATAGATTTTATTTACTGTGTAATTGACTAAAAATTAGTAATATTTTCAGGAACAATATTTTATTTCCATTTTCTATCAAATATAGATATTACAAAATAATTTTATAATGTTCTGGAACTTAGTGGTTATGAATGTCCTAAAATATACTTTTACAATTCATGTTATCTTGTGTAGCAAGTTGTACAACCCTGTACGGCTAATGTACTACCTAGCATGACTTTTAACCAAGTTATTTTTAGTGTAGGGTACATATAAAATGCTATCCTTTGAGAAAGTTTATTTATTCTTGTTATTAAATTTTAATTTAAAACTTTATAAACAATATTTTGTTTATAAAATTAATGTAGATCTGATTTTAGAACATCTTTATTACATATATGGTTTTAAACTACATTAAATTACGCATTCCGTCGACGGAAGGTTTGCATTGAAATGAACAATAATCAAGTATAAACATTTAAAAGTGTTCCTTTTCTTTGTCCATGCCACATGCTCTTATGTACTTAAATTTCTCGATTGGCGCAATTAATAATTAAATAGTGTTTCAGTGAAACCTGGACTAGTACTAAAACTATGTGAACTTGCCTAAGTTCCTAATATAACGCTAAAGGGTAAGACAATCTCAAATAATTTAGTCTTTTTTATAGTAAATATAGAACTTAGTTAAATCCGCTAAAGTTCCTCACACTTTATGTGGGGTGGTCCTTCAAACACAGAATAAAATTTAATATTTTATTTTATTCTTGTAACATTAAATTAAAAGCTAAGGGTGAAGTACCAATATTTGTTTGCTTATTTCAAAGTTTCTTTCATAATAAAAAAATACACAATTATTTTCAAAAACTGTAATCATAATATGACCAATTGTTCTCAAAAAATATTAAATAGTGTACTAACATTTTATAATATCAAATAATACTATCTCTCTGACAATATTGCAAATTTGTAAATATTGTATAGCAATTTTTTGATATTTTTGTAAGCAAAATTTAATATCTCGAAATCAATTTTAACCTGGATTTTGATCATACTTTGTAGTATATGAAATTTGATTACCTAAGACATGGTTTTTTAATTACTGAAATTGTTTTTTCCATTTTACAAAATATTTTAAATTTATTTGAGGTAATGAGACTATGTTGTTTACCCTCTATAATAATTTTTGTCGTGAAAGACTCTAAATAAATATGTGAGCGTGTAATTTCTAAACATAATCACTACACAGGTAAAACTATTGTTGGGACAAAACTTTGGGGAAATATGAAAACTGACAATATTTTTACATCTTGAGGAAACATTAACTATGCTCTATTGATTTAACACTATTTATAATATTTACACATATCTTTTGGTGGGCTGGCTTTTAGAAGTGTGTTATTGCATTTCATGCACAATGAAGAAATGTGGTTTGATAAGATCTATCCTAATACTGAGCATACACAGTGTTCACTACGCTTACAACCATAAATTGTTTGTATGTTATGTGCCATGTTTATATATTTTTAAAAATTGCCTTGAATTTGAAGGTTTATATCAATGTTAGTATGTATGTGTAGTTTGTTTTGTATATGTATGTCAAAGCTTGATTTTAGTTGTATGTTTTAAATATCTTTGTTATATGCATTGTGATGAGTAAAATTTCTGGTGGTTTGTCTTTGTTAGAAGGTACATGAAATATATATATTGACATGTTATGTCTGTTTGGTTTTGTTGTTTTATTGTATTTCTTGGTTCTCTAACATTATGTTAAAGTTATTGTTATATTTGGGTTTGCAGAAAGATAACTCAATGTGGTGTTATGATGTAGATGTTGCAGTTATGATGTGCGTAGTAGAAATATCTATTATCAGTTCTATTATTGGAGTTAATGTTTAATGTGTAATAGTTTTATGTGTTTTCTACATAATATATTGTCTATTTTTATATTTTATTGTGTAATATATTTTATTTTGCCGAGTCTGGTTGTTATGTCATCATTGACTATATTTATATTTATAAGATAAAACAATATGGAGAGTTGAAAGTTGTGCATTTCAATTCTGTTAGATTTTTTTGTGTATGATTGTGTTTGTAGTTGGCAGTTTCCTTTATACTTTAAACTTCTGTTTATTATTGTTTTGAAATTAAATTTAGGAAGTTTATTGTATACTCTTCTGATTACCACATTAATTTTTCAAAAAATCAGAAAGCAAAATGTAAATTTTCCCCCCCGTTTCAAAGAGAAAAGCCAAATACAATCAACTTCCTACATCTAAGAATTTCAAGATATAAACAAACTATTTAATTTAAAGAAAAACAAATACTTTTTGTAACCTTCTGTAGTTTAAATCATATAAGTTTTAGAGTAATATATTTCACATGAAATAACTTGCAAATGTCATTAAAATATAACGAAAATTGTTAAGTACATAATTAAAAACTTTCGTATAATGTTGACAAAACATTACACTTTTTTTAAAATTATTTAAACCAAATGTTTTTAATCAGAAACTAAATGTGTTTTTGCAGTCAACTGAATGTAATACCAAGTGTTTATTTATAAAGGAACACCTACGAAAATAAAACATTATTATATATTATTATATTGCAAAATTTAATTCCATATTAATTTTAATAAGAAATAATTCATCAACTTTTCACAATGAAATACACGTGGTTTATATGATTTATACTAGGATTTATGTAACAACCTAGTTATTTTTATTACTAGATGTTTTATTTTTTCACTAGGTGATGTACCCAATCAAAGATATTATACCCAAGAAGTTATTATTATTATTTGTAAATACTTTTTTCCACCACCAAGTGTAATAATTTTACCTTATGTGATGAGGCACTTTTCGGTCACTTGACCATTGTCGAATCACTGAATTAATTTTCTCTTTTTTTCTGGTGTGGATGTTCGGTCCGTGATGTTGGTATTTGTTGACGTACTACATGTTTCTTCATTTAGCCACGTGTAAAATGTTTTTGAATAGTAGGTCCTCTGCATATGTTGTCTGTAGGTTCATTAAATTGTTGTGTATGGTTTTATAAATGTGCTATTTTTCTAGTGAGTTTAGTTCTATTAGGTTATTATTTATTTCAAGTATGGTTAGGTTATTTTCGTAATTTATTTCAAGTTTATGCGATATTAGGTGTGCTGCAACGCATATTAGGTGTTGTTGCAAACGACTGCAACGCCTTTTACATAGGAAAAACAACCAGATTATTTAAAATAAGATTTGAAGAATATTATGGAGCATTCAAAAATAAAAATACAAAAACATCAAATGTTGCAGCACACCTAAAATCGCATAAACATGAAATAACAAATTACGAAAATAACTTAACCATACTTGAAATAAATAATAACCAAATAGAACTAAACTCACTAGAAAAATACCACATTTATAAAAACATACACAACATTTAATGAACCTTCAGACAACATATGCAGACGGCGTACTATTCAAAAACATTATACACGTGGCTCAATGAATGTATGACAAACATGTATGACGTCAACAAATACCAACATCACAGACCGAACATCCATATCAGAAAAATAGAGAAAATTAATTCAGTGATTCGACAATGGTCAAGTGACCGATAGGCGCCTCATCACATAAGGTAAAATTATTGCACTTAGTGGTGGAAAAAATTATTTACAATTAATAATAACAACTTCATAAAGTCAGTGCAACAGAAATATATTGGACAACGTGAAATATCACGATAAATATATATATATATATATATATATATATATATATATATATATATATATTTAGGTTAGTTCTAGTAGAGCTTAAAGCTTATTTAGGAGAGACTGACAGACTTACCTAAAGGCAATAGTCCAAAACTGCAATCTCTTGGAAATAAGCATATATAAAACACTTAATACACTTTTATTTGAAATATTTCGATCAACATGATCTTCAGTCAAGAAAGAGAAAAAGAAAAAGAAGGAGAAAAAGAGAAAAACAAAACAAAACCATGTTTTGTTTTGTTTTTCTCTTTCTTGACTGAAGATCATGTTGATCGAAATATTTCAAATAAAAGTGTATTAAGTGTTTTGTATGTGTTTTATATGTGCTTATTTCCAAGAGATTGCAGTTTTGGACTATTGCCTTTAGGTAAGTCTGTCAGTCTCCTATCAAGTCCAAAAAATTCCCATATATATATATATATATATATATATATATATATATATATATATATATATATATATATATATATATATATATAAATTATTTACTTTACATTAGGTATTATACAGATATCATAGAGTATATTATAATCAGGCGTTTTTAATGTTAGTTACATTCAATGTTATTATTTTTAGTAATTGTATTTAAATCTATCGCATATGACTAGAATTGTGGTTTAAATAATCATGTAAGCTATTTTGAAAAGCAACTTTATTTATTTTTAATGTTTAGCATTTGGTCACTATTGTTAAATATTAATAGATTAGTAATATTTAATCACCTGTTTATTCTCCACTTTGGATAAAAGACAAGATTTTGGTAATTAATAAACAAAAGGTTTAAATAGTTTCCACTGTACTGAAGAGAAAAAACACAGGATATTTGTAAGTAGGAGTATCAGTACTGATTTAGGATGATGTCAAACATTTCTGTTTGAATGTGGACCTAGTGATATTATAGCTGAATGGTAAATATGACTTTTGTAACCAATATGTGAAAAACTGTGTTAAAAATGCTATGCAAGATTGGAAAGAATTTCTAACATAAAATATAAATAAAAACCAGAGTAAAACATTCCAAAAAAACAGTGCAAATTATATACAAATATTAATTACCCAAAACATGTTAAAATTGCACTGTATTTTTATGACAAATTTATTTTACAACAATTTTAATCGACTTCAAAAAACGAGGACATTCTATATTCGATCTGTAGGTTTTTTAATTAAGGATTATGAATTATAAGATAATTAATAAGCAAAATAAACAGTATTAGATCTGTATGTTTTGTTTCTGTTTGTTCCACGATAACTTTAAAAGTATTTAACCGATCAAAGTGATTTTGTTTGCAAAAGAAAGAGTAAACCTTCCCGGCGGTCCCATTATAGTTACATCAAATCCGTCTGATTTGGAGACAATAATACGCTATTTTAAATTTTAAAAAAATTTTGAAGGAAAATTTGTCGAGGGAAATTTCAAACATAAATTACTCAATCTATTCGTGTATTCAATATGTGTTTATCGTATTCTTCAAGGGCGTGTCAATTGTTTGAACAACAATCAAACATTATGGTTAGAGGGATATACACAACGGAAATTTGTGTGGATAAATACTGGCAACTTTGCCAACATAATCAACAGCTTGAAACAAAATTCGACTATAATGTAAATAGAAATTAAAGATCATACCTCTATAAATAACGAAATAAAAATTTTTTTAAAATAAAACAACCTACTTCAAAAAAAGAACCCGAAATATAATTTTTACTTACTAAAAAATAATTTTCTGATAAGAAAATCATAATTTATCATAAGCTTATTACCCAGAAAATTTTAAAGTTGGCAGTCATGCCTGCTATTGGCTAATCTATCAAATCTGTTCCAAACATTTCCAAAACAATCAACTCTTTGATGGCTTGATTTACCATGACTAATTATAGCAAACCATGGAGTCTTCTCATGAAACAAACATTTTATGTATTCGACACTATGATAATATGCGGGATGGTAACTGATCTTTGTTCTCGGCAAAGATCATACAGTATATGATTGCATATTTTTCGTTCAGATATACAGATTGCGGACAATTCAACCTTCTTTGAATGATTTACAGGGAATCTGATTACTGTAGATGCTTATAGAAGTAAGAGATCATATCATAATCCTTTTGTATCATAAATTTAATAAATTTCTTATACTGTATCTATAAAACAAGTGTACGGAAGAAATGACTAAATAGCCTTGTGTATATCATAATTTGTTAATCTACATGCCAAGGAGCTCCAACATCCTGTAAAGTCCTTGTATTTGTTACGTTCAGTATGTTAAATATGAGCCCAAGTATGAAAATCGGCGCCACTTAAAAATTTTATAGGTAATATGATGATAATGATGAGGTAATAATAAGCTTATGATGAATTACGTTTTCGGTATCAGATAAGTATTTTTTACTTTTTAGTGAGTAAAAATTATATTTCAGGCTTTTTTAATTCAGTTGTTTTTTGTTAAAAAATTTTATTACTATTTGCCGGTGTAAACTACAGAATCATGAAAAGGGCTTGATATAAACCAAAGACATCAACTGCACTCAAATAAACAATAGTAACTGACTTCAAAGAAATACTTCTCTATATAACAGTTACAGTACTCAATGTCTAAAACTTATTTAAATTGTAACACTGATCTTTCAGATAATATGCAATGACCCATTAAACTTGTGTTAAGTATATCTGTAACAATAATTTTGTTCAAACTTTTTTTACCCTCTTTACACACATCTGCTATTCCTGGAGAGAAATCTTTGTCTCATTATAATTCCCACTTGCTTCGAGAGTTAGAGTGGGAATCACGAGGCTTGGGGCCTTCAACCAGACAACCTTTAAATTACTCAGTTTCACAGACTTTCATCAGAACTATTCAAGTGTAATTAGAAGTTTTGAAAGAAGAAAAATAAATTAAAAATTAATGTGAGAACAAGAACAATATATAATCTAAGACACAGTGTTCATCAAATCCTACAATAACAATTTTTAAAGTTGAAAACTTATCTGATTTGTCAATATTTTCTTTGAGATTTTACCTAGTCTTACATGGCAAGTTCAAACAAAAAAATGTTAAATAACTGTGTTAGAAATTTCTTGAGATAATAACAAATTGCATGTAATTTTTGTCTACCACATCAATATAAGATTAATTCAAACATTGATTTCTCATGGTTTCACAAATTTATCTCCTTAAATTTTAAAACGATACCTCTCTAATTTCCAAAATTAAAGGATGAGTTTAGCAAATAGATTATTTCATATTTTATAAATCTAAAACAACATAAGAAATGTAGGTGTATAAAGATTGTCAAACACATTTCTGAGTGATATACCGGTAGTAGTATTTTAATTTCTCTATATAAAGTTAATAAAAGTTGGTTTATTAATTACTTGTACAGAGTGAGCCATAGCTATAAAACACAAAATTTTACAGGCTACATTTACAGACCCTCTAATTTATATTAATAACATATAAACTCTGCTTAATATGCAGTTTAATGAGAATATAATGGTAAAGAAGAAACAGGTGATCAAAAGCTTAGTTTGAGTTTAAAAAATTAAAGTTAAACATATAATGTAGTTAAAGTAAAACTAAAGTGAGATAATATTAAATTCTGAGAAAAAATTGTTGTGTCACATCTTGAATTTTCTTGTTTTTTACTTGCTAAAACACACATTATTATATTTAAATAAGGAAAATATTTACAATTTAACATTAAAAAATACAACAAAACCAAAGTAAATATATTTCTATGTGCTATGTCTTGTAACATCATAATGATTTGTTATTTATTATTACTTACAGTTTTTGTAGACATTTTCACTCCAAGAGGAACTATAGCTTTGGAAGTAAAATAATATTTACAAAGTGCTACATAGTATAAAAACCAAGAATTGAAAAGCATTAGACTACAACAGCTGAATATTACTAGATGTTTAAAGTAAGCAGTGTTAGGAGTGGCAGAGAAAGTAAGATGTAGAAGAGTATAAGAAGATATGTTTAGTACATTAGAAAAAAGATTATTTTCAACATTGCTGTAGGGAAATATGTACAATGAACTGCCTTCTTAAGACACAAAATAGTTTATTAAAACCATATTCTATTTCAATATTATTTCCAAGAAGATATATCTAAAATTTTTAAACAATAAGTTCCACTTTTTAAAGGGAATTTAACAGAAATAATTGCTCCATAAAATAACTATCTTGTACTACAACCATTCCCCCTGTAAAAATAAACCATCTCTCTAATCACATGTTTCTTTAACATAATTTATAAATTAGATAAATTAACCCATCATAGATATTAATTTTCATTTACACACACACACACACACTCGAGCGATTCGACAATGGTCAAGTGACCGAAAGGTGCCTCATCACACAAGGTAAAATTATTGCACTTAGTGGTAGATAAAAGTATTTACAATAGGAATATATTATTTCATAAAGTCAGTGCAACGGAAAAATAATGGACAACCTAAAATATCCATATATATATTTTACGTTATCCATTGTTTTTCCGTTGCACTGACTTTATGAAGTTAATATATTACTATTGTAAGTAATTTTATCCACCATTGAGTGCAATGATTTTACCTTGTGTGATGAGGCACCTTTCGGTCACTTGACCATTGTCGACCAGAAAAATATCAGTGATTCGACAATGGTCAAGTGACTGAAAGGTGCTTCATCACACAAGGTAAAATCATTGCACTTAATGGTGGATAAAATTACTTACAATAGTAATATATTAACTTCATATATATATATATATATATATATATATATATATATATATATTGAATTAGAATTATAACAAAATGAAATGTTTAAACACTGACAAGTGATTGAAATTCAATAAAACACTTTTCATGTATTTTTCATAAAACCAAAATGACAAATTAAACAGTTTTAAAAAGTAAAAACTATTCAGAAACAATTTGTACAGTTAGCAATATACCGATGTCCACCACATAAGATTTTAATCAATTGATAACTTATTTATGTAAGGTGTATTATAAACATTTTACACCAGTTAAAAATACAAGTTCTGAAAAATTGTTGTTAAAGGACCTATCACTAACTCATTTTCATATCCTTCATTTTAATACGAATAATTATGGCTAGTTTTTGTTTTTAGATGTGATTTAATTGTAATTTTATTAATACAATTAACTTTATTCAATTCGTTTTTCATGCAACCGCACGCACGCGAGCACACACACACACACACACACACACACACACACACACACACACACATATATATTTTATAACTTTGCAACACTGTTTTCTTGTATTCATTTACACTTTAATGTAATTAAACAAGAATCTTACTTGGTATATATGCGAGTCGACTTTCAAGAACTATTAATTATGTGTTCTCATTTTCAAGCTTATTCTGATACAATTATCAAATTTTCAGTTGTTAATATAATACTTTTTATTCATCTGCACAAGTTCAATACATTTTTAAAAACTTGTAGTTGGATGAAACTTGATGTTAATACAGTTTTTATCAAATATTAATTCATTAATTAAATTTAACGAACTAATATTAGTTTTATATGAGAGGAAAACGTTTCACAAAAGGGACAAATTGTGTAATATAGTTATTTCCTACCATTAGGAATGAAATAAGTGACAACATATGATTTCATAAAGTAGCTGATTTTATCTTATAGATAATGTGGTAGGACAGCTGTTTAAAGCATTGGTTATGTTACTTTATTTATATTAATTGTAATATTTAATAGAGTGTACCTAAAATAAAATTATTCTTTGTTGACATACACAGGAATTGACTTTAAAAATATTTTGTTATATTACTTGTTTATATTAATTTGTTGACATGTGTTCAGTTTATTCGTTGGCATGATAAATGACTTGTGGTGGGCAAGGCTTTTTTCTTATCTAAAAAGCCATAGGCTCAACAATCAACCAATTGTTGTTGAGCAAGTATAGACAATTTTTGTTGTTAATTTATACTACTTCATATAAGTAAAATCTTACTTAATATATATATATTAAGTACTTGAACAAGAATCTTAGTTGGTATATTTACAAGTCAACTTTCGAGAGCTTATCAATTACAATGCTCTCATTTTCGAGCTTTGTACAGGGTGCGGCAGCATAACTTCCTTTTTTTAAATGCTCGCCATTCAGTTAGTTGATGTCATAGCAGAGCGCTAGTGGTCTCGTTCAAGAGGGGGTACAGTAAAGTTTTTTCCCGACACGTTTCAGTCGCCATCATGCGTCGGAATAGTGAGGAGCGTGCCTTTGCCGTTGAGGCCTACTTTTCAAGCGGATGTTCGGTTATTGCAACACAGCGCGCATTTCGGAATCGCTTTAATTTAGCCCCGTTGGCTCCTGTCCCAGATCGCAAATCAATTGTTACATGGATCACTACATTCAGACAAACTACAAGTGCGACAAAACGAAGAACTGGAGTCCCTCGGCCCGTTAGATCACTTGAGAACATTGAAGCAGTGACAGCGTCAATGTTGCGATCACCACGGCGTTCTGCGTGCAAACACACATCTGCCCTTGGACTATCCGATCGTTCTGTGAGAAGAATTTTTCGTGGTGATCTTCATTTTCATCCCTATAAGATGGCGATAGTGCAGGAACTTTCAGAACGTGACTTCAATTCTCGGATGAACGCGAGTGAGCTTCTTCTTAATGTCGTTCCTGAGGGTGCTATTGTTTTTTTTAGCGATGAAGCCCATTTTCATTTGTGTGGGTCGGTTAACAAACAAAACATGCACTACTGGGCTGACAACAACCCTCGAGAATTGCATCAAAGACCTTCGCATTCACCCAAAGTCACAGTGTGGTATGCAATTTCCTCAGCTGGAATTATTGGTCCCTGGTTTTTTGAGGAAAATGAGGTTACAGAGACAGTGAATTCGGACCGGTATGTAAACATGCTACAGAATTTTTTTTTCTCACGGCTAGAAGAGTTGGATTTGGGGGACACTTGGTTCCAACAAGACGGTGCAACAGCACACACTTCAAGAGCATCGATGGCTGTTTTAAGGGAACACTTTCCAGAGCGCCTTATCTCAATTAGAGGCGATTTGGAATGGCCGGCACGCTCTCCCGATCTGTCCCCTTGTGATTTTTTTCTATGGGGTTTTTTGAAATGCCGTGTTTATGTGAACCGTCCAAGAACCCTACAAGATTTGAAGACCAACATCCAAGAAGAAATTGCCAACATAACACATGCTACGCTAACAAGAGTCATGACAAACGCCAGAAATCGGTTTACGCAATGTATGGAGAATGAGGGACGTCACCTAACAGATTTTATCTTCAAAACAATGTAAATAAAAACTTTAGACATGTACCTACATTATAAAAAATAAATAAATATTTTCAGATGCATAGAATAGTTTTTATTGAGTTTTCAAAAAAGGAAGTTATGCTGCCGCAACCTGTAGATCACTACAGGTTCTTGTAATAGGAAGGTGTGTGAGAATTCTATTGTCACGTGGTATAACAGTAATGTTCTATTTTCAGTTTCAGTTCACTGTGGGTTAGTTTTGGTCTGTCTTGGGGTTAATTTTGCCTATTAAGTTAAATAATTAATTTATAAAAAAAATTATTTGTACTTGTTTATTTATTATATTATTTTTATGTTTGTAAATTTGTAGTTGTTTTCATATTGTAATATTTAGGCCTTTTGTACTTTTTTTATAAGATATATGTTTTCTGTTGTGGGGAATGTGCGGTTATTTTTGGTAGCGGTTGTGGCTAGTTATGAACTGTGAATTATATTCAGTTCATATATATTCACTCTTGATCTGCGTGTATGATATTTTTATATAGTATGTCTTCTGTATATGTGGTCTGTAGGTTCGTAAAGTCAGTGCAACGGAAAAACAATGGATAACATAAAATATCAAGAATATATATATAAATATATATCAATAATATCAGATCATTAGAAAAAAGAAATATAATATTTATACCAAATAAAAATTTCAAAGGTTTTAGCCATCTACAGTATTAGCATGTTCAAGATCAACAGTATTCTGACAAAAAATAAACACCTGACATAATATATACACTGTAGCCATGTTATCTAAGATACTGAAAATAGTATTGTACTTAGACTATGTTTCCACATCTACACCCATTTATTTATTTTAACATTATATTTATGTACCTCTTATGAATCAAAAATATTCATTTTTAAACCTTTTTCAACTTCTCTTAATAAATTTGATCTTTTTTTATATCTAGAAGTTTATAATTATTATTTACCCAATTATAAGACCATTAAATTGAATTTTTAAATTTTGTCTTTGTTTGGCTTACATAAACCTTGATACAGTATTAATATTCTACATTATAAACTCCAGCTGTAAAAAAAATATATATGATAAACCTATTATTAAAATAATAAAAAGTCAATAAAATAATATGGTTTGCACAGAGAATAATAATAAACCAATCTGGACTATATTAACACTTATAACACACGAAATAAAGCAAAATTAATAAACTATTTTAAAGTACAAATGTCAAAATGGCTTATAAAACCAATCATAAAATTATAAATAGTAATAATAAAAATAAACTAAATATTTATGAGTAAAATGGACTTTACAGTATAGAATGTGAATTTTGTAACATGGTTTATGTAGGTCAAACGAAAAAGAAATTAATAGTTACAACAATTATCTTAATAGTTATGTAAAACATTATATATATATATATATATATATATATATATATATATATGTATATATATATTAAACACTTGGTTTAATATTCCTGATGATGTTGGTACTGTTAGCCAACAAAAAGCTTTGAATTGTAAATTCAATTATAATTCTTGTATTTGTATTTTGACTTAGTTCTTTATTAATACACAAGAATACATATTGCGATATATATATATATATATATATATATATATATATATATATATATATATGAAGTTAATATATTACTATGTGAGTAATTTTATCCACCATTAAGTGCAATAATTTTACCTTGAGTGATGAGGCACCTTTCGGTCGTTGACCATTGTCGAATCACTGATTTTTCTCTGCTGTGCCTCATCACTCAAGGTAAAATTATTGCACTTAATGGTGGATAAAATTACTCACATAGTAATATATTAACTTCATAAAGTCAGTGCAACGGAAAAACAATGGATAATGTTAAATATCAAGAATATATATATATATATATATATATATATATAAAATGAAAAAAATAATTCATACACAAGAATAGTTTTAATTTACGTATTTTTCTGTAATATATATATATATATATATATATAAATTAAATATATTATAAAATATATATAAAATAAAACTATTCTTTTATTTGAAATATTTTTATTCATTAACTATATTATAATAAAACATATCACCATAATATATATATATATATATATATATATATATATATATATATATATATATATATATATATATATACAGTGTCGGCAAACAGTTTAGGGACACCTCTACATTTATATGTTTTTGCTATTGTCCTAAAACTTTCTGCCAATCATATATTAGTAACTTATCAATGAATTAAGCATGAAAAGTTACGATTTTCCTGAAATTTTCATTCATTTATAAGTAAGGGTTGGCAAATTATAAATTTTTTTCCCATTTTAAAATTTTTGAGGAAACCCCTGTTTTTTTCTAATTAAAAATGTATAATAAAAAAAATACACATCTGATTAAAATGATACTTTGTACAAATGTTTAGCATGACATTTAGAATGTAAATATGCATTATTTATTATTTACAAAAAATCACCTCTCGTTTGGTACCAGGTTAACTTTGCTTTAGATTTTCAGATTTTTCAGCATAAAATTCTCATATTTCAATAGCGAATATCTAGTGAACGGAGCCACTTGGAGCTGAACTGACTGTACCCCGACCCGCCATGACGCGAGGAACACAACGGTACAGTCAGTTCCGCTCCAAGTGGCTCCGTTCAGTAGATATTCGCTATTGAAATGTGAGAATTTTATGCTGAAAAATCTGAAAATCTAAAGCAATATTAACCTGGTACCAAATGAGAGGTGATTTTTTGTAAATAATAAATAATGCATATTTACATTCTAAATGTCATGCTAAACATTTGTACAAAGTATCATTTTAATCAGATGTGTATTTTTTTTATTATACATTTTTAATTAGAAAAAAACAGGGGTTTCCTCAAAAATTTTAAAATGGGAAAAAAATTTATAATTTGCCAACCCTTACTTATAAATGAATGAAAATTTCAGGAAAATCGTAACTTTTCATGCTTAATTCATTGATAAGTTACTAATATATGATTGGCAGAAAGTTTTAGGACAATAGCAAAAACATATAAATGTAGGGGTGTCCCTAAACTTTTTGCCGACACTGTATATATATATATATATATATATATATATATATATATATATATATATATATATATATATATATATATATATAAGATGTTAAAAGATGTATACCACAAGATGTGAGCAGAAAATGTAAAAGATATTTAGATGTTTTCTAACATCTAGATGTATGCCGGTTTCCTTCTAATTATAATACACAACTTTTCCACACTAGAACATTCTAAAAAAATATATTTGTTTTTTCGACACACCCTAATATATATATAAGTTAGATTAATTTATAATATAATTATTTTTCTGAAGAAGCTGGTACTATTTTATCGGCGAAAAGCATTGAGTAAATATATTCATTATAAGTATTCTTGTTTTTGAAATATTTTTAATTTATTATTATTATTATATATATATATATATATATATATATATATATATATATATATATATATATATATTTATATATTTATATATATATATAGGAATTTTTGGACTTGATAGGAGACTGACAGACTTACCTAAAGGCAATAGTCCAAAACTGCAATCTCTTGGAAATAAGCACATATAAAACACATATAAAACACTTAATACACTTTTATTTGAAATATTTCGATCAACATGATCTTCTTCAGTCAAGAAAGAGAAAAAAAGAACATGTCTTTCTTGACTGAAGAAGATCATGTTGATCGAAATATTTCAAATAAAAGTGTATTAAGTGTTTTATATGTGTTTTATATGTGCTTATTTCCAAGAGATTGCAGTTTTGGACTATTGCCTTTAGGTAAGTCTGTCAGTCTCCTATCAAGTCAAAAAATTCCTAAATAAGCTTTAAGCTCTACTAGAACTAACCTAAATATATATATATATATATATATATATATATATATATATATATATATATATATATATATATATATATAAGGAAAACGGCATAAAACATTTAAATATCTTTTAACATCTTCTGGTCACGCAACAAGATTTTAAGGCATATATATATAATGTCTTGATAAAATTGGGATTTCAATTAATAAATAATAACCGTAAATGTTCAAGTATAAAAAATATGAAGATAATAAAATAATTGATAAAGGTTTAAAAATGAATATTTGTGATTCATTAAAGATATATTAATATAAGGTTAAAAACTAATTACTGAGTGAACAAGCGGAAATTCATTTTATGCACAATACTATATCCAGAGCCTTTGTATATGGCAGCAGTATAATAGATTTGACAACAGTGTATACTAAATATATGTTAACTGTCAATTGTATGCTAGAATATAGTTGTTCTTAAAGTTGCTGGCACTGTAACTGGCAAAAAGCTTTGAACATTTAGTTTGTTATAATAAATATATGCCTTTATTTGTAATGATCTTATATTATAGATTTGTATGCTAAAAATTGCTTTTTATATTTATTCTTTCTATGGAATACAATATTTGTTTCAGATAACTGTAATTTCTTTTACTACTCTGGTTAGCTATGCTCTCTGGAATAATATAGGCTTTTTGGATGGTGCCAGGACATGCTTATATAGATCTTTATAAAATATTTTGTTTATAACACAAAAAATCCCACACCTTTTCGCATAAATTTTGTTTCTATAAACATAAACAATTTCTGATCTTATTTTTTATCACTTGGCAAAACACCACTACTTATTGATATTTTTCAGATGTGTTTCACACTGGATCAGTGCATTGTTCACTGTTGGACTTGCAGCATAAAATAAAAGTAAAGTGTTTTCCCCAAGTAATATTTAAAAAAAACATTTTAAAAAACCTCAAGACGTACAGCACAAAAACTGCAAGTTTTAATATGGATTGTGGAGCAAAACTAATCAACAAGTACATAAATTTATACTCATTTTAAATGAATGAGAAGTTTTTGGTTCACAAATGGCAAAAGGCCTTGGTTCTAGCTAGCAAATTAATAGATATAGAATAATATAAAGACGTCTAATACTGTACATAGTTCTGGAATTCCAAACACAAAATAAAACCCGTTTTTTAAAGAATCTTTACTGTTGGTGGTGTTGGTTTTATCATAAGTAACAAACCCTCACATTGATACATGACATTTGTGAAGAACAATAGAATAAACCATTATGAAAGACTTTTTTGAAAATATTTGTCTTTATAAATCTTAGCTATATAAATATGAAATATTATACAGAGCACAGTAGCGTAATTATGATAAATAAATAACAATAACCCTTGCTACAAATATTTAAACACCCTTGATGTACATTTCGCCAACACAGATAGCATCATCAGAAGGTTACAAATATTCATTTATAAAACTCATTTATATAAGTATGGTTAAGATAGATCAGAAAGGCTAAATGATCATAATGTAACTTAAATTGATCAAATTCATATACTGTAGTACAGTAGTAAACATGTAAAATAAAGTACATTACAGTATTGTAATTTAACTGTTTATAAAACCACATTAAAGTGTATAATATTAATACACTTTAATAATAAAATCTGTAAGTCTATAGTATTTACCTCTTGTATTAGAATAAGTGTAAAAATGATTCATGGCTCAAGCCTGATAAATGGTTCATGATAAGTGTGTGCATATTCATGAGTCAACTCTAATCCCACCTGATATTAGGTATTTTTAAACGTGCAGTATTTTAAAATGTTTTACTATACTATATGAGTAGATCATATTGTCTTTCTGTTTTTTCATTGTTATATAATTCTTCTTAATTAAGGAATATATTTAAGAAAGTTTTGTTTACCACCCTGTACCTAAAGTTTAAAATCAGGGTGGCCACTGATATCAATTAATGGTTTTCCCTGACTATTCCCTGACTTTTCCCTGATACAAACTTATTTTCCCTGACTTGCAAATATTCCAAGATAGCGACGTATTGCAAGGGCTTTGAGTACAGTAATTTCAATTTTTTTTAAACCAACTAGATGATAAGGTTTTTCTTAATGGTAATTTAGACTCAAAAAGCAAATAAAATACGGGTTATTTATACATTTGGTACCAATTAAAACACAAAATCTGAAGATACATGATTAAAATTCAATTATTGAAAATTTTTAAGAGAAATAAACCTATCCTACTGTAAGGAAAGATCTATCTAAATCAAAGTTAAAAGAAACAAACTTTGCAGCAATAACTCACCAATAATAAGTAGCATGATGATGATATTGAGAGTAACAAACACTATCTATAAATTGTTCACAATAAACTACAGATTAAATATTTTATGCTGGCTCTTGGATCCTAGGTGAAAATTCTCTATTAGTCACCCAGAAAACATCAATCACTGCTGTCCCCTTTCATTGGGGCCAAAAATCGATACTAGTGCGTCCTAATCCTTAGCCAATCCTATTTGATTTTTACTTCCACAGTTTTTATAGTTTAATGAAGCCTAAATGCATAAATTAATTGAAAATAAGTATGAATTAATTTATATTAATTAAAAAATTAATTTCATTTAATTAATTTTAAAAAAAAATGACTGTACTTGAAAAATTAACAACCCCGTTAATTCCCCGCATGAGCCTTAATGTTGACCCTAGAGTCAATGGAAGACAAAGCGATTGTTTGTAGAAATAATTTGGGAGTACCTCCACCCTCCCCCCACCTTCAGAAAAATACGTAACGTATCACTCGAATGTGATCTTAGCGAGGCACAACCCCAAATCATTATAGCTTTGTGCAATATTACTATTCGAATATCGATGTAATTTTTCCCTGACTCTTATTAAGATTCCCTGACTTTTCCATGACAAACTGAATTCCCTGACTTTTCCCGGTTTTCCAGGTCAGTGGCCACCCTGAAAATGTATATACAAAATACTCAGTTTGTGAAATATAATTTCTGAAAATATGTTTAATATTCTACTGCCTTAATTTAATATGATATTACTAAATATAATGAACATTTAGGAAGTCACATTAAATTATATATATAAAATTTATAAGGAAGTACATCCCAGTCCCAGTAATCTGAATTCCTGTAGTCCGAACCTCCCACTAATCCAAAACAATTTTCAAAAATATCACAACGAGAAAGAATTAAATGGCTTTAAGAGAGATTCAAAGAAGAAAGGCAACATGGTTTTGTTTACTTTGAAATGCCCTCAGTCTATCTCTCCCTTTTGATTAATCAGCCTACAGCAGTTCAGTTTCAACGTTTATGGCAAGAAGACGGTAGAATTGTTTTGTCATCGCAGTGTGGCAAACTTTAATTGTTATAACGGTGTCTTCATCTCTGAAAAGATAACACAAAACACTTTCGTTGTCGAATAAGTGCGACATTCTAAATGCCACTTGATGCCGAGGTACATGCTACAAAATTAATGGAAGATTTTGAGGTCAGAAATTCAACAATCAGTGACATAAGAAAAAAAATTGTTCTTCGTCTCTTCTATTAAGCAAAGCGGCATTGCACAAAAAACAGTGAAAATGAGCGAATATGGTAGAAATTGCTCTATACCCATGGTTTTTTCAAGAACAATCACGAAACAACCATAAACCTGGTCCTTTATTGACAGAAAAGGATAGATCTTTTTTTTCTGAACTCTACAACAAGGAAGAGTTTAAAGCCAGTGATCAGTGGCTTGACAATTTCATAAACACATATGGAATTCTCATTTCTATCACAGGAGAAAAATTGTCTAATAATTCGGATGCTATACAACCTTACCATCAACAATTTCTGGAAAATGGTATTGAATTAAATTTATGTTTTGATCAGGTTTACAGTGCAGATGAAAGTGGCTTATTTTGGAAAGCACTACCAAAGAAAACTTCGGTTTACAAGTACGAAGACTGTGCACCAGGGCGAAGTAAAGGACGATTAACATTTATGCCATATAATATTATATATTACCATAATATAATACCATATAAGCATATATGTAGCTATATATATGTATCCGTATACGTAGTACATGTATATTTCGGTAATCAGAAATGGTCGTGGACTTATTATTTTGGATTACCAAAATAGGACTGTACTCAGAACATACTTAACATTATAAGTTTATTGACCTTGAATAAATGGATAAATTGATCGATCAAAACACTGGCCATAAACCAAAATAGCAAAACTACATTTTGATTAGAATGTAAATGATTGTAATGAAGTAGCAACTTGTAACTGTCAATTATAGAATGAACATTTTACATACCACCTGGATATGAGAGGAAAAAATTTGTAAATGTCACACTTCAATGTTAATGTGGATAATTCGAGGGTAAGTTATGTTATGTTACCTATAACTTTCATGTGGGGATAATTTAAATGTTTGTTTCAACTTAAATTACACAAATAATATTATTCACAAATATATTTCTGTATGACAATAAGCATTCTCTTAAAACTTGTAAAATAAAATATACCAGAGGGACATGATAAACATAAAAGTAAGGTCAACATTTTAAGGGCTGATGATATTACCTTTGGTTAGGTTATGTCTGGTAACAGGTTAGATTATATGTGGAGTTGCTATTTTTTTTCTTCGTGAGGATATATTTGTCATATACACTTTTCAACTGTTATCTGTACAAGAAGTTAAAGAAAAACTACCTGTGTCACATGTTAGCACGTAAAAAGAGTTTATATTGCTGTATATAGAAGGCAAGTTACACAAGTCAATATCTTTCTCAGGGAAGATCCATGTTCTTATACTTAAATATTTTGCCTATAATTTACCTAATCCCTCTACCACTAACATTACCTATATAGCAAGTAATTATACGAGAACTCATGTTATATAATTGTATTCATAGAACAGTTTGAACCCAAACACAATAAATTAATATTCTTTGTTTAATCACTACAATAACCTAATCCTTTTTTAATACATGCAAGAGAATGTCTATATAGAAGTATGTAAAAGTAGATATACTGTTTCAGTTGTTAGCTAATATGTAACCAATTTAGTTTTTCATTACTATCACCTATAAATACATTTAATACTAACCAGATGGCAATGTTTTTACTTTGTTATTGTTGTATTATTAAAGTTGTATCATACAAGCTGGTAACATAATCAATAATCAACAAAAGTGGGTTTTAAGAGAATACGGGAAGACAGAAAATTGCACAGAAAGACCGGAGAAAACTGGGAAAAAGATTACTAGAAGCATTTAACTCAACTCCACTAAACAGCTTGAGCATTTATAGAAAATGAGGTAAGTATAATATAACTGGATCGATCTGCAATGTTGAAAATACTAACTGACCACTCAATGTCACTACTAAAAGAAAATTTCAGTCAAGCAGGCCTATCTTTATAGCCTGAAAATAGAGCAACTATTTATCTAAAAACTGAAAGCAGATCATTATACTGCCCACATTGAACCTACTGTTAGGTTTGAAAATGTAAGTATAAAGACTTGGACATGGAGTACTGAAAGACAACCCTGATTGTCAATTGGAATTTTGTGAAATAATGTTGAATGAGAGACACAAGGGATTGGCATTATTCCAAACTTGTTTGGAGAGATGCAGCTAATTTTAAGCTTCCAGGTGGTGTCAGTAGACACAATTGTGTCTAGTACTATTTTGAGAAACAACACATTATGTTCCAAGAACAGTTAAATCATCCTAGAATGACATCTTAGCTAGCATTTCATTAAAAAAGTGTCATTGGACTTGTTGTTTTCATCACACTTTGAAGTGACAGACATACGTGAACAGGATGATTAATCTTATATTACAGATTAGAAACTAAAAGCCCAATGATGATTTCTACTTTGACAAAATGCAGATCATGCTCAACAACCAATAATCGACTTACTAAATCGACTTTCGTGCATACCGGTGGATTAACCAAACTGGGTTGGTCGAGTGCCCAGTAAGAATTCATGATCTTAACGGAAATGGATTGTTTTTTTTAGAGGGAGGGTAGTAGATAATATTACAGTTTTTTTAAAGTAATCTTGTCATTGTAATGACTTTGTATAATAAATTCGACAAATTCACGGCCGCCAAAAAGTGTTTTTTAAGTGTAGATATCGTCAAGGTCATAGCAGTGTATTATTTGTGAAGCTAAATAATTTTAACACTTAATTAAATAGATTTGGAGGTCTATTTACAAAGTTCTAATGTTTGTACAAATAAAACCGCCTTTTTACACAAACTTCTACATTTCTGTACACCTACTTTTGCACCCCTTAATATACAGAATTCAAGCACCAAAACTTGTAGCAAACACAATAGAGGGATTCTACGTGTTATACTTTATTAATATACTTCTAATTTACCTGGTGATTTTGAAAATTCGAACAGGGAGCATATCTTGATGGAAAACTCTTTGTAGTTTCTATATGCACTTTTACTATTTTATAACTATCTGCTGCACACAATACACCCAAACTAAAGAAACACAAAACACTACCAAACACAACTATGTAAAACACATGTACAAGCCATCCGATAAAAACCACTGCCGCTTCATTGGGAAACCATAAAACCTTTGCAAATAAATCTTCATTTCTATCAAACATAATAATTGACTAGCTACAAAGAATGGACCGATGCATTGGTAGTAATTTATTCCAACATTAAAAAAAACTAATTTTCAAGAAATTAATAAATATTAAATAAATTGTCTCTATGCATTATTGATTTACACAAAAATTGTGATTTTCAAATATTTTAAAATTATATTATCTTCCAATTATAGAATAATTATTATAATAAGAAATTTCTACAAAATGTACTGGCCTACTCATATCTAAAATTAAAAGAATTTTGTAGAATATTCTGATAGAAAAAATAAAAGATTTACAAGCAAATGCTTGAATATTAAATTGAAATAAAGACAGACTAAATATAACCTACAAATATAAATTGCAGGAAACAACTGTTAAACGGAACAATAAATGCATAAATATTTTCAGAAATAAAAGTTTAAAACATTTTTTTACAGCTTAAACAATAAGATACCAGTTTAAACACTAATATTTTATAAAAGCAACTTAAAACAGTGTTTATCTAAGATAACTCGTTACACCACAAACTTCTAAAAGATATAACTGTTACTTGTGAACTTAAAATTAAACTGTAATTATGAACTTTGTTTAAAAATAGTTTCAACATGGAAAACAGCCAAATACTTAGGAAAATTGCCAAGAGAAGTGTTTTGTCCTTAATCTTTGAGTGAAAGTTATATAGATTAAAGAAATAATTTTTTAAAAAACAAATCATAAGTTAATTAAAAGTAAGTGAAAACTAATTTATTGGCCTATGATCAACTTTAATCTTGCGAGTAAATTTAATTTTTGAATTGACACACACCCACACACACAAACTAACAAACAATAAATACAAAGCCTATTAAGCTCAGAGATACAAAACAGATTGCTAAACAATTTTATATTTCTCTTTGTGCACCATAAAATATGATGGAGATATGAAATTTTGGAAACAAAATAGTTTTATTTTCCCCACAGAGGATTAACTGGGAATTATAATCTCTTAAAAAAATTTAACAAATTCTTGCAATAGTTGGATAGAACAATCAAATAAATGTACATTATTATTATTGAATTAAATAGCAAAATAAAACATAACCATGCAATAACTATTATATTTAAAATTAATTTTTAATAATATATATTCAAGTTGATAGAAACTGTTAATGTCCCAAATATTTTTAATCAAACATCTGTTGTGTATAACAAATATTATACCCATGGCAAAAGTCTATTATTTTAGGAGTGCTGTTATTTCACATTTCAATAAAAATATCACTTAATCCTCTAGATGCTATTGTCTCATTATATGTTAATTTGGTCTTGTTAGGTGTTATTGACTCATACTATGTTGATTGTAAAATTTGCATAGTGATGTTAGTAATTACCCCATTCGGTTGTATTTGAAATAGTTTCAAAGTAAACTGAATTCTCTATCTCGCAAGCAGTGAGATTTTGTTATTGGAGTAAAAAAATTAATTGTCAGACGTTACACTTTCAGCTTTTAACAATACTGAGTTAGTATTAGTTTTAGTATATAACTCCCACTATTTCTTAACAATTTTAGTAAATTATCAAGTTTCTTTTAGTTAGGTTACTGAACAATATAATTAGAAATAAGCGAAATAAGTGATTCAAGTACCATTTATCAAGTACTTAATCAAACAAAATGTGAAGATGATATAAACGAGGTGGAAGACTTTGCTGATGATTTATCACTAGAAGACCTTTTATATTGTGGAGGAGAATAGTAAACCTGTGGGCCATAGCATCATATATATATATATATATATATATATATATATATATATATATATATATATATATATATCGTGGACTTCGGGCCATTGGCTATAGTTAAGCTTGACGCCTGCACGAAGAAGAAGAAGGAGAATAGTAAAGTCTTAATTTAAATCCCGAAATATACAGGGATACTTCAGTAACTGAAGTAGACAAAGCAACTTTATTTGCTGTACCAGACAAATCTAAACCTAGAACTTCTGATCCAACACAAGGCTGACAGATAATAATTAATTTAGCCCCAGTATTGATAAGCAAAAAGGGACTAATGAGAGACTTTGACACAGTGTAAATGAATGACTGAAAAAACCTAAACATACTAATTATTTGTATTAGAAGTTTGGATTGTTGATAAAGTGTACATAAATTAATTGCAAATATTTGTTTGAAATTAAATTTGGAACTTTTAATATATTTTGGATTTTTTAAACAATGTGAGCTAACCATAAATTAAATATTTCCCCTCCGTTGTGACATTATATTCATCATACTTCGACTGGATAATAGTAAGCACATAAAATTATATTTAAAATATTCCCTACTTTCTGCCGAATATATTGATATATAATGTTATTTATTAGTCTTTTTTTCTTATTTATTTTGAATTTTTTAATGCCTGCACAGACCCTTAAAAATGCTTAGTAATTCACAGTGAATCTAGTAGCACCTTGAGGGTTAAAAGTTGTAATAAGTCACTTCTATTTCTACTTATAATAAAAAAACAATTTTATAAATTTTTATTTCATGTGTTATTTTTAATCAGGTAAATTGTTGATATTGTAGAATCAGAGACACTTTGAGTAATGCATTTGAATTAATTTCAAATTTTAAGTTTGTTCAAAGAAAGGTGTAAGAATTTTTGTTTTACAATAACTTTATAAGTTCAATACAAAAACAACATACAGAACATTATTATTAAATAACCACAGGCAACATACCACACTACAACTACACATGTACAAAACATACGTGAGCAAACTTTCTTATCTCTGACTCACAACAATAAACCATGTGCTGACCATAATGTGTAACTAATGTAACAGGAAGAAGTGGTTTTTATTTTATTTTATTAAATACAAAGTGATATAAGAAATCTCACAAGAGTAAATCATTACTCACAGTTCAAACAATCTAAAATTCTTGTTTGAACTATGAGTAATTAACGCCTACGTGTCGAGTTTACAGACACATAATTTGTGCCACATACAAACATGTGACGTATATATCCCAGCAAAAACTCCTTAGATCTCCTAAAGAAAAATACTAGAATCTCTTGAATACTAGAATTTTAAATTAGAAATAGCAACTCCCATAAATCTATAGTTTTGTTAAACCTTTCAAGATATTATAAATTACCTGATTCTATATTATAAATGAATGTTGTAAGAAACAAACCAGCTAGTAAAAACCAGTACATTCTATTACCAAAAAATATGAATTTTTTTTAAATTGAAGAAAAATAATCAATTTATTGTAACAGAGTGGAAAAGAATAAAGCAAGACAATTTAAAGAAGAAATATTAAACCAGCTAATATAAAATAAGAAACACTTTTTAAAAATAAAAAGCCAAAAAATAAGCCAGATTTGAAGAAATAGAGTAAAAAAATGAAGCAATACTTTTAAAAACAGAAATGTTAAACAAGATTAAACAAAATAAAATAAAAACACATTTTAAATAAGAAAAACGATTAAAATTGTTTAAGAAATAAGCCAAGCATTTTTACTACAGAAAAAGATAAAGCAATATGTGTGACAATTTATTAATTCTATTTAGTTTTAAAATAATTCAAGTAATTAATTACTACACAGCTTAAATAAACACGCTGATGATGAAAAAGCTAAATACCAAACACATGACAAAACAAAAAGCAAAAACAAAAGTTATTGCATATAAAATATAATTTCTCAAGATGTTTTTTTCCTTTAAAAAATCAAAAATAATGTATAAATCTTTAAAAATCTAGCTTTAGTAAAATTCTAGCATTTGATAATTTTCAAATTTAATTAATATGCACCCAATAATTTTATAATTTTCCAACAGATAAGGTTATAAAATTAAAAAATTTTGAGTTTGTTTTTAGAAAACAAAAAGGTTATTATTGTAAATTAAATACTTATAGACCTATAAATTAAAAAAAGACAAACAATTTTTTTAATAATGAAATGAATACTTCGAAGAAAAACAAAATATCATCCCCTAATTCCACCTATAAACATCCTCAAAGATTGTATCTACTATGAATGATCTTCCACTCATAACAACTACACAATTTAAGTTTGATTGCAATGGTAGCTCTAAACAATGAATGAAGAGCTGGATATCTGTGCAGCATCTAATATCAATTAATGTAGTGACTAATGCGAAAATGCAGAGCTACCATTTGCTCTCTATGACTCCAATTAATAGAAGACACGCCTCTAGAACAGAACTGTATTTTTTTTCTCGGTTTGTTGTGATACAAATTTAATCATTGGAAATCTAATTTAAGAAGAGTACATATTTTTCTTTACACAGAGAATTAGTTAATAGAATATACATTGTATATGTTAATAATTGTGGCTTCTTTTGCTATTTCACCTGCTTTTATATTAAAATTTTTTCAAATGCATTTTTATGTAAGACTTCACTATGGCACTAATACTTTTAACTAACCGCTATACAAATACAATTTGTGAATTTTTAAAAGGGTGCATTATAAAAAATCCAAAATTTATTTTTTTAAATAATATTGAATTATTTATTTTAAAATGTTTTTTTTTTTATTAAATAAAGATTTTTAATATGACCTCTATAGCATTATATAAATCTTTGGAAAGGGCTTGAAAAATGCTGCAGGATGACCCCTATCTCACCTTCCTAGCTTGATTTAAGGTGCTAGAGGTGGTAGAACTGTTTAAATGTTTGCAAATCGATTGATTTGAGTTTCAAAACTTCAACATGGCATTATTTTGAAATCATTGAGATATCTAGTTGAAATTTGGCAATCTTCATAGTCTATATTGGGTGAGCCAGTATAGCAAATTTCAATGAAATATAAGGTGGTCAAGTAGAATTTTTATTTTAACAGTTTTTAGTTGATATGAAATGAGTCTCTTGTGGTCAAGCGTAGAGTGGGGAAAAAAGATTTTTCAATAATCGATTTCTAATATTACAGAAATGTGGCACAATGAGCCACTTGTAGAAATAATAACAAATCAGTAAATAATTCAAAAGAAAATACAGACAGTTTGTATATTTTGGACCAAATTAATTTTGGTTATTCATATAATGAAAACTAGTAATGGGCTGGTAAAGAATGAAAATGATAGCCTAGTAACATCAAGTCTTGGTCTCCTGACATTAAAACATGTCATGAGATCCTGAATGTCAATCATTTCTGTAAAAGATAAGATGACGATATAATTTTCCCAAATCTTGTAAGCATACTAAGCAATTTACACTAAATTTTATAAATATTTATTTAATTTATAATACCTTTTAATTTAACATACTTTAAAATAAATCTCTAAAAACATGTTCTCTCCAATTTATATAGTTTTCTCCACACTCTCCTTCAATTTTAATATGATTGAGACATTCTATCACTCTCTGTAATAGTTGAGATACATATTAAAATTCTGGATCCCAACATAATATATTATAAATGCTTGGACAATTTTTTATTATAACTGTATTTACTCACATTAAACGATTTTATAAATGAATTATAAAATATTGATTTGTTAAACTGTTTTTATTTTTACTATTTTAAACTATAATTAAATTTATCCTGTATGTTCTGAAATAGTAATAATAATAATGAAATAGTAATACAAAAATAATTTGGAGTTTTTCTCAGTTTAAAGTAATTTTTAATTATTACAGTTAACCAATAAAAAATATATAATAATAAAAACATACTAATCTTTCTTTCTAACTTTTCAAAAAAAAATTAATAGAAAATACTGACAGCTTTTTATAGATTAACTACTAAATAATAGATAGAAAAAAATTATATGTTTATAGTTTGTAACATGTTACTGTGTAGCTGTTACAATAAATTAGCAAACCATGGATTTTTAATGATTTGAAAAATATTTTTTTTTCTCAAGTTAATTTGGTTCTTAAAAATGAAAAGAGGAACAATAACAGAAGACAGCAAGACATGTTCCATTTCAGAGTTAGTTTTAAAATAACTGAAATAGATGTTTCTTTAGTATTAACCTACAAAAAAATACTTGTCAAGTTTATTATAAATAATATTTTAAAACAAAATTGTATAAAAATTATGATATTGTTAAAAAAGTCAAAATGAATTTAAAATAAAATAAGAAAGTGTTTAATAAGAACACCTTTTTGCAATTATTTATTTATATCAGTTTTTTCCAATTTTATTTAGGTGTTTTCATATTTTAATTACTTATCGTTATATAATATAAAAACAGGGAAGGGGTTTAGTTATTAGTGTATGATAAAAACATTAAAAAAATATTGTTTATATTTGTTTAGAAAACAAAATATCATTTTAAACCACAGAAGAATTAGAATTTATAATTAAAAAATGATGTAGCATATATAGGCCAATGAAAATATTGGAAAGAACCCCAATACCACCAAAAATAACAAATAAAACTAGTTATTTAAGATTAAACCCTTATGTACATTTCGATGACCATGTCATCATCAGAGGGTCTTATTACAAAATTACAATCTAGCAAACAAGAAGTTACAAACTAGAGTGATCACTAGAGGGATCACTCTAGTTTGTAACTTCTTGTTTGCTATTTTGTAATAAGACCCTCTGATGATGATGACATGGTTATCGAAATGTACATAAGGGTTTAATCTTAAGTAACTTGTTTTATTTGTTATTTTTGGTGGTATTGGGGTTCTTTCCAATATTTTCATTGTAATATATTGTATCACTGTGCTTTTGATATTGTGTAGCACATATAGGGCAAACTTATTTTATATTTACAGCTCAAAGAGAAAAAATGTTTGCAAGTAAAATAATATTTATTATCTACAATAACCTACTTATTATATACAATATAAAAATGATTTTCCTATGATCTAACCCCAAAGTCCAGAGTTCAAGTTGTTGCAACTAAATGCCCCTTGTTAGTTTCTTACAGCAGCATCTACCCCAATGAAAATTTGTTAAGGTGCAATGGAAATAATGTTGAAAGTAAAAGCCAAACAAAACAGGGGAGGTAAAGAGGTATTAGTCAAAGAAATAAAATGAAAGTACTCACAGTAAGTTGGAAATCAGTTTTCTCTTGTGGCATCACAGATTCATTAGCCATACATTCACGTTCTTGACTTTTACCATTAATTTCACCTTCTTCTAACAATGTGACTTTTATATTAATAATATTTTTCTGATCTGCAACCTCTTTATCTGTGGCTCCGAGACTTTTGGAGTCATCTTTATCTTTCACAATTTCCTGAACACCATCAGTCTCAAAGCCGTTCTCACATGGGTGCTGAAAATTATCAAGTTTGGGGGACATTTCATCTACTGAAGCACAATTTGAATTACTGCCTTCGACACTAAGATCCAAAATATTGTTTTGATTTGCATCTGTTACCTCTTGATTGGTTTTTGAAGATAGAAGTGAAGGTGAAGTCAAGGAACTTTTTTCGTAAGGACTAGAAGATATCGAGGTAGGCTGGACTCTGGCTAGAGTTGAATACGATCTTGGGGGACGGTTTTCTAATTTGTAGGATGACCTTGTCGATCCTGTAATATATGAAGAAGGAGAGTAATGGCGAAGTTCATCATAAAAACTTGTAGTATAAGTAGGTGCTGTTCCTGAGTAAGTCTTCCTGGTTGAAGTACCCAAATTTGGAGATGATTTCAATACAGAATCAGAACTTTTGCTAGTTGACCGTGATTTACTCAAATCTCGAGATTGCCTGAAAATGAAAAATTAACAAAGTTCAAGCAAAATTTATATTGTAAAAGTTCAATATTTCCAACTGTTTTGGAAATAAAGGAAAGGAATAATGTAATATATGTCAGAAACTTTGAGAACAAAAGCTATTATTTCCTGACAAACAATCCCATTACATTTCAAACCATTACTTGCAAGTTGAGATTAGACAAAAATTATATATGAAGAGTAAATATGAGCTCTGGTTACAAACCAAAGTTATAATTCAGTTCTTTATCTCTTATATACACAAGCATGAACATCAATGACAATGAAATTCAGATGTTTTTAATTCCAATATGTTTTAACACTATTTCACAAGTATTAGAGTTATTGAATGCGTATAATTATGTATAAAAGAATAATCAACTAAGAGTTTAATTTAGAAGTAAACAAATTTGATTTTAGTAATGCTGTTTGCATTAAAGACATGCACAAGTAATTACAGCTTATCCTTTACAAAATGAAAATGAAACACTTCTTAAAACATTACTTCAAGTGATTGAAATCATAAGCAACTTCAGTAGTTTTTATAAAATGAATATTTTTTAATTTAAAAGTATGTTAGTACTGGCAAATAAACAATTCTAAAATAGTCACAGAAATGTATAAAAATTGCTTTATAAATCTAGTTGCTCAAAATAAAGGCAAAAAACTATACACTTATTCACTCATATTTATCCGTTTCTAGGATATAAATGGTTATCCTGATATCTGATATTTATTCTGTAAATGACATCTACTGGTATTTTTACCTAATTTATACATTTAGGGATTCCAGGCAATTGGAAGTTTGTTCATAAATTTTATCACATATCTTTATACACATTTTGTTTTCATTATTGGTCTTAGAAACAAATATGTTACCAAAAACATTGTATAGTAAAAATATACACTGATGTACTTACAACATGGCTATATTTACTGTAGATCAATTGAAATTTTATTTTATGAATACAATAAAGGAAACTTAATGTTAACATGATTATAATCAAATAGGTCAGGAAATGAGTTCGTACTAAATGTGATGACCATTCTGTGAGAAATATTTCAACTTTTTTACCCTGATTTAGCCTGTGATTATGAATAATATATATATCGTGTCAACAATTTTTATTACAACAATTACGAAGGGTACAATTATTATACGGCCCTTCTGTATTTAAATCGCTCTATTATCTGTAATCATGTTAGTTAATCACAATAACAGCCCAAGAAATTTGTTCATTATAAATTATTACTCAATGTATATTTCAAATAATGGTAACCAACTTGAAATTTCTATTTGGTAATGACCAATAAATAATATAATTAATTTCTTGTATTGGATATTGGGTTGCTATTGTAATTAATAATTATTTTACAGTTGTTCAAGATAATAAATTGTAATTATGATGACAAATCTTTCATCTGTCTTGAGCAAATAAGTGTGAGAATATCGACAGTTTAATTCGTTCAATCTTACTAAATGCTAAATTAAAATAGTTACAATGTTAACATTAAGGATGAGTATCGCCAATGACAAAATTCCATCTGCATATATTTTTTAAGAAATGCATACATTACCAGAAAAATGTTTATGAAATGGTTAACAAATTTATACACTTTGTTAATAAAGTATTTCTTTTAATACAGGGTGTCTAGTAAAATAGCTTGAAGAAATTCCCTGAGTTTTCCCTGACTTTTCCAGGGTGTCTAGTAAAATAGCTTGAAGAAATTCCCTGAGTTTTCCCTGACTTTTCCTCTTTTAGATGTCTATAGAAAGCCCAGTTTACATTGATATCTGAAGGATCTTGGATAAATCCAGACTTTGAAGAACGAATTGAGTAACTCTTTTGCTTTTGTGTCTGTAAGGAACACAGAACCAAAATATCGAGCTTTCACTTCATCCGTCTCTGCATCCCAATACCTAACACTCAAATCCATTTGGGCTCTTTGTGATATTTTGTTTAAACTTTCATCAAAGCCAATTACATAGTTAGAATTTGAATTTAATGATGTCAGTAACAGGTCTTTAATATAATTTGATAAACCGATTACAACACTATAGGAAATGTTATCTTTCCCCAATCTCATGTTCTGTGCAATGGTGCTATCAGGGAACATCCTTAGAAAGAGGCACACTACCTTCTGCATTGCGTAAAGAGGTGTTGCATTACTAAATTCACGCACCATATAATCTCTGCTTCAGTCACTTTATCTTTTAGTTTATATTTATCCTAAGGAAGGAGGGGAGGTAATGACGACATCTGCATGACGCGCTTGCCCGCTACGGCAATGAAAACTGGAACCTTCCATGTTGAAATAAACAGTGTACAAATAATCACTGTCAAATAAAACACATACTATCACGAGTCTAGACAAATAGCTGGCTACGAATATTTACACAGCGTTCTGTGTGGTCAGAAACAGACTGAGTTATCTGTTATCCCCACCTGTCCATATGATAACAGAACCACTGCGCACCCCAAGGCCACGGTCCAGGCTAAAACCTCCCAGCTGTACCAACTCGACACGTTTAATATTTATTGACATAAGTCCTGAAGTCATAGCATTGGGCTTATCAAATAAATAATGGGCATCTAAATAAAGAAGTGTTATTTCCTGACTGCCCTGCCCCTAAACCGCTGGCTTACAATACCAAATATTCGAGAGCAATGGCCACTAGTTTTGTTTCTAATCAAAATAAATATTTTCCCGATTTTTTAAAATTTTCCCTGACTTTTCCCTGAATTTTCCAGAATCTTAAAATTCCCTGACTTTTCCAGGTTTTCCCTGTCACTAGACACCCTGTAATAACACTTTGCCATGCTTAAAATGATTTTCTCACATATTTTGACTAATTTCTTGAAATGTGGGAATTAAACTTATCATTTCGATCACTGAAATGGAAGACATGGTATTTATAAATAGGAACACATATTTTTGCAACACATGTCGAACTAAAATATTCACCCAAACTAAAACATCACTACTTATAGAGAGTCTTATTATATGGGGAAGCTGAAACGTGACTGTGCTTTCTCTTTAGTTTAAACTTTACTGAATTCAAAGATTACTTTTATTCTAAAAATTAATGTTCTTGAATTATGTGCCAGTTCAAAAATTTGTGTGGGTGCCGCGACAAACATTCTGCCATTCCTTTGTTGCTAAGGCAGTTAGGACCAGCAGAGTGTCAAGTTGATGAAGACAAGTCAATAAATTTTCCACCATCTATCGTCAAGAATAACATCAAATTTGACAGTTATCACAGTTACCCATTCCAGATATAAATTATTTAAAACTAATTACAAAAAAAAAACAAATTGTAGTACATACTATCGAACACATGTTATAACTGGATGTGATGACAATCATTCTACCCTGTAAAACATTGTTCACTGTATACAACATTGTTCACTGTATAGCTGCAACACATCTCCAACAACACTAAATGGGCTATTACTGATTGTATTTATGTGTGTTTATGTGTTTATATAAGTATGGATAAAATTAATATATTTATATGTGTATATATAAATTGCATATATATTGTGGTAATCTACTGAAAAACTTCAAAATATGAAGACCAGTAATTGAACAATATAAACCCAGTACCATCAACAGGTCTGTTATTTTTATCTTTTACAATAATGTCAATTCAATATGTCAATAATTTTAATCTGAATAGCTAGCATTCTGTTATTTCTTCTGTATAGTTTAAATTTTATTTCTTGATAAATTCAATATCAACAATTTTTAATAGGGAAATATTAATCTTTACCAAAGATTTTTTTATTAATGTAAAATATATTTGACTGAAATGTCTTATCATTTATATAAAAATTTTAGACCTTAAAAAAGTATTAAATTATAGATTCATTTTAATTTACTTGTTATTTATTTTTCAACTAAACTACTAAGTTGTACATTTAACTGAGAATTAATAGAAAGAAAGCGGTACTCTAGGTAAGTGTTTACACACTGGTTCATATAGGAGTGTATAGGTGGTAAGCTAGTAGCTCATATTAAAGATAGGATCAATTAATTTTTAACATTTGTTGATTCCATCTTCGCGTGAGCTACTAGTAATCACTTACAACTTTTTTTTTTTTTTTTAATGTTTTAACTTGCCTATAGTAGCACTTACTTTTTTTGTTGAGGACGGCCGTTTCGGGAGATGTGTCCCTTTGTCAACTCAGACCGTAACTGATCTCAAGGTTTACGTAGGTTAGCCCTCTCAAACATACGTAAACCTTGAGATCAGTTATGGTCTGAGTTGACAAAGGGACACATCTCCCGAAACGGCCGTCCTCAACAAAAAAAGTAAGTGCTACTATAGGCAAGTTAAAATATTAAAAAAAAAAAAAAAAAAGTTGTAAGTAATTAATTTTTATTATATATATATATATATATATATATATATATATATATATATATATATATATATATATATATATATATATAACCATCTTATAGGAACAGTAATGACGAATGATAGATGGAAAAACATATTACTTGAAAAGAGGTAAATTATAGCATCAATTGGGCATGAATGTTTATTTAAATCACAAAAGCTTTTAACAGGAGTATTTATCAACCAGCTATAAGAAAGTAATTTTATATTCTCATGTTCAAAAGTTTAACCGAACTTGAACTCTAAAGTATTTAGGGATTTTAATCTATTTTAGTTCTATCTTCAGTGGAATTAATAGCCATTAATGACTTCAAATGCTATTAATATACTCTCATAAAATTAGGCTTACTCATTCAAATGAAACAAACTATATATATTTAAAAAAAATTAATATTAAAGGTGTAAAGTAAACTAAACTTAACTACATATTGATAAAATCATCTCTGATAATAAAACCTATCAATCTGAAAGTAAAACTACATAAATGTCAATATTATTCTACTACAGAGTAAATGAACACCTTTAAGAAGTTAATTTCTAGTAGTTTTAAAGAATATTGAGCATTTTGCCAAATAAATACCTGTTGGACGTATAGCTATATGCAGAAGATTCTCTCGTTTCACTACGATCTCGGCTACTTGAAGAGGATAAAGGCCCATCTGATAAGGAGTTTGAACGAAAGCTACTAGTTGTTGGTGACCTGAATAATAATACCAAAAAACCAGTATTTACAAATGTTAAATTAAAAAAGTAATGGAAGATATTTTTCCCTTATACCTGTACTCTTTAATTTTCCTTTATACCAATATTCTTAATTTTGTTCATACCTGTACAGTGAGTTTTCTTAGATATTTATCTTTCTTATTTATTATGTGATGTTTCATTAATAAACAGCATAATATTACTTAATTCTTTAATTTTCCTTTATACCAATATTCTTAATTTTGTTCGTACCTGTACAGTGAGTTTTCTTAGACATTTATCTTTCTTATTTATTATGTGATGTTTCATTAATAAACAGCATAATATTACTTAATTATAGCTACACTTTGATTTTAAAACATACTAATTTTATAATGAATAATGATAATATTTTGTTATCAAAGTTCAAAAACTAATACTTCATCTTACTCTGCTTAGATACTGTGCTATTCTGCCTCACTGTTTTAATTTGAACTCTATACTTGTCCTACATGCATTTGAGCAATATGAATATAATGCAAATAAAATAACTAAATCAACTACTGGGAAAAAAACATTTTTTTTTTAAATTTAAAAACTTAATCATAATTTGTAATTATCAATAGTGCAAAATATTTTTAACTTTAGTTTATAATAACAACAGACTAAACATATTTTTAGAAATCCAAGCAATAAATTTTTTTAAAAATTTAATCTCTGAAAACAACCTATTCTCTAACTCATGGGTTCCCAAACTGGGGGACGTGAATAGAAGGTCAAGCGGGGTGCGAGACCAGTTGAAAGATAGTTAGATAAATTCTTATTTAGTTAAAATTAAATTACACAATTTATCAAAATTTTAAACTAAATTTACACCTCAGTTTTTTATTTACATAGGTAATTTTATTGACTATGATGTTCGGAAAATTTAAATGATAAGAGCACATTTATAAAAGAAATATTAGTAAAGGTTATGCAACTTTGTAAACTTGGAATTAAATCAACATGACAGCTTTAAAAGATTAATTAGTACAAAATTGTCGCGAAACGAATGTTTACCGTGCAATGTGGCATTAGCGCCATAATGGATACATCTTCGTTTTGGATAAAACACTTAAAATTGCAACACAAGCAGCTCTTCCATTATACTTGCCTTTTTCAAGCACCTACTTTTGTGAAAAAAACATTTTCAGCACTTGTTGCAATAAAAACAAAATATATGAACAAACTTGATGTGTCTAATAACTTATATAACTATATATATTGTCACTGTGATTCGACAATGGTCAAATGACCGAAGTAATAAGAGTTGAAATTTTATACAAATGTTATTCCAACCAAAACCTAATTAACAAAATGTTTCTGAAAAACAACACTTGCAGTCCCCAAAAAAGTACACATACTAAATTTTCAAAGTTATATAACTCAAAAAAGGAACATTGTGGATCATTCCAAATCAACTCAAAACTATACCGGCCTTTTTTATTTTGAATTTTTAACTAATTTACAAATTTTTCAATATTTTTTCAAGTAAGCCATTGTATCACTTTCCTGCACTACTAAAAAACAATTATTGAAAAATCTTTTTTTATTCACCCCACACTTGACCACAAGTTATTTTATTTCTACTAAACACAGTCGAAATATTTTTTTTTTTACCGGCTTTTATTTCATTTAAATTTGTTATACAGGAAAACCTAATTTAGACTAAAAACATACCAAAATTCAACTTGATTTCTCAACTGATTTCAAAATTACATATTGTTAAGATTTCAAAAACACTCAAATCGACTCATTTGTGAACCTTAAAACTGCTCTAGCACTTTGCAGAATCAAGCTATAAAAATTCAAATTTGATATTTTTATAATGCTTCCTTTTAAAAATTTTGAAAAAATTCACAAATACTCCTTGTATAGTGGTTGATAGTATAAGTTTAACAATGGCATCTCACAGAAAAATGCATCTGAAAACAAGGTTACATTAAAATTTTATCCTAAACTGTTGAAAACAAAAACTGAAAATGCCTTATCAACAAAGATTATAAAGTATACCTAATTAAGATATTGACTGAGCCTATTTCTTAAATATTGTGTAGAGCCATTACATTTTTGTGAGGATAATGATATTATTTTTATGTTTATAAATTTGTAGTTGTTCCCAGATTGTCATTTTGAGGCCTTTTTGTACTTTTTATATTAGGTGTACGTTTTTTAATGTGGGGAATGTGTGTTTGTTTTTGATGGAGTGTGTAGCTAGGTTTGAGTTACAAGTTTCAGGTTTGATGTATGCATTGAGGTGTTGTTCTTGATATCTGTCTTTTAATTTCTTTTTTGTTTGGCCTATGTATATTTTATTGCAGTCTGGGCATTAGATTTTTTATATTCTGTTATTAAGTGTGGGACGTATTTTTTCTGGTTGGTTTATTTTATTGATTACGTTTTCTGTGTTTTTATAAGCTATGTTAATATTATTATTTTTTAGTGTTTTAGTTATTCCTTTTATGTTGTACCCTGTATAGGTGAATGTGGCCCATTTTTTTGTGAAGGAATTACTTGGCGTTAATCATCAAAATAAATAATTGAATGTGTAAGTAAACAACTTGACTCATGTGCTCTGTAGTAACAAGCCTGTTTTATCCTTTAACAGTCTATCTAATGTTGACTCATGTACTCAGTAGTAACAAGCCTATCTTAGCCTTCAACAGTCTCTCTATCTAATGTTGACTCATGTACTCTGTAGTCAAGGTGGATAGAGTACAAGGTGGTACCGTTCTAGACATCTAAAAGTACTAAAAAGAAAAAAAATATACTTTTCTGATAACGAAAACAATTTATAACAAAAGCTTATTAACCACAAAATGTTGAAGTCGCCGCCGAATTTCATACTTGGACTCATATTTAACATACTGAATATAACAAATAAAGGGATTTTACATGATTTTGGAGCTTCTTGGCATGTAGATTAACAATTATGATATTAACGATTATGATATTCACATAGGCTATTCAATCATTCCTTCTATACACTTGTTTTATAGATATAGTATTTAAAATTTATTAAATTTATGACACAAAAGGGTTAAGGAGATATGATCTCTTATTTCTATAAGCATCTATAGTAATCACATTCTGTGTAAATCATTCAAAGAAAGTTGAATTGTCCGCAATATGTATATCTGAATGAAAAATATGCATTCACATATTGTATGATCTTTGCCGAGAACAAAGATTAATTATCATCCGGCATACTATCATAATATCGAATACATGAAATCTTTGTTTCATGAGAAAACTCTATGGTTTGCTATAATTAGTCATGGGAAATCAAGCAATCAAAAAGTTGATTGTTTTGGAAATGTTTGGAACAGATTTGATGGATTAGCAAATAACAGGCATTATTGCAGAGCCGACTTCAAAATTTTTCATGAATTTTGTAGTTTATTATGTTCGGTGATTCTTATTAATCATTTAAACAATAGTTTATGACTATCCAAACTTTAAATTTTGTAAAGTTAATTTCTTTCTAAAAAATGTCTTCTTACTTTTCTTTTACAAAATTTAAAGTTCGGCTAGTCATAAACTATTGTTTAAGTTCAAAATTTTGTAGATAATAAGCTTATGATAAATTACGTTTTCATTATTAAAAAATTATTTTTTACTTTTTAGTAAGTAGAAATTATATTTCAGGTTTTTTTAGAGTCAGTTCTGTTTTTTGTTTTTAAATTTTATTTCTTCAGTTTTAGAGGTATAATCTTTAATTTCTATTTACATTATAATCAAATTTCGTTTCATAATGTTGATTGTTGGCAAAGTTGCCAATATGTATACACACAAATTTCTAATGTGTATTGCTCTAGCCATATTGCTTGATCATTGTTCAAATAATTGACACGCCCTTAAGGAATATGATAAACATATCATTTTGTCAGACGAATACATTGAGTAATTGATGTTTTAAATTCCTTTGACAAAATTTCCGAAAATTCTACATATTATTTCTTATCTTGCAATTATTCTTTTTCATTTCAGTTTAAAAAGGTGTTAATAATCATGTAATGAAATATCTCAGGTAAATATTCAATAATGCTGTCTCTAATAATTATTAGAAAAAATATTTTCTACTCATGAAATAGTAATAAAAAAATATAGTGACAATTGATAGTAAGGTTATATTTAATGAATTTATCTCTTGGTATTAAGTGAAGTAATGAGGTTTCACCTGACGATTATTGCATATCATGATTATGGTAAATGAATTAAATCAGATTTTCAGCATGTGTTATTTTTATGTGTTGTAGAATACTACATAAAGTAGGATTCCAGTCAATATTTCTGACTTTCATTAGCTTTTGTGAAATTTTTAAAACAATCAATGAACCAATTTGTTTGGTTGGGATAATCAACTAACCTTAATTAAAATTGTTAGAAATATATGTGTTGGGCTGTAAATCCTGACGAAAAGCTTCTAAAATAACATCATGTTTATTATACCGTCGGCATTTATCTATCAAACAAAATCGTAATTATGTCTGTAAGTAGTCTGAAGCTTGTTTAATACTGTGCATTCATTTTTCCAAAACAAGCGACAGCGGTTAAGAAGTACGAATAAATATAAAACGTTACTAGACAACAATGTTGGGCCACGACGGTATTCGGTTCCGCCTACTAGGCCGTTGGGCCCATTGGCACGACGAGGCAGCTAAAATGATAATCTAGGATTATTGTTGGCAAATCAGTAAATAAAAAGGGTGTCAGCAACTTTGCTTGTAAAACGTTCTCCATCTCCAGCGCAATGTAAACAAGTAAAATTTAGGAGATAAAAAACAACATTTATGTATACACTGTTTATTATTATAAACTTTTCTTACACCAGAATAATTTTTTTTCTTTATTTTATTGTTAAAATCTGTAATGATTTATGACTTGGCATATGATGCTGCATTATTTACTATATTTATTTAAGAGATGTTTACTTTCTGTTAAACTCCCCAGAATTACAAGGCTGGGAAAGATACCATACCTCAAAAAACATTTGTTTATACTACAGGTCTTTGTTTAAGTTGCATTTAAAAAGTATCCCAAATTTCATAATCATTTGTCTTTAGAAGAGAATATTACAAAATACATGTATAGTTCTATAATCTTTTACAACAACGGTTCTCAACCTGGGGGGCGCGCCCCCCTGGGGGGGCATAGAAGAATTCCAGGGGAGGCGTCAACAAATTTTTTAAAAAAATTGAATTTGATGTTGGACACAAACACACAATCATTGAAATTTCTTTATAGCTTAATAGAGCTATAAAGCTCTATTTCTTTACTCAACGAACTTTTCTTCCTTTCCAAAATCTCGTCGATGATACCCAAAGTCTTCCAAAAGACCTAGTAAATGAAATGAAGGACCTAATATCTGAGCATTTGTTGTCTCTGAAGAACAAAATCTGAGCCTATTTCCCAGATATAACTGGGAATTCAAGTTAACAAGAGACCCCTTTCAAATCAACATTGATATACCTTCTGATCACATTCAAGAACAAACAATTGACTTGCAATGTGATTCCAAAGCTAAATTGGATTTCCCAAACATGGATCTCGAAGATTTCTGGCTACTATATCCTCCTGTTTACCTAGAAGTAGCAATGGAGGCACTCAAGTTGCTTGTACAATTTTCATCAACTTATCTATGCGAGACAGGATTTTCAGCCTTGGCTAATATAAAATCTAAATATCGAGCCAGACTAGATGTGGAAAGTGACCTGCGGTGTTCTTTGTCAAAATTTCATCCAAACATACAAAAAATAGTTAACGAGAAACAGTGCCAGCCCTCACACTAGCACTACAAAAGTAGCGAACATTTTTCTGGTTATTACTTAAACATAATGTAAGTAAATTTATCATACATAAGTCTAAATTAACTTAATCCGTGAAGGGAGGCGTGACCTCACACCAAAGTGTGAAGGGGGGCTCAGAGCCTAAAAGGTTGAGAACCCCTGTTTTACAATAAGTATAAAATGTGCCTTGGTTACAAAACAATTTAAAAATTATAACTGTAATGTAATAAACCAAAGCAGAAGGAAGAAGGGTATATGTGAACATTTCTTTGGAAGTGTAAACCAGACAAGTAAAATTTGACATGAATACTCACTTCATATGATAATAACATGATAAATATAAAAGATACAATACTAAAAGTTTAGCTTAAACATTTCCATCATCTGTGAAGTATAACAATTACATGTTTCCACAGTAAAAATCTACTTTTGCTATCAAATGTAAAGTGAATTTATCACACGTACACCTAAATCAGATATGTAAATCAGATATCTATGCAAAACCTGATTGGAAGTAGGTTTAGTATGTGGTTGGCTGATAATTTTTCACACATGTTGATTGTTAATAAGTTTATTTTTATATTGTGACTAATCAGATGGGATCTCTCTTACTTTTGAGTGTATTAACACTTGTTGAGTTGTTGTTTTAACTTGAATTAAACATACAATATTTAGACTTGTGTTTATATTATGTCATATGTATTTTGCATTTAATGCAATAGCTGAAATCAACAATAGTTGATTTTTACCAACAGGTAATAGTGTAGTTATTTTTACTATGCAAATGACAATTTGTTGACAAAAACAATCCAACAAGCTACGCATTGGGTGGTAGCTATATTAATGTTCTAGAATGGCCCCAACTGTTTTGCTACATAATTATTTCTGATAAAAGTATAATAAATTTGATTGTTTAGGTGATTAATAAGATTCACCGAAGGTAATGGACTACAAAATTCAAGAAATGTGATTTATCTGTTTCGTAATTCTAACAAGACTATGAATAAGCAAGATTTGCTACAGAGAAAGATACCAACAACCAGGACCAATTTTAATTAGAATGACTTCAAAAAAATTTTTAAAATGTTATTAATTCAACTTCTCATGAATAACTCTTGTTTTAGAGTAATCCATCTTGGAAATACTATACTGGGAGGATAAGACGAAAAATGGGACAAAACTACAACCAGTACCATTAAAAAAAAAAAATATATATATATATAAATATCAAAGTAATTGTTAAAGCTAAACTTAATGACCCATTAGTATCAAATATTTTAATTAAAAAATAATAGTTGTATAATTGTTTCTCATTATAACCTAATGCATTTAGTAATAAGATGTATGAATTATTTAAATTTTTTTGGCCATTAAAATTGTAAATATCTGTATTAATTTACAACTCTTACCTAGAAGAATAGGCCGAGTCCAAATAACTATTGGGTGTTCGATAGCAGCTCCTATATTCACTAGTATTATCTGAGTGGTAAGAAGAATTGGTGTGTCGGATTGATAGGCCTATAGGCATTTTGTCTTGTTGTATAGTCAAAGTTGAGCCAGAAGAATACCAAAGCATCACAGACTATGTCATATCTGAAATTACCAAACAAAAGTACATTAACAAATCATTAAAAATATTTGCTTTAATAATTAAACATTTCTATTTAATAAAATCTCTGAATTTAAAAACGAATTTTTTAAATAGTGTCCCACTGGTAACATTTGCTTACCTTATATTTTACTTGCAGATTATATATTTTTAAAATTATGATAGCCGACTATACAAAATCAAATAATTCCTAAAATGAAAAAAATAGCCACAACAAAAGCATTATAAAAATTAGGGAAAATAGGAAAAAAATATTTCAGTTTAATAATTTGTTGAAGAAATAGAATTAAATAAGTTTTAAAATTCAGGAAAACTTATAGCACTTTTTACAGGTTAATACCATGATAACAAATAAATTACTTTTTTATTTAAAATTTAATTAATTAATTTTAAGAGAGAATTAAAATTAATTTGAATGAGACCAAAGTGTTCAACCAGTAGTGACTTTAAAAGACAGTAAATACCCAGTAAAGTGTTATAATTGTAATCGTCTAGGCCATATTGCAAAATATTGTAATAAAAACAAAAATCCATAACAGCAATTAAGATCCAGGAATCAGTCTTCACCTTTGCTACATAGCAAGGTTAGCACATTCCAAAATTGTAAACATAAACAAAATAAGAATTTAAATGCAAGAACTCTTAAGAAACAAGACTTAAATGATAATGCAAATGTGAAAAAACAAAATTGATAAATAACAAAAGTAATGTAACTAAATTCAAAATTAAGTTTTCATTAAAATTTAGTATAGTTTCTAAAACAAAAGGTTTGATCGGTTTTAAATTTATTAAGTTCAAACATAAAAGTTTCACTAATCACTAAATATATTATGAAGCAGGATATTACAGATAATGTATTAGTGTTACCATTCTAATTTTAATGTTATTACTTTATATAGAATTGTGTCACCAACTACGGCTCGTGGAGGATAGTATAACCCTCCGATAGGCGGGGAATAGTTGTCAAGAGCAAAATCCAAGATCCGGGCATAAAATGAAACATCACTCATCTAAAATTACCTAAGACCAATTAATCACATCTAGGATGGCAATGTTGCAGACAAGCAAAATTTTAAACTCATCTTTCTCTGATGCTTATTTTGAATTACTCAATATTTTGTATTGTTTCACAACACCATTCAGTTACAGTTTACTATATAGCTATGTTTAATCCATAAGGACACCTACTATCCTACAAAATTTGTACAAGTTACAAGCTAGTAACTTGTATTTTTGTTACAAAGCTTTCTCAGTAAAAATGTTTGTTGCTTTTATACAGCATTGAGAGAGAAGTTATGTGTTCCCAACTGTCTTGTAGCGGCTTAGCTTAGCATGTTTATTTCAATTTTAAATACCAAGCTACATTAAATTTCAAAAAAATAATTGAGAGATCTATAATTGTAAATTAATAGTTTACACAAATCTCTCTTGTTAATTTTCATTCTCAGTTTATTAGTTACAAGGCATAGCCAACTCGCGAAGTCCTTAACATGAACTTTTATGAGCCTTCACTAATTTTTTTCATTCCTGTGGACTCACAAAGTTGCCGATTAATATCAAATGGTTTGTAATTTGCATACTTAAATGTGTTAAGTGATGTTTTGACATAAGTTGTCTTTAGGTCCATCTACCACCTTACTAGGTCAAAAAGCGTTAACCATATTTAATATTATTTACATACAATTACTTTAACATGCTAAAGTTAATTCTTTTATATAGTATATTACACAGGCCAATGATCAAAATGCTTTTTTCTTAAAACATCTTATTCTTATGTTTTTTAGGGTGCTAAACCCAAATATGACACTTATTAAGCTCTATCATCTACCATTTTTTTCACATTTGCACATAAATTTATTAAATTTTGTTATTTATTAAAGAATTTATCAGTTTTTATATAGTTCAAATGTAAATGTAAAATATTTGTACTGGCTGTAGAAGAGTTGGCAGCACTGCTGAAACACATTTACTGTCCAGAAAAAGGAAGATTATATTTTTCTGTTCACAGCTGATGTTTTATTTACTGCCAACCTAATCTCACTTTCTGGTTTTCAGTACATGTGCTCAGTAAAATGTCTAATCGCAGTTGTAATAACTCTGCTGACAGTTTTTGTTATATTTGTGGTGAGTTTGTTATTAAAAAACACCAAAGAAACATTACAGACTTTGTGAAAAAGGTTTATTTCTCATATTTTGGAATTAAACTTGGTGATCAGGATAAATCTTGGGCCCTGCATAAGGTATGTTATGTTTGTGTTGAAGATCTTAGAAAATGGTTAAAAAAGGAGAAAAAACCGTTTAAGTTTGCTGTTCTTATGGTATGGAGGAAACCTAGAAATCACACTGTTGATTGCTATTTTTGCAGTATTGATATTACTGGCCATAACTCGAAAAACAAGAAGGTAATAAGCTACCCTAACCTAATGTCCGCCATCCAACCAGTAGGCCACAGTGTAGATTTGCCGGATTTGCCCAGAACCTCCAGATGATATGAATTCTGTTCAAACTGAAATGTTTTGTGATGTACAGTCAGAGCTCTTCATGATGAAGAGTTCTATTGTACTACAGGAAATATAGAGCCTAAACTGTTTACGCAGATCGAGGGACTGTTAACAACTTGGTTAGGGATCTTGGGTTAACAAAAGAGAAAGCTGAATTGCTTGGTTCTAGACTAAAAGACTGCTGGAACATCAACATGATGGGGAACTACTGTTGGTCACTTCACTGAGAAGCTCAACATGCAACTCATCGCAGAAAAAGCTACACAAGAAGCTTCAAAGAAAAAAGAGAAAGGAAGTTTAAACAAATTCCATCTGACTACTGAAACATATATTACTACACTGTATCATTATTTCAAGTAAGCTACTTTAATAAAAACCATGATTGTGATTTAACATAGAGTTTTATTAATTTTACCATATACCATATAGAGGTTTTAAAATATATAACAAAAAGCAGATTGCTCAAAAACTATGGGTGATACAAAAAAAACTAAGACCAGATTTGGATTCAGCACATAAAAAGCTATAAAAATCAGCTATTAAAGTCAAAAAAGTTTAAAAAAATTTTTTTTGTTGGCCTGTTATTTTTCAAGTAAGTAAATTATTTTAATGTTAATTACTAATATTGTTAGTAACTAATATAACTACTATCATGATAATGTTGTTATAATAATAAACTGCAGTTATGACTTTCAACATTAAAACTAACAAATAAAAATAATGTTTATAAGTTTTAAATTTTGTTAAAACACTCTGGACAAAACTTTGTTTAAATACTTTGTAAAATACTGGTCAAAATTAAATTCTAGTATGTTCCACATATTCAAATTTAAATAAATACTCTATAATGTTTTTTTTAAACTGAAATACTATTTATAGATTCTGACTAAACAATTTTTTTTTTAGAATGTATTGTTTAATAGCATATGTAAAAAAATCCACTGTGGTGGAAAAACAGTAAACCATTAAAATATTGATTAGCAACTGAACTAATCCCAATCTATTAATTTTTTTTCCATTTTCCCATACATTACTGAAAAAACATCATAAACAAGACACAACTGATTTCAAACCTTACGAAAATTTTGTATAGTTGTTAAAATTTTCAAAAACTGGAATGTAACCTAAATATACCAATAATCAGGAAACTGGATAAACTGGATGTTTCTTTATAAAACCAGGTACTATTTACGACACACATATAAGCAAATATATACATAGCAATTTTCAAGAAACTAACATTTTGAAAAGATACAAAATTAATTTTAATTAATTCCATCTTCATGGGAGCTACTAGCTTTTAACTAAAAACACATGTAAATATGTTACACTTGACTAACTGAGAGTTAAGGTTCGACTACTTAAGGTTTCGAGTAAAACTTAGACTAATGCATAAGTTTTAGAAACACCACTGAAACAAAAATCCTACATAAGTATAACACAAAAGACATTTTCAAGAACACGAAATCTAATTATCAAAAGTTTGTGAAAAAAAAATATCCTCTAAAAGTGACTCAAGCTTGGCGATAAACAAAGTAAAGAAATAACTTTGTTAGTACACGCAAACAAGTTCTTCAATAGCAATGACGTAATACTCGCGTTTTCTCTAGAAGTTATTTACATTTAATAAAATGTAGATATTCATGATTACTAATATTTGTATTGACTAAATAACTAATTTCATTTTTTAGATAGAATCTTAAATAAAAATTTCCACTTTTCCTTGGTAATTGCCATTTTTTAGTTACACATCAATTTAAAATTTATTAATACAGAAGTAGTATTTTTGCAATACAGACACACACACACACATAGTATTTATATATATATATATATTCTTGATATTTAATATTATCCATTGTTTTTCCGTTGCTTCATATATATATATATATATATATATATATATATATATATATATATATATATATATATATATATATATATATATATATAGTGTGTGTGTGTTATACATAAATATGTATAATATCATTTGAATTTAAACAAGAATCTTAATGTTTAATACTTAATGTGTGTATATGTTTATTTTGTATGGACCAGTAGGTTTGACTATTATTCCTCATAAAGGATAGGAAAGGTTTGTGATTTTGGATATTTCAACACATGTATCTTTTTTTTAAAATAAATTAAAACAGATAATAAACATTAAAGGCTTTTATTATTGAATATTTTTTGAACAAAATTGGAGGTCATTTTTAAATTAAGCTAAGGAATTAGAAACATATCTAATAGCCATTATCAATCTGCTTTACCTGACCTCTAAAAATGTTGTGGGTTCAACTTAGATGAATGTCAAAATAGTTTGTAAAACTTAGGTACAAAAATATGAGTTATACCTACAGTGTAGTAAACAATGTCAAGTTTTAATTTCAAGTCAAATAGTAAATAGCAATATATGCACATATACGTAAAATTTCAATCTTGCTGTAATTCAATTATTGTTTGCCTAAAATATTTACTAGATATAATCTTACCTAACTTGACTCTGTACTTGATTTAACCAAAACAACATAAAATATCAAGCTGATGAACGACAAGGTGAATTACTTCTTATACTATAATATGATTTTAAAATCACAATAATTAATTCCACAAAACTGATGCGCCCTTCTATTTTTAAACTCACTTCTCTCTGTTTTCTACAACCATCAGCCAAATTTTACTTTTCGCTAGATCCAATTTAAGAATTATGACGTCAGGTTTGTGGTGTTATGGACAAGGCAAGAATAGTATAGAGTTTAGACTGCATTCCAATTCAAAAAAATTAGAAGATATCAAATGTCAATGTAGTTTCTCTATGTAATTTAAATCTGTTTATACATAATATACTTCAAACATTTTTAGAAAAAAAATTATATATTAGCAGAAATCACGTTTATTTACAGAATAATAAATTTTAGTTTCCACTGCAATTGTGAATTATCTACATGTTTCCCAAAATAAGCAATTCCCTAAAAGCGGAATTATTGACATATGGGTTTCTAATACATATATCTATCTAATAATTTTTAGGAGTAAGTACATTTTATAATTATTTGAACATCCAGTATACATTTAAAAAATGTTTATAACTTTAATCACTGATACATTGTATAAATTATTACAAAAAAAATATTCTTATTGCAAAAATTGAATAATGTATCTGATTGTTTTAAATAGGAGTGGGTAAATGTTTGCAAAGTGACCAATTTACCTAAATAATATTATATGCAATCATATATGTTATCATAACCTATAACCCCACAAGTCAAATGCAGGCTTTCATAATCTGAACTTGTAGATTAATAGACGAAATTAATATATCATGTTTTATAACATTTTGTAATAATTTCAAAGGATTTATTATTATATTTCAAACGTTTAGTTGTTATTTATTTATTTATTATGTTAATCACTTAAACTTATTATGTGTAATTTTGAGACAACTGTGTCAATTTTCTAATAAGTATAGGTTAGTAAACATTTATCAATAGTTATATAAAACAAATAACTGCATTCGTATATTCTGACATTAGGTTTTACCAGTTTCATTTTTATGGACAATAAGAATATAATATAATAATATGTAATATAATAATACAATACTTGGACTACTAGATTACTGTGTCTTCTCCTAGATAAATAATTAGTAAAATACCTGGAAATAAATTGTGAAATATTTTCTCCCACTATGTTTAAAAAATAAACTTAACCTAAGGTACTCTAGGAAAAATTTATGTCTAATGTAGAATGAACAGACTTTCAAAATAACTGTATATTTAGTTATCATTGATTTCTGATTCAGTAAACAAATTAAACACTTTTAATTTGATATTTATCAGTTATCCCCATGTTATCACATGAATAATATTTAATTTGTTCAATATGTATCGAATATCCCCATGTAAATGATGATGCAAGAGACATTTTACATTATTATGTAGGAAGTCCTTATTAACATGGGATAGTTCATCTTTCTGATACCCCAAAACCTTTCTATAAAATCATAAATAATTCAAGGAAAAACTATTACCTAACAATGCTGATATGTTTTAACACTGCTATATCATTGACAAAGCCTAACCTGCTACTGCCAAATACATTGCAATTATATTTTTTAATTTATAATACATTGAGCCAAATGATAAAGAATTACTTGATGGATATTAAGTAAATGTGTTCCAAACATAACCTCATTGTTAACACACTCTTCTCTAAGGTATGATAATGGCATATGAAGTTATTAAAAACACATTAGCCTTGAAGTTAAAATAACCTATTCTATCTTTAAGTTAAAAAATAATAATTTTTTGTAATAACTTTACTTGATTTGATATTAACAAAAGGTATTTTCATTGTCCTGTATTTATGTTTTTCTTACTAAATTTGGTAAAAATATAGTCTTAATTACGTTGGTGTTTTTTTTTGTTATTATATTACTCGTTTTAATGTGTAGAACATAAATATCAACTTTTTTTCTGTGGAAAATACAGAAAGTGACTTTTTTCACATTTTAAATGTTAAGTTGTAAAGACATGTAGGCCTGTAGCGTGAACCGGGCGCGGAGTAGCTCCAGGGCACTGCACTACGTCTAGATTTGTAATTTTATACAATATTACTATATACCTATATTGAAATATACCTACGAAGTATTCAGTCAGGATAGATTTGGTTGTAATTTTGGTAAATATTTAGACTTATTGCCGAAGCAGAAAATTACAACCAAATATATCCTGACTGGATACTTCATAGGTATATTTTAATATAGGTATATAGTAATGTTGTATAAAATTATAACTAAAAGTTAAATATTTAGATTTTAAGTTTAGTATTAAAATAAACTGACTTTGACGTAGTGCAGTGAGCTGTAGCTACTGCACGGCCGATTCACGCTATACATGCTATTAGAGACTAACACAAAAATGTGCAGAAAAATTAACTTTTTGTATTTTCCGCGGAAAAAAGTTTATATTAGTGTTCTACACATTGAAATGACTAATTAAAAAAAAAAAATTTTCAACAATATCAATAAGACTCGTTTACGTTATACATCCCATTACAACCTAACATTTAAAATGTGAAAAAAGTAACTTACCGTATTTTCTACAGAAAGAAAAGTTGATATTCGTGTTCTACACATTAAAACGAGTAATTGAAGACGAAAAAAATTTTTACCACCAACGTCATTAAGACTATATTTTTACCCTAATTTTATATCAATTTTATCATAATTAAATTTTCTACATATTTAAATAAAGGAAAAATATTTTTTTTAAAGAATTCAACAAAGTAATTATTTGTTAAAACCAAAGATGTATACCATTCGAACCTTTCAAAGTTGTAAGTTGTAATCATATAAAAAGTTAATTTTCTTTTGTTAATTTGTTGTATTAAAATTTTGCTATTGATTTAACTCATAAAGGTGCATGAATTTGAGCTAAATATTTCAAAAAGTTTAAGGCACTAACAAATAATTGTTGACCTGGTTTTTTAGAAATTTATTCTTAATTTCTGACATAGAACTCGCTACTTACTGATTGTCAAATTTTTTTCACTAATTCTGTATATTAGCATAATTTACACTTCATAAAATATAGTTTTAATAGCGTTGGTTTTTTATCTTTTTTTTTTAATTAATCGTTTTATTTTGTAGAACGCGAATATCAACTTCTTTTCTACGGAAAAAACGGATACTTTTTCACATTTTAAATGTTAGCCTGTAATGAGATGTAGGCCTATAGCGTGAACCCTATAACGTTAGCTAATAGCACTGCACTACGTCTAGATTTATTTGTAATTTTATACAACATTACTATATTCCTATATTAAAATATAGCTATGAAGTATCCAATCAGAATAGATTTGATTATAATTTTATATATCACTTTCACTATATGTACTTAAACAAGAATCTTACTTGGTATTTATGCGAGTTAACTTTCAAAGAACGGTATTGTCTCCATCCTCGGGCATACTGAACGGGGTTGTAGTAGACTGCAGCTGTGTCGAATTCCCATTCACTATGCCCGAGGATGGAGACAAGACCGGTCTTTGAAAGTTAACTCGCATAAATACCAAGTAAGATTCTTGTTTAAGTACATATAGTAAGAGTGATAAGTGAATACAAGAAAACAGTGTTGCAAAAGTACAAAAATTGTATATATATATATTTGTTGATTCCATCTTCACATGAGCTACTAGTTCTCACTAAAACACTAATAAATATTTTACAAACTTGCCTACAGTAGCACATACTTATATTTGTTGAGGACGGCCGTTTCGGGAGATGTCCTATTGTCAACTCAGACCAAAACTGACCTCAAGGTTTTCGTAGGTTAGGGTCAGGGTGGGATATTATGGTGGAGGTGCAGTGAACACTGCCAAGAATTAAACACCATAAAACATATGGCACAAACTAACAGATAAACATAACAATGATTGACAAATTATAGAACCTCCTAAAAAACAAACCCAATAACCCAAATACAAACACACAACACGACAAACCCATAAAATACTTAACAATACCATACAGATCATCCAAAACCCACAACCTAACCAACACACTACGAAAATACAATTAAAAAATCGCCTACTCCACACACAATACTCTTAATAAACAATTTAAATTCAACAACAAAATCAACGACATTGACAAGGCCACCTGAGTTTACAAACTAACTTGCAGTTTGTGCCCTGGTTTTTACATAGGCCAGACAGGAGGTCGTTTTACACACGCTACCAAGAACATATAAACACACTAATAAACAACAATTACCAATCAAACTTCACTGATCATCTCAAGTTCACCAAACACGACTACATAAATATAGCATCCAACCTACAAATTCTTTATAAACCACACAGAAATAACCAACGTTACACAACCAAATAATACGAAATATACAAACATTTCAAACTACAACCTATACACATACTCAAAACACAATTACATTATAACTCACACACACGCTTTTACATCATAACTCCTAATCCTCACAAAGTACACCCACACCCCCATCATAATATCCCACCCTCACCCTAACACCCTAACCTACGAAAACCTTGAGATCATTTATGGTCTGAGTTGACAATGGGACATCTCCAGAAACGGCCGTCCTGAACAAACATAAGTATGTGCTACTATAGGCAAGTTTGTAAAATATTTACAAGTGTTTTAATGAATTTTATACAACATTACCATATACCTGTATTAAAATATATTTATGAAGTATCCAGTTAGGATAAATTTGGTTGTAATTTTGGTAAATATTTAGACTTATTGCCCATGCAAAAAATTACAACCAAATCTATCCTGACTGGATACTTCATTGGTATATTTTAATATAGTTATATAATAATGTTGTATAAAATTATAACCAAATCTATCCTGACTGGATACTATATAGGTATATTTTAATGGAGGTATACAGTAATGGTTGTATAAAATTATAACCAGAAGTTAAATATTTACATTTTAAGTTAAGCATTAAAATAAATTGACTTTGACGTAGTGCAGTGCGCTGTAGCTACTGCACGGCCAGTTCACTCTATCATGCCATTATAGACTAACATTTAAAATATGAAAAAAGTAACTTTCCATATTTTCTGTGGAAAAAAGTAGATATCCGTACTCTACACATTAAAACGAGTAATTTACAAAAAAAATTTTTTTTAACCAACACCATTAAGACTATATTTATATCGATTTTATATACTCATTGATAGATCAATGTTTCACAAATCACCACAGAATCAGGCCTACAATAATACAACATACTTGAGCTACAGGCTTGTCCATGAATCACACCATTCAACAATGATGTAGTGCAAAACTCGTCTGCAGAATTATATCAGTAAAATTGCAGTTTTTGTGTAGTACATATAGATGTTTTTTTTTAAATTGCTACTTTTGATACCACTTGGCAAAAAAAAAAAAACTACTTACTGATATTTTTCAGCAGAAGCATTTCACACTAGGTCAGTGCATTGTTCAATGAGTCACGGACAATTCTGTTGCTCAGGTGTGCTGCATTTGCATGAGTTTGTGGTGTATTAGTGTTCTGTGTTGTATAATCGTTCATAGAGTAGTTAAGTATATGTTCAAATATAGTATTTTGAGTGTGTTTTGTCGAACTTAAAAATGTCATACAATTCACAAACGAACAAACACAAAATACAACAACAAACGAAAAATACACCTAACCTTAAAATTAACAAACTCAAACATCACACACAAACCAAAATTAAGACCACACATACATATCACAAACCTGCTTTCAACACAACACAAATAAAATTTAATATACAAGACAAGAATTTGCTCAGCAAAGACCTCAGACTACTTACACAACACAAAAAACTCACTAACATATTACTCGACCTTGAAACAGCCATATAAATCACAGACACCAATGACCATAAATGCCTCAGACAACACACAAATAATTTAAACAAAACTAAACAAACACACCACTAAAATAACAAAATAAAAATACTAAACTCATTAAAACACAAAAAAAGACCACATAACCTCAAAAGCAGTCGAAGGCAATATCACTGTCACTATACACAAAAGCGAATTACACAATGAAGTACTATCATATTCTAAAAGTAATGACTTAAAACCCACAAATTCCACACTCAAATAAAAAATAAATAAATGCACACACATAATAAACAAAGAACAAAAAAGACACCATACACAAAATAAAACATAAGTACCAACACTCAACGCCTACCCTAAACTACACAAAAAAGACATACCAATAAGCCCACTAATAAATAACACATCAGCACCTTCACATAAAATTGTGAAACACCTCTACAAAATGATAAGAAATAATATCACATTTCATATCCACACTGGAGTAGAAACAACATAGACTTTACACAAAAAATTAAAAACATACACATACCTCATAACTCCACACTAGCTTCATTTGACATAACCAACCTATACACCAACATACCAATCAAACAAACAAAAATATACCTAAACTACAACCAAAGAAATGATAATAACAGAAAGAATCATTCTTGAATTTTATAGTCCATTACGTTCGGTGAATCTTATTAATCACTTAAACAATAGTTTATGACTATCCGAACTTTCAATTTAGTAAATTTGTTAAAACTTACTGAGACAGATCATTTTCAATCGCTATGTGCCAATCTTCATCAGTGTCTTCTGCTTGGAGATGTTGGGTCAAGCGGTGAAGGTTTTAAAGGTAGATTTTCGATAGTATCGAAGAGTATGTGTGATTTGTATTGTGTTTGTTCGTTTAATATGTTTGTACTTTGTGTTTTTGTGTGTCTGTAAATTTCATATTGTTCTAGTGTGTTGAGATGTGGTCCTTTTTTGTTGATGTGTAGGATTTTTAGGTTATGGTAAATGTCTGTGTATTTGTGTCCTGTATCTTTTATGTGGTTGTAAAATGTTGAGTTGGTGTTCTGTTTGTGCTCTTCGACTCTTTGTTTAAAGCTGCAACCAGTTTGTCCAATGTAGAATTTGTTACATTCGTCACAGTTCAGTTTGTATACGCCTGGTGCTTGTAGTTTATCCTTGTTGTTTGTGTTGTGTTGTATTTTGTATTGTAACTTGTTATTAGTTTTGTATGCTATTTTGTATCCTATTTTTTGAAATTTCCGGGCTATTTTGTTTGTTGTTTTTTTTATGAATGGTAATTTGATGTATCTTTTTCCCTGTCTGTAGTGTTAATTTTAGTGTTTTTTTTGTATTTTGTACCATAGTTTGTGTATTATTGTGGTATGTATGCATTTGTGTATGCTAAATATTTAATTGTGTCTAGTTCTTTGTTTATGTTTTAAACCTACCTTTAAAACTGTCACCGCTTGACCCAACATCTCCAAGCAGAAGACACTGATGAAGATCGGCACATAGCGATCGAAAACGTTCTGCCTCAGTAAGTTTTAACAAATTTACTAAATTCAAAGTTCGGATAGTCATAAACTATTGTTTAAGTGATTAAAAAAAATCACTTCTCAGAATTACTTCACATACAACAACAAAGACTACACTCAAAACAAAGGCCTACCCATAGGATCCCCGATTTCAAGCATATTGTCAGAAATATTTATACATAACATCAAACAAGAATACATCATAAATAACAACAAATACACCTATAAAATAATAGGCGCAGGGTGTGCACACCACTAGAACTATTCACTAAACACTTAAATTACTCAAGTTTATTTGTTCACTAAAAGAATTACAATAATTTCATGTGTTAAACATTTGTTAAATAATTATCAATAATAAAGTAGTGACAATGTGAGATTAATTTCTAGTTTCAACCTTTGGTTTGAAATAATTTACAACATTTATTAGATGAATGATTATTAAGGTAAAATCGGATGAAAACAACGTGTAAGAAATGAGCCCAAAATGGGGAGGAAAGAACGAAGAGAAGATCAATTACTGTCCGAGTTGAGATGTACACTGCCGGAAAAATGGCGAGAGTAATTGCACAGTAGAGCAGGCACTGTAGCTCTCGCACAATAAGTTATGCACAGTAGTTTGACAGAAAGAAAAGCTAGACAAATTTCAAGTACTCTGACAAACAGTACAGATATGTAGCTGATATCTTAATAATATGCAAAGGAAACATAAAACAAATAAACACCTTCCACAAATAAATTAACAAATTACTCAATAATATAAACTTCACACTGGAAACAGAACATAATCAACTTCCTTGATCTCACAATAACAAAACAAAACAACAAACATATATTCAAAATATAAAGATATCCCACCACCACTGACAGAGTTATACACAACACTCCCAATCACCCTATACAACACAAACATGCCGCCTTCCACTCTATAATACACAGACTAATCAATATACCCATGAACAATGAAGACAAAATAAACTAAAACAATACATACCCTATAGAAATAGATACAAACACAACCTGGTACATAAAATAATGTTGCTTGTTGTAATCATCTTGAATTCACTGATTAAACCATAATTAAATAATACTTAACTAAGCGAATACTCGAGGCCTTACTTGCTGGCGCGTTTCGGAACTTGTCGGCAAGTAAGCCCTTAAGTATTCACTTAGTTAAGTATTATTTAATTATAGTAACAAAATAATGTGTGGGAGAAACTTCACCATACAATACAAGGAACACATAAAAACATAAAACACACAATTTAAATTAAACTTCGCCATTCATATTCAGAACACACTACACACATAACACCAATATAGACACTAGTCTAATAATCCTTCACTACAAAAAAAGAAAAAAATAAAACTGTGAGATATACAAATACCACAAAAACCATCCACAATACATTCTAAACAACAAAACACACTCACAATCAAATACCATATTTGAACACATACCTAAGAACTACTCTATGAACAATAATATTCCACAGAACACTAATACAACACAGACTCTCACCAATAAAACACATATGAGCAACTGTCTTGTCTGTGACTTAAAGCATTAAAAAAAGCACTGACCTAGTGTAAAACACGTCTGCAGTTAGTAGTGTTTTTTTGCCAAGTGATACCAAAAGTAGTAATTTATATCAGTAATTAGTGATTTTTTGCTAAGTGATATCAATAAGTATGTATTTAAAAAAACCTCAACATATACAATGCAAATTATAGATTGTAGTTAATTTATATAAACTCGTATTATAAATTACAACGAAAATATTGAAAGAACCCCAATACCACACAAATAATAAAAAATAACAAATAAAACAAGTTACTTAAGATTAAACCCTTGTACATTTCGATGACCATGTCATCATCATCAGAGGGTCTTATTACAAAATACAATCTAGCACACAAAAAGTTACAAACTAGATTGATCATTCTAGTTTGTAACTTCTTGTGTGCTAGATTGTATTTTGTAATAAGACCCTCTGATGATGATGACATGGTCATCGAAATGTACAAGGGTTTAATCTTAAGTAACTTGCTTTATTTGTTATTTTTGATTATTTTTGTGGTATTGGGGTTCATTCAATATTTTCATTGTAATATATTGTACCACTGTGCTCTTGATATTGTGTCATATTATAAATATTTAATAAATACAATTTATATAATATTTATAATATGCACAAATTTTTACTATTTTTGTTTGTTTTTACTAACTAATTTTCAAAATTAAGTAAATAACATTTTTATTAGTAATATGTAGGTCTACACAAATGTCTTTCTTAGGGCCATTTAACCCTAGATTTTTAATCTACCTGTATGTCTCTTGGTTACACTAATCATAATCATTCATCTGTGAGACTACCTGACAAAAAAAAAAAATATATATATATATATATATATATATATATATATATATATATATATATATATATATATATATATATATATATATATATATATATATATACATTATTTAATTCAATGTAATAATACCTTAATTATAAGTAAAGAGTTGAAATTTACATTTTTGTCTTCTATGAATAGTCTATGCAACTTTTTCCCTTGATGTTCAAGACAATAAAACTTTTTGCAGCTGAAGCAGGAGAATATAGTCATCCTCGTTTTTCTATATGGTTAAAATGCACATTTTATCCTTCCAGCTTATTCTTGAGGTTCAGGGCCATTGGGTAATATCTCTTTTCTAAGTATCTTTTGTATTTTAACCTTTAGATTCTTCGTAGCGTTGGTAATTGTATTCTCTTCTGTAGGTGCGGTTTCGGTAGCTGTTTGCACTCTGGTTGGGCGAATTGCCTTCGGCAGATAGATTTTTTCTTTTCCTTAACCATATTGTGAACATATATCATGTAGGAAATCATTAATGTACTGTTTATAATGCCGTAAAAAAATGCAGAGATGCCGTCTCTGTGTCTTTCGACTAGATGACATAATTAAGGACATCTCGTTAAAAGCTTCAATTGCCGCTTTAGTTGAGTTATATAACTGAAACATTTCCGCTTTTACTGTATGTTCTGCTATTGTGTCGTATTCATGTGTAGTGGAGACCAGGTATATCATCTTATCCTTATTGGCTTTGTATGAAACTAATATAAGTTTATTAGACAATAGGCGAACAATATTGAATCAATCTTCCTTGGTTTCAGTTCGTTCATTTCTATAGGGATTTTTTTTATCACTTTGTAGAGTACCTACAGCTGTTAATTGATGGTTTCTCAACAAACCTATTGTTAATGGGATGGATTTAAACCAATTATCCATGGTTACATTTTTATTTGTGCCATGGATAGATCTTGTCAATTCTATTGTAAAATAATCACTTAATGGCAGGCCAGATGTGTCTAAAGACTTCCCTAAGGATGGCATACCGTTAATTAGATACTTTGTTTTACGTCACAGATAATTATTTTTAGTCCGTATTTACTTGGTTTGGAAGGTAAATACATCCTAAATGGGTATCAGCCTATGGTAAAAACACACTCCCGCTATTCATAAACACTCGTCTCTCAGACGACTACACAAAGAAAAAGTAATGTAATCTCAAAACAAATAAAATTTACACTTCAAATGCACCTGCATGGGATGACAGTGAGACCATAAGGTTGAGGGGAGGAGAAGACACCCCTCATGCTATCCTCCATCATATCAAAGTACAAATTCCTGGAATCTTGCTTTATCTGACCGACGAATGCTTATGAATCTAGGGTTAAATTATAGGACCACTTTTATGTACTAACAAGTAGGTTATAACTAATTAAAAATGTAATTGCTAATACTATTTTTAAGAAACTTATTTATAAAATATATATTATTATTTTGAATGTCTCTGTTACAAAAACATTGTATGAAAAGATCAAAATATGTGTTCTTTAAGTATGAAAGATCTATATGTCTTGATAATGAATAAAAATACTTGTCATTAGTTAAAATTTACTGATTTTTTAATTTCATATTTTGATCTAAAATGCTTTGAACTTGTTTGTACCAGTTCGGTCATTTGAGCAATTATTTTAAAAAAATGTTTACTACTTGTAAACTAGACAGTTACTGTCTATGTACATTATATTTTTTTTATGAGATTCTGGGCTATTCTCATTTTTTGATCAAACCGCTTCTGGTCACAGTTATTCTAAATGAAAATGTACTATATTAAAATTTTTCCTAATCTTGGTTTTTATACAACAAAGTACTTGAATGATTCTCCAGATTAAGAGAAATCTAGATAAGTAATAAGGGAAAAAATTTAGTTTATTAATTGAAAAATAATTGTATGAGCATTTTTTATTACTTTCTACTTTATATATTTTTTTCAGCTCGTTTTAATCAGTTAGCTGAGCTTCGATCCTTAGAGGCTTATTAAATGCATAATTTGACTAAAAAAATGTTTTCAAACGAATTCTTCTTGTTCTGAATGAATTAAAAGTTAAGGGATATGACTGAGCCCAATAGCCTTGATGACCCTGACACTGATGAGAAATATATAACAGGAGGACTGCTACAAAAGTTTAAGAATATATCTCAACATAACCAGAAAACGATACAGTGCAATGCTCTGGAAACAAGTGACACCACCTGCATCAATCAATACTGTCCAAAAAGTTCACCTAAAATAAAATCAAATAAAGGAAGAAATAGAAGACCAGGACTGATTTATAAAAAAGTTATGAACTCTAAACTTTATGATGTCCAAAGCAGTTATTTCTTAAATAAAAACAAAGATAAATGGATACCACCAAGATCTCCATATGCTTTATTACAAGAAGACCTATTTGACAGTCCATGGCAACTTTTGATTGCAACAATTTTCTTAACAAAAACGCAAGGTAAAACATATGTTTTTTGCATGATATTATTAACCTTTTGCACTTCACCGCCAGATATAATTTGACAATGGCGGTATGAGTTTCACCTTCGACGAACCGAGTAACAATCTTGTTGCAGTTCTCTGAAGCTGGGTAATACTCGCCAATGTTTTTTGTTGTAATTACTCGGAAGCCGGGTTTAAATCGGCTTTATTTTTTCATTCATAAACAAATATAGTTTGGGATTTTAAAATTATCAGGCAATAATTTTTGGGTTCTGTATTACCTTTAAACCAAACCTTGTTTTTTTCCTAAGTGGTTCAGGTAAAACATATTAATAGAATAACACTTCCCGCCATTCCACATTGTCACAAAGTGTCTCGGTTTCTCATACTCTAGTGCCTATTTGCAAAATATATTATTTAATTATTTTGTTTCATTTTATTCAAGGTTAATAGTGTTCAAGTTTGTTTTGAAGTCTCTCTTTGGGGAATTGATTATTTATTTGTTTTGTTAATTTTGCTAAATATTTGTGGTTTAAAAGTAAGTTTTATTTCACAATGGAAGAAGCCAATGTTATGAGAATTATGCAACTATTAGACGAGGAAGGAAGAATGTTATCAGAACTATCTGATGATAAGGAAACTAGTTCAAATGGTTCTTTTGGTAAATTTTTAGATTTATAAAATGATGAGTCAGAGATTGGGGTAGACAGTGACAACGACAAAATTAATGACTATGATGCCAATAATCAGGATTTCAAAGTTTGGATTGAGAAAGAAAATTTTCAAGCATTTGGGTTTTTAGAAAATTCTGGTTACCGATCCCCTCCTCAAAATGCACCAGTAACAGAAAAAGATTTTTTTCAATTTTTTTTCACACATGAACTTCTTCAGCAAATTGTTGATGAAACTAACAAATAAACAAAGATTAATAAAATTTATTGTAATAAACCACTTAGATAAAACTCAATTTGGCTGACATAGTCAGATTTAAGTTTCAAAGAGTTTGAAATTTTTTTGGGTGTATTAATTAGTATGGGTTTACATCCTTCCGCCACATCACAATCTTAGTGGTTGGAAGATTGGACTGATAAATTTCCATTTTTTAGTGATGTTTATACAAGAGCCAGATTTGTTCAAAGTTTTTGGGGCTTACACATAGCACCTCTACTAGAAAACGTTGCAGGTACGCTGTCAAGAAGCGTTAAAGTGAACAATGTTTTGCTGTATTTAGAGAAAAAATACAAAGAGTTGCACTTGCCAAGACAGCACCTCTCAACTGACGAATCTACAGTAGGGTTTAACGGCAGATTTTCCTTCAAGACTTTCAATAAAGATAAGCCCACCAAGTGGGGCCTTGAAGTATATGTAGTATCAGATTTCAAAAACTGCTATGTATATAGTCTCTTGCCATATTTTGGGAAGCAGCTTCCCAAATTTTAAAAAATCCAGGTTTATTATACACAACTAGAATATTACTTACTCTGAAGGAATACTGGAAGCAGGAGGGGGGGTCAAGATACCACTTTTATACTGAGAGGTGCTACAAAAATCTCGAATTAGCAAGAGAGCTAAAAAACCGAAATGCCATATAACAGGGACCATCAATTTAAACAGGAAAGAGCTCTCAGAAAAAATAAATAAGACAAAGAAGCGAAAAGGAAGAAAAGAAATATTGTAGCAAGACAATAATGAAGTGCTCATTTGAAAAAAATGATAGAGAAGTTTTGGTCATTTCAACATTTTATGGAAATAAAATTATTCCTATAGAACTAGTAACTAAAGACGATGATAAAGAAGTGCTAACTAAACCCCTAACAATCTGTAAATATAATAAGCATATGAGTGGAGTGGATTTAAGCAATCACTATATCGCATCTTATCCTTTCATCAGGAAGAGTGTGAAATGGTATCAAAAATTATTTTCTTGGCTTCTTGAAACAGCAATTGTGAATTCATATATACTTTTTAAAGAAAATGTCAATAATAAAATAAAACATCTAGACAATAGGAAAAAAACTGATTCGGCAACAAATTAGTGAATTTTCTAGAAAGCAAATGCATCCTAGATCATCACTGTCTGATGACGAGCGGTTTTGCCATAATTCTTTCCACACTCCATACAAATGGCAAAAGAAGACCAGGGAATATAATATCTGCAGTGATAAATCTAAAAAAGGTGTCAAAAAAATCCACTACTACTGCCCCATATACCCACGCAATCCTGCTCTGCATGTAGGATCATGTTTTGAAAAATTCCACACTCAAGTGAAATATAAATAAAAACATATTTTTAATTAAATATGTAATTTGTTTATATGTAAAATCTAATCTTATATAGTGTTTCTTTTATTATTAAACAATATTGTATAAATGCAAAATAATAATCATTTAAAGCCTTTATAAATGACAGCATAACTAAGAGATAATTGTGTTACAAGCCATGGGAACGGTAGCTCAGGCAACGTGTTACTAGTAGACACAGCAAAGACGTATGCCATTTCATACCCGGGTTCAGAGTGCCACGCCAAACAAGTGATCTCATTGTCGGAGTGCAAAGGTTAATGTTTGCAGTTTTTCGTTGTATATCTTTATCTGGCCTGTCTCAGCCCCACGTTCACCCTCAGGTTGTTGTTCCGCAGTGCCCTGAGGGAGCCCTCTCCTATATACAGGATCAGGGTAAGACCTGCATCCTCCCTTTTCCTAACAATCACCTTCCAAGTATCCTGAACTACCCCAGGGTTCTGGGTTTCGACCACCTTCAGGATCTCTTCCGGCTCCTTGTCGTTATAGGGTTTGGGCACCCACATTGAAACCTTTGCAATGCAAAAGATCTCCTTGGGTGGCCCTGCCCTCAACTTTACCCCCTCACTCAAGGTGAAGCTTGGCAGGACCCGAAGGACCCACTCCAGGCTCTCCCGCTAGGAGCATACGACATTTAGAGCCCCCCTCTCTAAGTATGCTGTCCTGAATCCTCTATCCCCACTCTCCGCCTCAGCGGACAGCAGTTCTGAGAAGAACAGCTCCAACGCCATCTCTTCCGAGAGTTGTCTCTCTGGGTAACTAACTGGGACAATTGCTAGCTTTTGCCTGAGGGTATCGCCGTATGTCCCACGCCAAACAAGTGTTCTCATTGTCGGAGTGCAAAGGTTAATGTTTGCAGTTTTTCGTTGTATATCTTCATGTTTTTCTTATAATATACACTTTTGGTATCAACTTGACAAAAGAAAAACACTATTTACTGATATTTTTCAGCAGACACATTTCACACTAGGTCAGTGAATTGAACAATGCACTTACATAGTGCGAAACGCGTCTACTGAAAAATATCAGTAAGTAGTGGTTTTTTGTCAAGTTGATAGCAAAAGTGTAATATTAATGTGTTTTACATGTGCCAAGAAAAGAATAATTATCTACATACAAATATGAAAAATAATATTTTACTACTACATTAAATTCCATGAGTAAAGATCATTATTTTGATTTTTTCAATAACAAAAATTGTAACTTACTAACTAAAATAATTATTATTGTACTTTTCCAGATTATGCAAAATTCATTTTTACTTACACATACTAACATATAGCAATATGTAAACACTTGTTTATAGCAGCACTTTGTGTCTAAAAGAGGACATCTATTTCAAGAGGTATGTAACATTGTCAACTTGTGACAATTACTGATCTATTTTTTTCGTTTAGGGGTAGGTTTATGTAGGGAAATTATATTAAGTGGTTTATTATAGAGTTGAATAGTTGAAATAAAAATTGAACATAAAAAGTTTGAGCCCTTTCCTATACAGTGCACAAGAACACCTTCGCCGTCTTTTAGACAATTGCAGTAATCAGTTCTTCAAGTTATTTTTCTTGTGATTCTCCAATCAGGATTTTCTTGTGCCAAGCCAGACTCTAATGAACTTCCCGGAGGGGGGGGGGTCATTAACCTATTGTGAATTAAGTGATTTGCAATCTGAGAGATCCAGCGGGCTGGAATTAATTCCTCCCGTCAATTGAGTTGTAATTCACTACAAAAATATTCTCATTTATAAAGCATGAAATAATACATATTTTATACAGGTGCAATTTTTAATTCATTATTTTGTTCCTTAGTTTATTATTTGTTAGTTGATTGTTATTTGTAACCATAATTAGTAAAAACAAATTAAAAGTTATTTTTGGTTTCAGGTTTGCATTAAAAGAAACGTCTAGTTACTATCACTTTTCAGGTATTTTATTTGTGGGTTTTTTGTTTGTTCCTGACCATAATCATTGGTTTCTCACAAAATCATATTTAAAAAAAGTCATTACCACAAAATAAACTAAAAATATTTAATTCAATAAAGCCATTTTCTAACTGTTCATAAATATTTTGTCGGTATATGGAAGTATGGTGAAAGGGATATTTTTCTACGAAGTTATATTTTATTTTCAAATAAAATTTGAGATTATTTTTTCTCCCACTTTCCTAAAGTTATTTTTGTGTTTTACTGAATTTGTTGTAGGGAAAACAGTACAGATGTACTAGTGTCTGGCAAGGGATTTATAATATTATTTTTTGCACAAACTCAAAACAGAAACTGAATTGTAATTCGATCCAGAAAGCCCTTTACTTTTCAACCATGCTTATTTGCTGCTACAACTTAGGCTTTTATAGATTGAATGATAAATAAGCAAGATTCCAAAGAGTGTGTAATAAGCTTTTTTAGTACGCTACTGTATTACCTGTAAATTATAATATGACTAATAATTTATAGATCAATATGAATGTGATAAGAATGAATAATGCTTACTTTAAAATATAACATGCATTTAATCTACATCACTACAGACTTAGACATCCGATCCATAATCTTCATCAGTGTCTTCTTCTTGGAGATGTTGGGTTAAAAGGTGACAGTTTTAAAGGGAGGTATTCAATAGTATCAAAGAGTATGTGTGATTTGTATTGTGTTTGTTCATTTAATATGTTTGTACTTTGTGTTTTTGTATGTCTGTAAATTTCTTATTGTTCTAGCCTGTTGAGATGTGGTCCTTTTTTTGTTGATGTGTAAGTTTTCTAGGTTATGGTAAATGTCTGTGTATTTGTATCCTGTTACTTTCATGTGATTCTAAAATGTTGAGTTGGTGTTCTGTTTGGGTGATTTGGTGTGTTCTTCGACTCTTTGCTTAAAGCTGCGACCTGTTTGCCCTATGTAAAATTTGATGCATTTGTCGCAGTTTAGTTTGTATACGCCTGGTGCTTGTAGTTTATCTTTGTTGTTGGTGTTGTGTTGTATTTTGTATTGTAAACTGTTATTAGTTTTGTATGCTATTTTGTATCCTGTTTTTTGAAATTTGCGGGCTATTTTGTTTGATGTTTTGTTTATATATGGCATTGTGGTGAATGTTTTCCCTGTCTGTAGTGTTAATTTGTGTTTTTGTTTTGTATATTGTGCCATAGTTTGTCTATTATTGTGGTGTTGTATGCATTTGTGTATGCTAAATATTTAATTGTGTCTAGTTCTTTGTTTAAGTTTTAAACCTACCTTTAAGACCGTGTGTTTGTATCCATTTGTGTATAGTTAATATTTAATGGTGTCTAGTTCTTTGTTTATGTTTTCTCTGGTCATTGGAACTTCTTTAAATCTATGGAGCATAGAACTGAAGACAGCGTGTTTGTGTTTGATAGGGTGGTTTGAGGTGTTGTGGATAAGTGTATCTGTCGTTGTGGGTTTCCTGTAAATGTTGAAGCTGTGTTTTTGTATGTGGCTTTTTGTTATAGTTAGGTCGAGGAAGTTTGGGGATCGGTTGGTTTCAATCTCTGAGGTGAAGTGGAGTTCTGGGTGTATTTTATTAGTGTAGGTGAGGAGTTTTTCGCTTTGTCGGGGTGTTGCCTCTGTATAGTGTTATGATATCCATCGACGTATCTGTGCCAGTAAATGATATTGTGTGCGCGTGTATTGTTTGTGAATATCTTGGTGTTTTCTATGTGTTGTAGGAAAATTTCGCTTAGGACACTGCGGATAGGACTTCCCTATTTGTAATTTATTATTACAATAAATATTCTATTTAAAACTATGTTATAAATAATTATATTTTATTCAGTAGTGGTTAAAAGTTATGTAGTTTTCAAAATTATGTAGTTAATAAACATAATGGTTTTAAACAATGCAGTTACTTTTTATTTAGAACTTCTCTGTAAACTATATTAGCTGTTTTTCCAGTTGGAGATAATATTATTAAAGTTTTTAAAGAACTAACACCAGGAAAACCTATGCATCAAAAATTCAAATATTGTCACATTTTTACAATTCGAAGTTTGTTAGTATTGATATTTAGTACATATTTCAAATAAAGATATATTGCATAAAATTATTTTTAATTTTTTTTTTAAGTGATAATTTGTACGTGAGCAGAACAACAGAAAAATATATATAAATTTACATAACCCCACCCTTATTGTATCTAAACATCTGCCGCTGGCCTGTTTTCTAGTAAGAAGTTATACTACTTATAGAACACGCTTAGTTTCTGAAATTATACTTTCTTATTTGTTGATTCCATCTTCATGTGAGTTACTATTTTTTAACTAAAAACATTTGTAAGTAGATACACTTGCCTATAGTAGCACTTACTTTATATTTTTGAGGACGGCCGTTTCAGGAGATGTGTCCCATTTTCAACTCAGACCGTAACCTATCTCAAGGCCTTTGTAGGTTAAGATGGGGGTGGGATATTAGGGTGAGGATGTGGGTGTATTTTGGCGAGTATTAGGAGTTACGACGTCGTAAAGTGTATGTAAGCTATAATGTAATTAGGTGTTGAGTATGTGTGTAAGGTGTAGTTTGAAAGGTGTGTATATTTCATATTGTTTGGTTGTGTATCGTTGGTTATTTTTGTTTTGTTTGTGTAGAATTTGTAGGTTAGATGTTATGTTTGTGTAGTTATGGTTTGTGGATAACAGATGTTTGACGAAGTTTGACTGGGTGTTTTTAGTTTGTTATTGCTTTTATGTATTCTTGGTAGCATGTGTAAAATGACCTCCCTGTCTGACCTATGTAAAGACTGGGGCACGAACTGCAAGTTAGTTTGTATACACTAGTAGAGTTGTAATTGTTTGTTGAGAGTATTGTGTGTGGAGTAGGCTATTCTGTAATTGTATTTTCGAAGTGTGTTGGTTAGTTTGTGGTTTTTGGGTTATCTGTATGGTATTATCAAGTATTTTATGGGTTTGTCGTGTTGTGTATTTGTAGTTGGGTTATTGAGTTCGTTTTTTAGGCGGGGTATATAATTTGTCAATCATTGTTCTGTTGTATCCATTGGATTGTGCTATATGTTTTGTGGTGTTTAATTCTTGGAAGTGTTTTTCTTTGTCTAGCGGTGTTTTAAACATGCAATATATCATGGTGTTTTAAGCGGCTAGTTTATGTTGGTGTAAGTGGTTTGATGAGTTGTGAATGGTAGTATTGGTGTTGGTGGGTTTTTGGTATATGTTGAATTTATGTATTAGTTTGTCTGTATAGTTAAGTACCCTGTATAACGGTGGCATTAAACTTCAGCATTACTGGGAATAAGAGTGCTCTAACATAGTAACTAAGGTGGAATACGAACTTCGCCAACTAAAGTTCATTCTTGCTGAACCTTTGAACCTTGGGATCGACTTTTTATCAGAGAAACCCTTGAGTTCTTAGTGACAAATTGCCTCTTTAGTATGAAAATACATGGCAACCCAAACTTTTTCCTTACATTTATGTAGAGTGTACTTACATCTATATATTGGCGACGCTCAACTATGTATTCAGTAATGATGTGACATTCTTCATAATCTGGGTTATATCATAGTATCTTGGTTAATATCTACAACTATCAACCTTTCTTGTGCCCCAGATAAACATTTGTTTTATCTTTAAAAAAAACTCTGTCATAAGAGTAACATGAACATTATCTTTTCATGTCCAACAAACTCAATTCAGAAGAATAATCTTTTCCACATGGATCATGATTCTCATCTGTTTCATGCTTTATGATAATTAATCAATGATAACTTTTTTTTGAACAGAATGAATAATTATATCAAATTAATAATTAAATTTATTCATTAGAAAACTTTACATGGCATTACAAGTTTATTATTTGTATTTAATTTGAGGAATTTGACACTCTTAGACTATTTTCTAGTCTAGCAACGAATTATCTGGTTAATTATAGATTTGTTTATAAGAAATGGAATTAGTTTGTGAATGCTAACGTCCAATTCAGCAACCAGTTAGCTTGTGTTACAACTATTACTTTATTTATATCAAAACCTGGGAAAAACAATCTTGATCTCTCTACTTGCAATATAGTTTTATAAAAAAAAAAGAAGAAATCTCATGATACCAACACAAAAAACGTTTAAAAAAACTATGACAATGACAGAAGAGCCTAATTTTTAAAGGTTTTATACTAATTTTAAAGTTATTTTAGTTCCTTTTCAAAATTAAAAATTTTTTTATATAAAATAAATATAATTTTTGTTACTTTTTTCATGTTTTTGAATTATTTCTGCATCACCAGGTATAATTTTGTTTTCCAATATCAATTCATGTAGAATTTAATACTTACCTAAAATAATTTTAAAAAGTGTAAGTCTAATTTGCTGACTGCATTTTTTGTGCTTCTCTTACCTTTGTCACGCTATTTTCATTAGTTAATCATTTTGGAGTACCACCATCTCTCAGATTAGTTGCATACTAAAGGTAGGCCTACATAGAATTATACCAGATTAAGAAGATAATATGACAATCCTTGAAAGGCAAAAAAAATTCACTCAACATAATTATGCAGATGTAACAGAAATTTAATATAACACTTCAAATTAAAATATATTTAATTTCTAATATTTAAAAACAAGTAACACAATAAATATTTTAAAATAATTTCATTTTATAATCATGTCATTTTTATAACTAGCACGGAGAGCAGTACCAGAAATTCTAAAATTCTTGTCGAAATGGCCTCGTCCTGAAGATTTATTACAGGCAAAATATGAAGAAATTCATGCGTTCTTAAAACCACTTGGACTTGGTTCACTAAGGAGTCAAACAATTATGAGGTTTACAGGTAAAATTGATTTGAAAATATAATTTAAAAACCTAGAAACATGAATAGATATTTATATGACAAACATTAATACGCTGAAACAGGTATTGCTTGTAGATGTATGATTGTAGTTATGTAATAATGACTCTTGGAAGTGATTATAAATGTTGATAAGACCATTTCCCACAGTTTTAGTTTTAGCTCAAAAGTAAACTGATTAAATCAAAAATACCTTTCTTTTGGGCTCTTACATGTTTTACCTCCTGATTACTTTTGAGCATCTTGTACAAGGTAAGAAATGCACCTAGTCTCATAGGACCATGTCAAGAAGATCATTTTCTTATATTCCACCGAATGAGAACTCGAAAAGCTCTCAAAATATTTCCGGACTAAATGGAAATTCGGGCTAGTCATTTGCTACAAGAACAATAACATTTTATTTTTTGATGTAAACAGTTACAAAATTCTGAACTCATTCATTATTAAAAACTCCTACAATCTTTTCTTTCGCTACAATATATATTATAAATCACAGTGTCATAAAACAGGGCAAATAAAAACAAAACTGTTAATTAATAATTGAATTAATAACTTTTACACTAATTTATGATTACCCGAACTTTAAATTTTGTAAATTTGTAAAATCTTACTGAGACAGAACGTTTTCAATTGCTCTGTGGTGATCTTCATCAGTGTCTGAAGTTGTTAGGTTAAGCGGTGATGGTTTTAAAGGCAGGTTTTTTATAGTATCAAAGAGTATTTGTGATTTGTATTGGGTTTGTTCGTTTAATAGTTTGTATTTTGTGTGTTTGTAAATATTTGAAATTTGATCAAGATTGTATTTTAGAGGCTCAACAACATGTCTAGTTTGCCTGCATCATATACATGTTAAAAACATGTTTTTTCAACCTCCTTCTTTTTTTTTGTTTTTGTCAAGTTAAAGGTTATGAAAACGATGTAAGTTGTGGCTACCTTAAAACCACAATATAACGTGAATGATTGATCATTAAAAAAGGCAAACAAATAACCGTATTAGTTATGGTCCCAATTGTCATATCACTTGAAATAGCTGCCCTAAAAAAACAAATAAGAGCTACTTGAAGTAAAGTGCTAAATTTTTAAAAGTGAATAATTAGTTGTTCACAGTGAAAACAAAGAGTGTGGAAAAATTTATTCTGGGTCAAAATTGGATATTATTTGGACCTACATAAACAGTAATATATTTTCCATTTCATATTTCCTAAATAAACAATAAAAATTTTATTTTTTGTTATTGTTTAAAATTTGGAAATAAAGTAAGTTCCTGTCTAATCGAAATATAAAGGGTGGACCTAAAATCTGATAACATGTATAGACATATAAATTTACACTGAGTTACATTTATGACTTGGGCTCTTGGTAGCCCACTCTACTTAATATGCAACCACAACCTCTCTTCATGATACTATATTAATACTAATAACATGGTTTTCAAAATATCCCATTAAATAAGATTATTCTCAGTAGGGTAAATGTGTGTAAATACATGTGTTTGTAAGTGAATATACAAACTATTTTCCTACTTGGCTATCCTGCTTGAGAATCGAATGCTTGATCGTTGTTTCTTATGCACCAGCGATCAGAATGACAGATATCATTTAGTTCTGTGTGATCTTGATTTAGTTGATATGGATTTTGTTTTGTAGCTGCATAATAAAATAATCTGAATTTATTGGATCATAATTCTCAAACCGGTAAGCAACAAAAAGGTATACGAAAGTATAACCCATTGATTGATCATGATAATGATATATTTGGTGTTGTCTCAAACATGATAAACTGTCAGGTTGCTACCGCTATTTTTATATTATAAGGTGGATAATAAAAATGTACCCAAAACCTTTTCTGTTTAATGGACATGACAATTTACAGTACATTTTGTAGTTTTCACAATAGTATACAAGTTCCAAAAATAGTGACATCTTATATTGTATTCAAAACTTACTTCATTCAACCTTATTTTGTATCTTAAGGACAATATATATTAAAATATAATTAAAGTATGGATCCATTTAATTAAGTTGCATTTCAGTTGAGTGGAGTTTTACTGTACTACAAAGTTCTTCAAAAATATTCCTAATGAATGCTTGTCAGTATTACTTCAGATTTTTATAATGCTATTGTTCAAATTTTTATAACGTAGCTGTTGTTATAAACTGAAAAATAAAATATAACCTTTTTACTGTATTGTAAACATTTCGTATTTAGATATAGATCTATTTATTCCATCTTGAACTTCAATTACAGTAATACCCCGCACTTACGAGATAGGTGGGACCAAGCTATAACCGTGTAAGTCGAATTCTCATAATTCGGGGTATAATTTTACATACAATCACATAGGAATCATGTTTAATTTAGACCAAAGACCAAATATTTAGACCAAATAAACTAATCATTTAGATGAAAACTGAGTATGAATTAAATTCTTAAATATATAATACAACAAAATATTATATTATATACATGCATGATGCAAAGAAGTAAGTAAAAAGAAGTTATTTTGACATAGATGACTTTATAAAATCTAATAAATTCGTTTGAAGAATTGAAGATTTTGTTTTCCCACGCATACTTTTCTCGTAACTCGCTAATTGTTTTGTGGCAGAAATACGATTTTCATGGTAGCCTATGATTTCCAAAACTTGCTCAATTTAACTAAGGGCATTTGTCAAGATTCTAACTGTCATTTCATCTTCTACGTCAACTGGATCTAAAGAATCTGTGTTGTTAAGGTCTTGCTCACGCATTTCTTTGTACTCGTCAATTAGTTGTCAGCTTCTGGTTGTGTAAATCCAGCAGTTCTTGAACGTCATCATTATCCACTTCTAAATTTAGCTATCAGGCAAAACCGACAACTTCTTCAATCACATCAACAATTTCTTCAGATTCTAGCACTGATTCCGCTTGAGTTTCAGTGGCGAAAAAAATAGACACACGTTTTTCCAAACGCCATTCAAAGTTTTTTTGTGAAATTTCATTCCAAGATTGTCCAATGATTCTCAAAGCACTTAAAACATTGAATTGTTTCCAAAAATCTTCAGCAGAGAGCTCGTTGCTTCATGCAGTGCACAAATGACCTTCTTATGTAATAAACTTGAAATGGTTTGATGACTCTCTGATCCATCAGTTGAAGCAAACTAGTTGTGTTTGGTGGCAAAAATATCACTTCACGCATGTGTCGAAATTAGTTAAAGTAGTAGGAGGATGGCCAGGTGCAATGTCAATTAATAGGAATTACTTTAAAAGGAATTTGTTTAGACAGACAATAACGTCCAACTTGAGGTATGAAATGATGACCAAACCAGTCTTCAAAAAAAAGCTGTCACCCAAGCCTTCGACCTCCAAATCATGGGCACGGTAGCTTTAGATACATTTTTTTAATGCCCTTGGATTTTCTGAGCGATAAACTATGAGAAGTTGCAACTTACAGTCACCAGTTCTATTTGCGCCAACCGTCACTGTCAATCGGTCTTTGGCGGCCTTAAAACCTATAAATATTCTATCTTCATGAGCTTTAAAATTTCTCTTAGGAATTTTCTTCCACAACAGGCCAGTTTCTGCGTAACTTGAACGGCATGATTTAAAACCGCGAAACTTGGGAATCGCGTAAGATGGAATAGTGTAAGTCAAGGTACTAAATTTTACCCAAAATAAATAACCAATCCTTTTTTCAAAACATTTCAGGAAACAGTTTCTTCTAACTTTCCATTCCCTTAAAGAAAGGATAATATAACAAACATATTAACTTTACTTAAATTTTAATTATAAATTTAAAGTCCTCAGCACTCTTTTGTTTTTATAAGTTGGTATCAATGTATCGTTCACTTAACCCTTTAAGACCTGGTGGCTACAATTGTGTACATTAATTTCTGTTGGATAAAACTGCATGAAAACCATAAATTCTTAAGTTGTGAACTGTTGGATACCTTTGTACACATTAGTGTAAAGCATTTACAAACCCTGCTGCCATCTGTAGACCAACAATATAACTATAATAGCAGCTGTTCTAGTACAAGGTCAGACTGTCTTGTTTACATGTTGTAATGTGGTTTGTTGTTAGTGTTTAACTGTGTTCATAGGAGTATTTCAATTAATATTTTCATTTAAATATTAACTTGAGAGTATATATTTGTGATATATTACCTTATTTTACTATAAGGAATGATTTAGAATTTGTTTTGATGTTCCAAACTTCATGGACACAATTGTAACCATCAGTTCTTTGTTATTGTCAGACAGACATAACCAAAAAACCTTAATTTTATTTTTCGGAGTTGTTTTACGTTGTTTTTTTAGTGTTTGTGACGCGTGTTAATATGAATAAAAATATCGCAAGTACAAGTAAGGGAAGTAATGCCAGCGTTTCAAAATCCTTTAATAATTACGCTAATAATGTGGACTTATTACTAGATTTGTTGTATGATGGAGATTTATCTGATATAAGTGACATTGAAGATGATAATAAAACTGAAAGTGATAATAATGGAAATAATATATCAAACATTGATCACATTGTATCTCCAAAAAAGACAATTAGGATAGGTTCAGATAGGCTAGATCGAAATGATGAACTTTTGGAAGAAACAATTGATGACATTGATGCTGACATCCCTAATGAGGTTGAGCTTATTCATGAATATGATTCAGTTACTGAATCAGAATCACCAAATAATGATAATAGTGGTCCTAATCAAAGACCTAATGCATATGATATAGGAAATAAGAAAAATGTCAAATGGCGACATCGGTCATTTGATAAATTCAGTGAAGATGAATGGAAAGGATTAGACTTATCAGAGGTGGAAGAACTTCTGTCACCATTGTCCTATTTCCACAGATATATTCCAGATGAGTTACTAATACTAATGACCGAAATGACAAATATTTATGCGTTGCAACAAGGTAGAACTAGTTTTAAACCTACCAATTTGAATGAAATGAAAACATTGGTGGCTCTACATATAGCAACAGCAATATACAAATTACCTAGACTGCAAATGTATTGGAATACTAGTTTGAAATTTACTCTGTTCACAGAAAATATGTCAAGGGACCGATTTTTTTAACTAAGAAATAACTTACATTTGGTTAATAATCTTGCCGTTCCTAAAGATTGTAATGATAAGTTTTTCAAGGTTCGCCCTCTATACGATTTTATAAGAAAACGATGCTTGCAATTACAAGTAGAGAAGGTATTAAGTGTGGATGAAGCCATGGTACCATTTACAGGAAAAATGGTGTCCAAACAATATGTAAAAAATAAGCCCAACCCATGGGGTATAAAAATATTCATGTTGTGCGGAAAAAGTGGTATGTGTTATGACTTCATTATCTATCAGGGCAGTACTACTGAACTTCCTCAAGATAATTTGAAAGCTTTTGGATTAGGATCAAGTGTTGTATTGAAGCTAGCTGAAAGATTTAGTAGTGGGATTGGACACGAATTATACTTTGATAATTTTTTTTCCTCTTACAATTTACTATATATTCTGCAGCAAATGAAGATTATGGCAGCAGGTACGGTACGAATAAATAGATTTTTTCAGCCACCTCTCATAACAGATAAAGAAGCGTTGACAAAAGGAAGAGGATCTTCATATGAAATATCAAGTGCACACAACATTGTTCTAGTAAAATGGATTGACAGCAAGTGTGTTGTTACAGGCTCAAATTTTATTGGGGCTGGAAATATTGATCAAGTTGAGCGATGGGATAAATCAGTTAAAAGATATGTCAAAGTTGATCGACCTGAAATTATAAAAAAATATAATTACGGCATGGGTGGAGTGGATTTATTTGACCAGTGCATAAGTTACTATCGAATATTTATTCGGTCAAAAAAGTGGCCATTAAGGCTAATATTTCATGGAATTGATATGGCTGTACTGCAAGGATGGAATGAATACAAGAGAGATGCAACAGTACTAGGAGTTAATCCAAAGAAAATGTTTGACCTTCTTGAGTTTAGAATTAGAGTCATGGATGGATTAATTAAGGTTGGTAGAGATGTTCAGGTAAAAAAACGGTGCCGGCCAAGCAACATTGCTTCACCTTCAACACTTATACAACGTAGACATGGTGAAAAACGACCACTTCAGGAGGTACAATTTGATGGTGTGGGTCACCTTCCACAACATGACTCTGGTGTTCTACCAAGTCGATGTAAATATCCAAAATGTACTGGCCGATCAAGAATTTCTTGTATAAAATGCAACATACATTTGTGTTTGACAAAAAATAAAAACTGTTTTTTAAACTATCATACAAAATAGTTAAACTATCATGCAAACTGTAAATTAACATAAGTTTAACAATTTTTAAAAAGACCTATCGCTTAAGAATATCTGTAAATATTTTGTTATTCAATGGTTTTTTTAGATAGTTTTTTACTAATATTAAAAATAATACACTTTTTAAATGCAATTGTAGTTCATTTACTTTAAAAGATTCACAGTAACGTTTTTTACATTCTTATAAGGCAGGTTTATATGAATAAGAGCAAACACTATTGGAAACCATTATGCCATTCGTGACCTGATGTACACAATTGTAGCCATTAAAATATTTTGATAATCAATTGATGAAATTTTATTATTTTTTTAGTAAAAATTAGCAAATAATTATTAGATCCAAAATAAATTAGCAAAATTTTTTTTTTTTAAATTGAAAATTCGGGACTGAAAGGGTTAAAGCAAGCATTATAACAACATACTTACTTTACTCAAATTTTAATTATAAATTTAAAGTCCTCAGCACTCTTTTGTTTTTATAAGTTGGTATCAATGTATCGTTCACTTAAAGCAAGCATTATAACAACATATTAACTTTACTCAAATTTTAATTATAAATTTCAAGTCCTCAGCACTCTTTTGATTCTATATATTGGTATCAATGTATCATAGTCATGTTCTTTAATCTTAGTGAACACTAGTAGTTGCACGTTTGGATTTTCATAGATTTTCTAAACAAGGTGATATTTGTGTTTAACCTATTGTCTCTTATTGATGAAGCTATCTCGTCTCTACGAAATGTGTTTAGTGGGAATATGGACAAGGCTTTCTTGTCATCGATTTTCATCGTTACTTGAAGAAACTACATCCTTTTTTTTGTTGGATGTTTAGTCTGCCTAACCATTGTTAATGTGTTTCCATGCTTCAGTTAAGCATGTGCAACACGTTTCTCATGTGTAAGTAATTGTTTTGTTTAGATCAAAACAGTTTAGTGGCCATGATCACTTGACGTAACGAATTAACTAATGCTGCTAGATTGCGAATAATATAATAATGCACTAACCTTTCAACTCTTTGGCTGTGATATTTTAGGTTAAGGCACAATTAGTCAAAAATAAATTATTTTTTGCATAATATGCGCCTAAAAAGCTAAAATTAGATGAGGTTTGTGGTTCAGATGTAAATGTTGATATTGTGATGATTTTAGTCAATAATAATTATAATAGTGAAAATATAAACGAGAATTTTCAGTAAAGTGGGGTATAATAACATAATGAACCTGATTAAGATGACATACCAAACTCAACAGATTTCTTTTTGTCAAAGAAATAAGTAGTTAATTGATGAAAGAAGTCCTACAAATACAGTAGAACCTCTTAAACTCGACACAATGTGGACTTTAAGGTTGCCGAGTTTTGAGGTTGTCGAGTTTTAGGGAACTTAAATAAAAATAACTAGGAGTTGAATAAAAATTAATCTACGCTTATTTAGAGTATTAAAATTGTACATTGATTGATTTATTATATTCAATTATATATTTATATCAACATTTATAACTTATAATAGAAAATTAAAAAAAAAAAATTGAGGCAATAGGCCTAGAAGAATCTGAAAATACAGTGTTCATTACAATTATTACTGAAGTTGTTTATGCTGCTTATAAAAAGTACATCACAGTTATTTATGGGAAGTTTTCTGAACACTAGAAGAAAAGTGTAAAAGTAAACTTGCTGAAGTCGTTTGAAAAACCCTGTGATTGAAGACCGCTTTTCTGTCTCCACACGGCGTCTTGCAACTTGATCACGAAGTTGCCTGAGGAACAGAATCTCCATTCCAGTCGCATTTTGCTGCTCTAAGTACTGCAATGTCCCTTCAATAAATTTCACAGCCTAACTTTTCTTTCTTGTCGATGGTCCTCTTGCTCTTCTTCTTCCGTTCCCTTCTATGCCATGCCCTTTGACAGCTGCGATGATTTCATCTTCTCCTAATGGTTCTGATGCTCCGTCGAGATCCATCCATTCATTGACATCATTGCTTGAAGACTCTTCACACCCTGGGATTTTTTTCATAAGTTCAATCAAGTCGCTATTTTCAGAATTGATTCCATCGTCACGCGACAAATCATTGAATGCGTGATCTAGAAGTTTCCTCCAAGAACGAATGAGGGTTTAACGAATATGGTCTCAAGCTCGATCCAAGATTGAGAGACCCGTCCAATGACATCTAATAAATCGATCTTCTTTAGCTTGGCCGTTAGCTCCTCACCCGATTCCAAGGACAACACCAAAGATAACAAAAGATTACATCTGTACCTTCTCTTTAACGCTGCCAAAGCGCCTCGGTCCATCGATTGACACTGAGGCGTGACGTTCGGCGGTAGAAACATTGCTTTAATGTCTTTGTCCTATAAATATTGTACATCAGGGTGAGTCGTAGAATTATCGAGAATCAGTAGAGCTTTCCTGGGATTTTTTTTCTTCAGAAACTTCTCAACCTCTGGGACGAACTGTTGAAAAAACCACTCTTTAAAAATTGCTTCGCTCATCCATGCATTAGATTGATTTCTATACCAAACTGGGAGTTCAAAGTTGCTATCACTTGTGCATCTGGCAGTTTTAAATGCTCTTGGTTTTTTTGCTTTTCCAGTTAGCACTAATTTGAGTTTGTGCTCTCCTGTTGAATTACTGCAGGCAAGAATAGTCAAAGGCTCCTTACTTCTTTTACAACCTGGTGCAGCTTTTTCATCTCACAGAACAAAACTTTTAGTTGGAAGCATTCGAAAGTTTAGTCCTGTCTCATCTGCATTGTAGATTTGATCACCTGACAGTCCTTCTTTTTCAATAAACTCGTGTAGTTTGGTCTTGAAGTCACTCACGATGTTAGGGTCAGCTGGCAGTTTTTCCCCGCAGATACTGAGCAGCTTGATTCCATATCGTTGTTTCCACCTTGACAACCAACCATTGCTCGCTGTAAACCCAGGCTCTCCTTCATCCTTAAATTGTTCACACAACTGAAGAGCTTTCTCTTGCAGGATGGGTCCAGATATAGGCGTTCCCTTCTCCCTGTGCACACAGAACCATTGGTAAAGGGTTTTGCCGATTTTTTCGAACTCTGCACTTCTCATTGTTTTTCGTTCCGCGATGGATTCTGTACACTGTCTTTTCAAACACCACGATTCAATTTCAGATTTCTTTTTCGTCCAACCGAGCACTGTAGACCTACCGATGTTCAAGTCCAACGCTATTTTATTTACGCTTTCATCACGCTCAAGTCTTTTTAGGGCACCAAACTTTGCTTCCATTGACACTGACACTTGTTTCCTCTTCTTCTCCGCCATACTGTCGCTCTATATTCCAGCACAAAACTCGTTTAAACAATTACCAACCACTCTCGAACAAAAGCAACTGACCACAACCGTGTCTCAACAAACACTAAACTGAACGCCCAATGACGACAATGTAGCAAGGGTAGTTTATGACTTCCCCGGGAATCCCAGGTCAACGCGCTGGCTTACGATAAGGAAAGGGGCCACAGAAATCCCCGAACGTGTACAAACAATAGCCCGCCCCAGCTGGGCAGATAAAGGGTGCGTTGAACGACCTTGGAAAACCCAATAACCTAGTCTGAGTCTCTGGCGCTCTTGGACGGTCTATGTACTGATGGAAAATTTTACGTTATGGGCGGTGTAAAAAAATTATTAGTTCACCAGCCCTGTCGAGTTTTACGGAATGTCGAGTTTTCGGGAATCGAGTTTGAGAGGTTCTACTGTACTGCAAGAAAATTTGTGAATTGAGGTTAGAAACAAACTTGTGATGGACATCACACAGTAGTGGATCAAAATTTCTGTTTCTTCACAAGGTTAATTGGAAAAAGCCAGATAAGTGTGTCTGACTATTAGGTATCTAGTCCTGGACTTATCTTGATTGTGTTCTATAGTAGACACATCTCTTGCAGTAAACCTCAGTTGAGGCAAATTTACTCAAGCTTGTTGAACCTTATTCTTCTCACATTTGTACACCAAAAGATACTGTCACTTGTCATCTAATAATGTGTGGATAAAGGTCTGTGTGCATCATGTTCTTTGAATCAAATCAAATTAATTACCTAAAGTAGGGGTCAGCAACCCACGGTGCACATGCGGCCCGTGGAATGATTTTGTACTTGTAGTTTTTCAAATTCTGAGCAGCCCGGATAGCTTACGGGTTAGAATACAAATAGGTTGCTCAATAGCTAGAACCATTACAATAGCTATAACAATAAATGGATAATAATAAATTACAGGCTCTATATAAGTGGAAAGTAGTGTCTGCGATGTGCATGCAAGCAAGTTTACCCCTACGCCAATTGTTTTATTTTAGTAAAATTTTGTTCATTCTTAAATGAACGTGTTTTATTTAATTATTTCAGCACTTCAAAAGATTAATAAAGAGATTTGTTTGAGTTTAGTTAGAAATGTTAAAATTTGTAATCAAGAAGTAAGTAGCCTATTTTATCAAAATTACTTTTAAAATCCATTATTAGTCGTTAGTTAAAGACACCTTCTGCACTGTATTAAAATCAGTTACATTACCTATCTAAAATTAGGAAATATAATAACATTCATGATTTTTTTTATATTTGCGACCCTTACAGCCATGGTAGATTGAATATGAGGCCCTCAAGTACAAAATGGTTGCTGACTACTAACCTTAAGCATAAAAAATAAAATTAAAGAAACACCATTAACATTTAACTTAGTTACGGCTATTACAGTTAATAATAAAATTAATATAAATGAAACATGTATACCTCAAATCACTAGTCTTCTTGTTTTTGTGGTTTGAAGGTTTCTTATTTCATAATGTAAAAATGAGATTAAATGGTACATAAGACAAATGGTATAATATTATATAAAATGTTTTAATTTCTAAAGATGTTGATAGTTACAAAATTGTATTTGGTTACAGTTGAGTTCCTAACAAAAGACTGGAAATATCCTAGAGAGTTATATGGGATTGGTAAATACGGTGATGATTCCTACAGAATATTTTGCATCAATGAATGGAGGCAAGTTACGCCAGATGATATTCCTCTATCACAATATAAAACTTGGTTATTAGAAAATGAAGAAAGGTTGGGATTGAAGTAGTGCATCAGTTATCTACATTATCTTCTTATATTTAATTTTATACTTAATTTTTTATACATAGCATTTATAACATTAAATAAAAAAATTAATTATTCTCTTGTGCAACGTGAGTCTTGATTAACTAAGCACAAATAATAAAACCAATTACCGCAATAAAATTAATTTAATCAGTATAATACTTCAGTTACAAGGTAACCATCTCAAGAAGACTATTTGAAAATAATTTACAAAATTTCGTAAATAACAAGACTCCCCACCCATACTCTCTTATCTCAATCAATCACATATCAACATGACATGACTTTAACCTATAAAGGAGCAGCACTAGAAAATTCATTACAAGTATAAACCTAATGCTAAAGATACAAAACAATTTTTGCAATACTGAACATAAAATTATAAAATCGTATATATATACTTTTTTATTATTCTTAATTACTATTCCTCCATTTATATAGGAGAATACTAAACAAAGACATTTAACAATCTTCAGTCATTTTCATTTTTAACAAATTTAACATTAACATAAATAAATGAAACCTCTATACCACAAATGACTTTTTTCTTTTATTTAAAACCTTATATACATTTCGATTACATAGCAATCATCCTCAGAGGTAATTTACAATAAAAATTGTACAGTATTTTTATTGTAAATTACCTCTGAGGATGATTGCTATGCAATCGAAATCTATATAAGGTTTTAAATAAAAGAAAAAAGTCATTTGTGGTATAGAGGTTTCATTTATTTATGTTAAACATTACGTCACAGTTGTTTTATACAGTTATAAATTTAACATTGTTCAAATCTAAATAATTGCCCGTATTTGTTATCTGTTCTGCTGCACTTGATTTTTCTGACCAAATCAAAGTATTTGATATGTGAAATATGTTCTTAAATCAGGTGGCAACTTTGCTCCTTGTCTGACTTACAGGAACTTAATCATAATCCTTTTTAGCTAGTACTTCAGAAGATCGCCACGTTGTAACTAAAATGTACATCAACTTATAGTTAATAAATTAATGTTATCATGGTTATTGGGTTTTATTATTTTTTGTGTTTTTAGTTTTTTAAAAAAAACCTGTTAATCATGTTTGTAGAGCCTTAGTCAAGGGTGGGTCCGAAAGGACTAGACCCCATTCCCTGAATTTGTTTATCCCCAAAATTATGGAAGTATTAAAAAGATTATGTTTTCTTTTACTATGGTCACTAACTGTACCTACTGTATAACATTTTATATTTCAGCTTGATAGACTTAAAAATAAAGCAATCAGAATGAACCACTTGGACAAATTTATTGTATTTACTAAACACTTTTAAATGTTTTGACTTGCCTATAGCAGCACTTACTTTGCTTGTTGAGGACGGCCGTTTCGGGAGATGTGTCCCTTTGTCAACTCAGGCCGTAACTGATCTCAAGGTTTACGTGGTTAGGGTGGGGATGGGATATTTTGGTGGTGTGGGTGTATTTTGTGTGTATTAGGAGTTATGATGTCAAAAAGTGTGTGTGAGTTGTAATGTAATTATGTATTGAGTATGTATGTAGGGTGTGGTTTGAAGTGCCTGTATATTTCGTATTGTTCGGTTGTGTAGCGTTGGTTATTTCTGTGTAGCTTATGAAGAATTTGTAGGTTAGATGTTATGTCTATGTAGTCATGTTTTGTGGAGATACATAATAGATATTTGTATTTTTTATTCAGTACTTAGAAAATATAAGCTATTTTAGTTGTTTAAAAACCCCAACCACCAAAAACCGTATAATTTAATTGATAAGTTTTACTTAAACTGTTATAAAAAATATATAAAAGTAGATTTCATGGTCCACCTTATCAGGAGTCACTTCATTTGGATTGGACCTCTCTTTTCAAAATCCTGGCTACATGCCTGATGCTTGCATCAGTTGTTAAGTTTTAATTTCTACTTAGAATAACAACACAGTTTTAAAAACATGAATAATTCTTTTTTTGTTATCATTGAGTTTGCAGACTGTATAAAAGTAAAAGACCATAAATATAAAAATCATATTTTAGTGACAAGTAATGAGTACTAGTGTAGTGACACATTACAGTCTAGTTGAGTTGGTGTAAGACGTATAAGGTTTCTCTAATTATAAAACTAGTTGTTCCTCTCCTGAGTGTGTTAGAGTATGTGAGAAAAAGTAATAAGAGTGAGCTGAATATGGACAAGAGTAGAAGGTCATGACTACTAAGACCGAAAGTAAATAGACTTTCAGTTGTCATTACAGTAGAAAACCCTATTTTCCAACTTGGGTCAGGACAACAAGCAGAGTTGAGTATCACTAACTCACTATCAAATCTCTAGAAAATCCTTTTTTAGTGCAATTTTGTATTGGGCAATGAGGTCAAGATTAGTATTAAATATTTAATAACTTTATCAGGTTTAAATAATTTAGATCACAAAAATATTCCTAAACACTTTAAATGTTTATAAACTTGCATATAGTAGCACTTACTTATGTTACTACAGGTGAGTTTATAAACATTTAAAAGTGTTTAGTGATAACTAGTAGCTCACGTGAAGATGGAATCAACAAATAAAAATATTCCTTTCATCCACAGTAGCCTACTTTTTGTATTATAGTATAGACCTATAATATAATACAGTCTTGAAATCGAAAGGTTATGAAATACAAATATGTAATACTGCATGGTAAATAACATAGAAACCTTAATTGTTGTAGAACTTAACATGGTTTCATTATACTACAACAATGGGACCACATTATAGCTACAATTTTTGTAGCTATAATAAGCTTCAAAAATTTATTATCATCACTGTACAAAATTATGGTTAAAGTTTTATCATGACTTCTTAAAATAGCCTTTCACCTTGCTTAGGAGTAATGATTTATCAGTTTTATGAGAAGACTTGGGTTTCTATAAATAAAAACATATTTTTACAACAAATGCTGTTTATGGGAATTGAGGCATTACTACATTGGGAAAGTCATGTTTACTCTTGCAGGGATGTCTATTTATAGTATAAATATTATTTTATCAGAGACAATATGTTTACACTTTAGTTTTATATACAAACCCATATATCATTCATGGATTTGTGATGCGTTTGAATGATAAGAGTCAAAGGACTTCACATGAGACAGCTTCTTACTGAAGCTGAAGCTGAATTCTCTCTTTCAAGTTTTATACTTTTTCTTTAGTTTAAACTAGACTAAATTCACAGATTAGTTTTATTCTAAAAATTAATGATTCTTATTTTTCTGTCCCTTCTAAAGATAGTGTGGGTGTTGTAACACCATTGCACCTACTATGGCTACGCCTTTGCTCTCACTTATAATTTTTTTTTTGCTAAGTAGGTAGTCATCTCCTATAACTCAAATAGAGACAAGATTACATTATATAAATAACCCTGCCGTTGTGAACAATTTTTTCCCAAAACCCAAGTACAAATAAAGATGTGTATAGCAACAAAGTAGTTTTAAATTAATTAAGTTACCAAAAGACCAAAGCAGATTGTTAAAGCAGCCTGCTTAGTGTCATTTACCAGTCATTGTCCAACTAATGCACATATTTCATATAGCATTTGCCAACTTAAAGTTTGCTGATTCACTGATTCAGCCTAAGGATCAGGGAATTATAGAGGGCATGAAAATGCCAAAACTGGAGGGCTTATTCCATACACTAATTTTTTCAGACGATTGGGTAGGTGTAAAAGAGTGCACTATTGAAGATGGTATGTTAATTATTGTGGAAGCTTTCCACTTAAACTTTAAAACAAACATGTAATAAAATGTGGCCTAAGCCAGAAGCTGGAACTGAAAGAGAACCTGAAAATACTATTCAAAATAGCATTGCCATTCTACAGCTTTGTTTTATTATGCCCAGAAGAGAACAGCTGTTGCTGTAAGAAATTAGTCAATTGCTAGAAATAGACAACAAATGCTGGGTTGAAATTAAGTGATGCTGAAAATGTTATTACCAATGGGTGATTGAGATATCACTCAGGAGGAACCTTTAAAAAAAACAGTATCTTGTTGATTGGTATTAAGTGTAATAGGAGGAGACTCTACAACACTATGTTACAAAATATACATAATACTGTTTCGAAGAAGATTCATCATTATACCAAAATAAAGTGATATAATATTTTACGAAGCCATGATAAAACTTTTATCTTAATTTTTTACAGTGGTGATAGTTAATTTTTGAAGCTTATAGTAAGAAGTTGAGAGAAGAAAGCCTATCCCAATAAGATGTTAACTCTAGATTACTTCTATTAGTTCATTGTTATGTTGTCACTTTTTATTCTTAAATTTTACTATTTCATATTTTTAAAATAATTTTCTTTTATTTTACATTAGTTTTGTTCGTATTTTTTGTTGACACCTTAAATGTTTTTGAGTAATTATGAATAAATCTAAACACATGTTTACCAATTATGTAAATATTTTGTTTAGGTCTACCCCAAATTGCTCTCATTCAATAAATAGTAAGAGGTAAGAAAAATATTCATAAAACCTTTAAAATATATTTTATGGCATAAGTTTACCTAACATACCTAGAATACTTTAATTTTTATTGTTAGTTGAATATATCGAAAAAACATTAATATATAAAACGTTTATTAAGTAGAAATTCCAATATTACAAATTAAGTGACCAGTCATTATGAAGAATCACACCAGTGGTCACTGGATGGCACGGCGTTCTATGGCAGAGTTGTCATGGATGGGCGTTGGCTGAGTAAGAGTATTTTCAGATACATGATTAGACACTAAATAATTTTACTGATTTTTGTGACATATATTGTCTATTTATGTTGTAAGTTTTTAACAAAATAACTTAACTTGTAATCCATTTCGAATTTAGTGTAAACCAGTCAATTTCAAAACACTACATTATATTTTCTTTAATAATTCAAGTTGTTTATACAATAAATAGATAATATAGTCTTACCCATGTAAATCACTTATTTAAAAAAATTACAAATGCGACATACAAATATTTAACTAGACAAAATAACTGAACAATCTTCTTTTGTTATAATGTTTTTCATTACTACATGCATTTGTCCCATCTGCAGTTTTTCCCCCTCAGTTTTGTATGTATATATATATTTAAATACAATAAAAAATGTTATTCTTTTCTTGTTTTAATCTTCAAGTATTTAAAACATATAAATACTCACCCAAAAAAGGTAATTGCAAAAATTACTATAATTTATAGAATTAAAAATATAAAATACATAAACAGGCTTTTACAATATTTATGTAGATAGTTCGTTTGTACACTTTTTTCACGTTTAACAATAATTTCTCGTTGAATGCCAGATGGTAAATTCTTAGACAATGCTTAACACTAAAACTAAACATCATGGTTATTTTATCAAACCAAGTGAAATATTATGTGGTTGTTTTCTACAAGGGTATTTGTTCAGAAATAAAAAGGGAAACATGATGATAAATTAATGTTTGTAAATCAAAACTTTCGAAACATAGGTTTTCTATCTTTAAATTTGTTGAACAGCTATACATATATGTATTTAACCACAAACATTATGTATTTATTAGCCTGTGGTGTTTAATAAATATATTATGCATAAAATGAAAGTTTACAATTACAATTTTCTTTAGTACAGGTTTTGTTGCATTTCTCAAATGGTACCATATTGTAATTTTACTTTTGGTCTGTAGTTGAAAATGTCTTCACAGGAAAAGACGCTGCTGAAGATCGCCACATAGCGATCGAAAACGTTCTGTCAGTAAGTTTTTACAAAATTTAAAGTTTGGATTGTCATAAACTAAAGTTAAAGTGATTAATGGTGACAAACATTAGTTAAAACATAAAGTTTTTCTATATACAGTACCCTATAATTTATTAAAGAACACTCAGATCAAGAGAAAATTTACTCAGATTCTTGAGTAAAAATTTAGAATAAAAACTTGTTTTGTAATAGGTCAATTTCTAAAGCTCTACACATTTTTAAAATTTTTAAATCTTGATTTTATTTTTTCATTCATGAAACAGCCTCAAATTTCATATAGAGGTAAGAAACTCTACAATGAATGAAGTTATGAGGCCTCCCATTTATAAAATATTTTTAAATTTTCAAACAAATAATAAACATAACTTTTCTTTTATTCTATTGTTTTAATGTAAAAGGCAAATAAATTTAGTCATGCTCACTTTCTGACATTGAATTAGGTATGGAGGCTTCGTTGAAAATGTTTGACAAAATTTTTTTTACTAATAAAACAGTATCTTCTAGATAAGAGATAGTGAAAAAAAACTAAACAGGTTTATTTGCCAAAAATTGTTTTTATATTTAGAAGCCTAGAAACAGAGCACAGCAGTGGTTCTCAATATTTTGGTTACAACATAGTGGCAGTTATTTTCAAGTTTATTGTAGGATCTGCGAAATATTACTTTCAAATTTAAATTTGTCTCAACATTTTAAAATTAATATATTTAACACTGCACCATCATACCACCCAAAACTTTTTATGGGAAATCTAGTGTTCAAAGTCAACTGTTAAAATATAATTATTTCGATGTTATGTTGGGCCCTTCGCTCAAACAAGTAAGTTTTTTATGTAGGACTAAGCATAAAGTGGTGTATAAATAAAAAGTATTTTCGAATACTGGAGGTTTAGTTATTCATTTCATAGAAAAAAAACTACGTGCGGCATTTGGTGAGTACCGATAGAAGTGACTATTTCTTATAGAGCGTTGACTATATGTGGTTTAATAAAATTGTATGTCTGCTTAATATTTAATTATTATTAATATATTTATTTTATAATCAAATCACACAAAATCATATAAGTTCTTTAATATTAAAAAGAATTGTTGATAAAGAAATTATCTTACAATAAAAAAAAATAAAAATATATATATATATATATATATATTAATATATATTTACACACACGCGCATAAACAATATACATATACTGTTTATGTACACATTTTTATATAATTTTGTGATATTATAAAATATCATCAATATTTATTTAAATTTGGAAGCCAAGTGCTAAAGTCGATACATATTATATACGTATATGCTGGATTTAAATATTCCATAACCGTATAATATACATTTCTATATAAAGACATATAAATATATATACATATACACAATATACATTTATGGATATATATATGTGTGTGTGTGTGTGTGTGTAGAATATCAAATATGTTTTCCTGTTAGAATTATTTTTAAGATTTAATAATATACACAATTACAGGAATAATTTATTGAACAATACACTCAAAGCTTTTCGTTGGTTGACATTGCCAACGATTCTTAGTATTGTAATTCCTGAGGACGTTGGTAATGTCAACCAACGAAAAGCTTTGAGTGTATTGTTCAATAGATTATTCCTGTAATTGTGTATATTATTTAATCTTCAATATATATAAATTAAATATATATATAAATATAAGTTACGTTTTATATTAAGCAAGAAAGGTTTTTAAAAATGATTTTTATTTTTAACAAACCTTTGAATTTAATAAACAATTAATTTAGAAAACTGTTACATAAATTTTTACTTAATAAAACAATACAATTGATATGCACTCAATCGGAGTGGAAAACGTCTGTGCGATACAGAGGCGACTTACACACTGCCGGGGCTCTGTTCTCACACCTATATAATACTAAAGCTGCGTAAGCAGGAATTTTCCTAGCACGCATTTAATTATGAAATGTTCACATAAAATGTTTATATAACTCCTCCATCCCTAAAGAGAACTTCGGGGGTTGGCGAAGTTTCGCCATCGGTTGAGGTCCTCTTCATCTTCTTGATGAGGGTGAAGTATATAAGCTGCTGAATAGGCCTCCGTAAAGGGCAATTTTCGGCATGGGTTGAAGTCCTCTTCACTGGAGAAAGTCACCAGGCAAAGGTTGATTTCCAAGATCCAGTTAAATGGGTTGTCTGCGATTTCCAACGCAGTATCCTCGTAGTTTGTAGGCGTTATTGTTTTTGATGATGGGCATTTTACAGTCTAATTTTCTGTTCATTATAATTCAACTGAGCAAAAGTATTTGGAATTGATTAATACAATTTATAATGAGTCTTTTCTATCATAGGATAGATACAAAATGTTTATAACATATACAATTGTTATCAGAATCTAATTTTTGTTCTACAAAATTTACATTGATTACAATAAAAGTTTTATATAATTTTTTTTTTACCATCATTTACATTCAACTTGCCTGTTATAGATTTGATAAGGATTCTAGTTAGTTTATAAGAATTCTTTTTGTTTTGTTATCTCTTTAAGAGTATAGTTTCTAATTTTCTTCAATTACATTTCTTTTTGTGATTAACATGTTTCAAATAATTAACAATATTTATTACCATAATTAGTTACATATCATTTAATAAATTACAACAGTTTGTAACACATACAATTAATAAAAACAATGTTGTTTAAAAGTTTCATAAAGTTTCTTGAATAGAACTAGTGGACAAAGGTATGGTAGGGATTTTAATTTGATTGTGTTGAATATGAACAAGAAGGATTTTGGTCATTAATTACATTTTTTATCTTCTTAGGCCTTTTAATTTTTGACAAATGTATTTTGTCTTTTGTGTTATGATGTCTAGGCTTTATTTTTCCAGTTTTTCTTTCTTTATCAATCGAAGCTATTTCTTCCTTGCTATATCTGTTTTTAGTTTTGCTTTGCTTCTGAACTGATTTTATATAAACTTCAGATGGTATTTCTGGAAGTGGTTCCTTGTTTACATTCCTTTTTTCTAAAACTTTTTCTTTAATTCTTTGATTGCTATCCCTAATGTTTTCGTAAAGTATTTTTGTTTTTTCCTTATGGTTTAAAACGTAGTCATTTACAATTTGTTTTTCTAAATCTATATCTAATAAAGAGTTTGAATTTATGTGTCCAAATAAGACTTCGCACGGCGTTAATTTTGTGACTGAATGAATGCTATTGTTATAGGCAATTATAGCATATTTTACTTTCTTAATTATACTGTCTTTTTTAAATTCGATTTGATTATTTAACAGCCTTATGTGTTCTATTAAGGTGGAATGGAATCTTTCACATAATCCGTTTGATTGGGGGTTTTGTGTACTGATAAAATGGATTTTGATTTTATGCAGGTCTAATATCTCCTTCACAATCCTGTTATTAAACTCCGTTCCATTGTCTGAGATAATAACTGTTGGTACGCAGAACTGCGCAAAGTAATCTAATAGCTTGTCCGCAATCTCTGTAGCTTGAGAGCTTCCCAGGCGATAAGCTTGAGCATACTTTGTGAAACTGTCGACAATGCTGATAAACGCATTCTTTTCTAAAGAGATAGTGTCGATGTGAATTATCTGGAAAGGCCTTGAAGCTGTAGGCGTCAAGTTCATCTCTAATTGTAAGGGCATTCTGTCATATTTGGTTCTTTGACATATGTCACACTGATTTATGAAATTTTGGATTAGTGATTTTAAATTAGGCCAATAATATCTTCGCTTAATTTGTTCGTATGTTTCTTGTATCCCTCGGTGATTGGTTTTGCTGACATGATAATTACTTATCGTTTCTAAGGTATCTTCTTCCGAAGTTAGGTCTAAGAGTTTGTTATTGCACTTAACCAAATTTAGTTCAGTTTGTTTGAAATTTTTGGCTACGCATGATGCAAATTTCTCGTAAAAATCGTCTTCAAAATATAGATTATATTTTATTTTGGGTACCAAATATGATTTTACAAAGTTAACTATGTCTTCTTTAAAGTTATTTTCTGATATTTCGACCATTAAACGAATTTTTGAAGTTCCGAATAGTTTTATAATTTTTACTTTCTTTGGTTCGTATTTTACTAGTGACAAAAATATTTGATTTCTCCCAAAGTTTACAGGTTCGTCGGAAATTGGTATTTCAATTTGGGTGTTCCCTTCGAAGTTGGAATGCACGGTTTGACTGTCACTTTCTTGATCGTACTCTAAGTTGGCATTATCTGTTGCGTCGAGTTGTACGACCATAGACTCGTTATCTTCATTTAATTCCGGGAAGAAACGTTGGATTAATCCAGCTGGAGATAAATCAAGGTCTGGTTCTACAGTGTGTTGGGTGTTTGTTGACCTTTTATTAGTAATGTTCAATTGTATTCTAGACAAGGCATCGGCGTTTTGGTTTAATTTGCCCTTTTTGTATCTTATGTCATAATCATATTCCTCTAATTTTAATCTCCATCTTAAAAGCTTGGAATTTGGTTCTTTAACTGAAAATAACCATTGTAAAGGTTTATGGTCTGTATAAATTTTAAACTTTCTTCCAAATAAATAAGGCCTAAAGTGTTTAGTGGCCCATACGATTGCTAGTAATTCCTTTTCAATCGCGGAGTAATTAGTTTCGCTGTCATTTAAAGTTCTGCTGGCATACGCTACAGGAAGGTCCTTCCCATTATTGTCCTGGCTTAAAATTGCTCCTAGTGCAAAATTACTAGCGTCTGTTGTTAGAGTAAACTCCTTTTCAAAATCTGGGTATTGCAGAAGGGGCTCATTAGTCAGTATATTTTTACATGTTTCAAAACATTCAATGAAGTCTGGATTTTCTATATTTATTTTTGCATTTTTCTTTAAACAGTTAGTAAACGGTTTTGTTATCTTGGCGAAGTTTTTAATAAATTTTCGATAATAGCCTATTAGTCCTAAAAATCCTTTAATTTGTTTGGTGGTTTTGGGTATTGGATAGTTTTTGATTGCCAAAATCTTTGCTGGGTTAGGTTTTACGCCTTCCGGTGTAACAACATGCCCTAGATACGCTACTTCTTTTCTTAAAAATTCTGTTTTATCCAGCTGTACTTTAAAGTTGGCTTTGCGTAATCTGTCGAATACTTCTTTAAGTCTTTGTATATGTTCTTGGAGGCTAGTGGAGTAAATTATAATATCGTCTAAATAAACTAAACATGTTTCATTTTGGATTCCTCTCAGAATGTTATTCATAATTCTTTGAAATGTAGGGGGGCTATTCTTTAGTCCAAAAGGCATTCTTAAAAATTCATAGTGTCCCGTTTCTGTTGAAAACGCTGTTTTTTCTATGCTATTTTTATCCATTTCTACTTGGTGAAATCCTGAGGCTAAATCTAAAGTTGTAAAATACTGAGATCGTCCTAATTTATCTAATACGTCGGTAATGTTTGGCAAGGGAAATTTATCGTCAATTGTTTTCTTGTTTAATCCTCTAAAATCTATTACTAATCGAAATTTTCTTTTGCCAGAAGCGTCTTGTTTTTTGGGTACAATCCAGACAGGAGAGTTCCATGGAGAATTTGAAGGTCTAATAATTCCTTGTTCAAGCATGTCCTCAGTTTGTTTATTAATTTCGTTCTTGTAAATCTCTGGATATCTATAATTTCTGGAGTATACGGGAATTTCATCAGTAGTCCTAATAACATGTTTTATTTGGTTGGTAAAAGTTAAATCGTTTCCCTCAATATGGAATAAATCTGCATAATCTTTTATTAAACTTGTTATAGCGGATTTTTCTTCCGAGTTCATATGTTCCATTCTAAATTTTGATAAATCTAAATCTTTTCTTCTCGAATTTTTTTGTTTATAATCTAATAAATTGAAATTAGCGTTCATTTGCATTGCATCAGGTCTGAAAATATTATATTCCTCTAAAGATTTTACTTCTAATGGTTTACTTATTGTTAATTTTACATTTTCTTCCGTATTGTTTATAATAGGGCAATAGGCTTCACCCTTATGCACTGAAACTATACACTGCGGAATTTCTAATCCGTTCACTTGTTTGTGTGGTAAAATACCTTCTCCATTATGAATATTTTGTATTTTTAATTTAACTGTTTGGCTAGTGCGGGCTTGTATAACATAACTAAATTGTTCCTGCTTTATTGACGTGCTGTCTGTTTTATTACAACTTCCTTTTTCAGTGTTAAAATATTGAATAGGGATTTCCTCATCACAAAGAATTAATTTATTATTTATAAAGTCTAAGCTTATTCCTAAATCCTTTATATTGTCTAGCCCTAGTAATAGGTCAAAATTCTGATGAAAGTCAAATAAATAAAATTTAATTGCTTTTTTAGACAACAGAGGTATGGTGCAACAAAAATTTTCTTTTGAAGTGCCGTGTGCGGTGATTACTTCAAACGGCTCTTTTTTAATGCTTGTTTTAAAATTTTTCCAGCCTAAAGATTTTCGCATAAATGATCTAGTACTGCCTGTGTCAATTAATATTCTAGATTTGGTGTTTGTGTCGTATATAAATGGTAGCTCGTTATTTTCGCTTTGTAGATTCATTATTGAAAATCGATTCCGAGGCTTGTATGTCCTAAAAAATCGTCCTGATCGATTTTAGCGGTCTCTTCTTCGTAGTTGTCGGTTAAATTTTGGGATTCTTCGAAGTACTCTTCTTTCCCGAGATCTTCTTCAAAAGCGAATGATTCTTGTCCATTAGTCTGGTACATAGTGTAATCGTCTTTTTCGGCTCCTTGTCCGGTCATTTGATACAAATTCGTTTGTCTAGAAGGCCTATCTGTCTGTTTGGTGGAAATACTCATAGGGGTAGGTTGATAACCCGTATTTCGCTGAGGATACTGAGGTTTAGTAGTGTTGTTGTTTGGTTGTCCCCTTTGAGGCTGACCCTGATTAGCAAAAGTTGGTGGTCTATAGGAAGGATTTGGGTGTTGATAAAGTTGTTTAGGTATTTGGTGGTATTTAAATTCAGTATGTATTGGTCTTCTTACGTTATGAGTTTGGCTTTTCTGAAAGACTGGTTGTTTGCTTGGCTGAGTAAACATTTTATTATTTTTAAATTGGAAGTCGTTTGTGAGCATATTAAGTGCTTCACTAAGAGTGTTAGGGTTCTTGGTACGCATTAGTGACCCGATGGGTTCATGCAAACCCCTAAGGAGAACTCTTAAAGCTAGTTTCTGAACGTATTCTATTAAAATGTCTTTAGCCATCTGCCTTTGAGGCTCTTTATTCATAAAAAATGAAATTTGTAAATTTAGTAACTTTTGAATTTCCTCATAGAATTGAAATGGTGATTCGTTACTTTCTTGTTTTAATTCTGACATCTCTAAGTTTAATGTGAAACAATCCCTTTTGTCTGAATAACTAATTAATAATACTTTTCTAGTTTCGTGCCAATTGTAAGAGTTAGAGTTTACAACCGTTTCCAGTGCTTGGCCTTTTAATTTAGAAAGAATAGAGGAGAACAGATACTCATTTTGAAAATCCTCTGGATTTTCGCTTACATAAAACTTATTCACTATCTTATCACATATCGAGATAAATCTGTGGAGCATAGTGGGCTCTCCACTATACTCGGGTATCATGTCAAGATACTCCTTTTTTAATGTTGGCGTTGCCATTATTTAATATTATTTTTCAAAATAATAAAAATTAAAAATCAATTATATAAAATTAAAAAGTATTTACTCTACTTTTTCTTAATTCTATATCTTAAGATCTACTTACAAGTTGATCCAAAATACTTTGCTCATTTGAACAACTTTCACTTTTCACTTACACGATATTCGCGCGTGTTCTTAATAGATATGCGCTCTATTAAGTGGTTGTAGATATTCACTCTACTTAAGGTTTCCTCAACTAACGGTTAAAACCGATGGACGTTATATTCACTAACTTCCTTGAGGTGTCCTACCGACTGCGCCAGTTACGTTTTATATTAAGCAAGAAAGGTTTTTAAAAATGATTTTTATTTTTAACAAACCTTTGAATTTAATAAACAATTAATTTAGAAAACTGTTACATAAATTTTTACTTAATAAAACAATACAATTGATATGCACTCAATCGGAGTGGAAAACGTCTGTGCGATACAGAGGCGACTTACACACTGCCGGGGCTCTGTTCTCACACCTATATAATACTAAAGCTGCGTAAGCAGGAATTTTCCTAGCACGCATTTAATTATGAAATGTTCACATAAAATGTTTATATAACTTATATATATATATATATATATATATATATATATATATTTATATCAAGCGTCTCGCGACGAGTGCGATCGAATCAATTCCTTGCAAAAGTATACAGTCGTACCGAGCGATAAGGAGTAGTCACTTCAAAAATTTCATCCTATAAATTTATTTATGTAGACTTGAGTTATTCCGAATGAGCCTAAAGTATAAAGTGTCAATTTAAAGATATACGACCTTATATATTTATTATCTGCTTACACATAATTTATATTATTTATCTAGTTATATTTACTTTGTCTACAGTTTTTTTATATAACCATTTGTACACTATATTTAATATATACAAATCCATATTCTAAAATATTATCTTCTTCGGTCATTGGTATATTATGTACTATATATAAGATCAATGAGTTTCTTATATTATGAGTATTTCTTAAATGTTATCATATATCTTTCAGTATTAAAGTTATTATTTTGAAATTGTTTACAATGTTCGATTGTTTATAGGGTACGGAATAGTGTTTACATAAAATGTATTGAAATGTTTGTTACATGTATTGATAAATCTATTACAATAAAGTCTAAAAGGTAATTACAAAAAAATTCAAACATTATTACCTAATCCAATAAGTGAAAAAACATTAAACAGTTATCGTGCGTAGTTTGTGTGATAAAAGCATATATGCTGATGATACAATATTGTTCTATAATGTAAAAAAATATTTTTTTGAAATATTCCTGTAAATATTTAGCATAGATCATTCTGAAATGGAATAAAGAAAATGTGGCAACACCGAGTGCACAAGAGATCTCTCTATCATTGAGTCATTGAGAGAAAGATAAAATCAGTTCAGTTTCTTTATGTGAGGTGTTTGTTAGGTATTGATATTTCTAATGTGACGTTTTTTTATAATGTATTTGTTGTTTTAATTTCCAATATGATGAAGATAATTTATTTAAAAAACAAAACATGTATTGGTCAGAAATTTAAATAGCTTCTGACAATTTAACGGAAAGTAGCACAATTTTTAGTTTCGTAAATAAAAAAAGGTTGACGTTTTCCAAAGAGGAAAATGAATAAACAATAACATTAAGGTGGATGATTTCCATAATTTCATGAAGATTTTCCTTTAAAAATCACAATGAATAGAAGACGAACTCCAAACAATTTTACATATGTTAGTTCATGTGTAAAGTACATGATATTTCTTCTCAACTTTGCCTTTTGGGTAAGTATGAAAAAAATTACTTTTATTATTATTAAAAAAATCTCAAGATATACAACACAAAAACTAGAAATGAAAATAATTTTTTAACCTGCATAAACTTTGAAGTTTATTAATAACCACAAAAGCATTAAATTAAGGCCTATCTCTTGCATTGTCTTGAAGAAATAAAAATATCAATTTTGAAGGAAAAGTGGGTACAAAAATGTAAGCAGTGGAATATTTTCTTTATTGCTTGAACATTGTCTGAAGTTAAGTTTGAAGAAAAGGGTTAAATTTTAGTATTATGGTGATTTTCTGTAATAATAACATTTAATTAATATTTTTGTGACAAAAATATTGGAAAAAACGCCAATACCACAAAACGTTTTGGCTTTATTTGTTTGAAGTAGTCACTCGCAATATTCCTCAGAATGTAATTAAACTTGCTGTTGGCTCTCAAAAAGTTACACTTTTTGAAACAAAATCAACTTTAACAAAGCAATATAATCACTATAATTCCCCAGGCACAGAAAACTTTATAAAATTATAAAAACATACACACACACATATATTTCTGAGATAGTAAGTAAGAAAATTACTCAGAAAGACGAAACGAACAGTTATAAATACTACTCCATGCACAAAACAGAAAATACTTCTTTAAACATTTACACATCTTTCATATTTAACTTTAGCCTAATAACGATAAAACTTACCACGTAATAGTTATACGGAATATGATGGACAACAAAGTTCATGAGTATAACAAAATATATTAATAGATAAATAAGAAAACCCTTTATCTAAAAAAAAAAAAACGAATAAGCTAGAAACCCTTAGTACATTACAAAATTTGTAAACTAATTCATTTGTCTAGGGTGTTTTGTTATGTTTACTGTAATAATATATACATACCAGATTCTGTATGTTATTGTATAAGTTATATTGTTTTTGTGTCAAAAGAACGGTGGAAGAGTTTTTTTGAGGAATCAATATTTTACTTTTTGGAATCATTTAGTAAGGTTTTCCTCCCAAAATTTGATAAACAGGAATTGTTATTGCTTATCCAGATATCATGTTACAAAGAATAAGTGATAATATAATAAAGGTTCACCCTTTTTTGTTTTCCCTATGTTACTCAAAACTATAAACTTGTAACATATCATTTTAAGTATCAGAAAAAAAATATTGCTCAAAATTGAAGAAAAATTAAAAGATAACCTGGTAATTATAAAGACCAGCGACTACAAGCTCCGATCAGTGTATTTTTTCCTGATCAATGTGACCTTGCTGAACACAAATCTGAAAGTTTTTTTATTGCAAACACATATTTACTTTAAAAAAATAACCTGACTTTGGTGCTTACTAACGCTCTGATCGGCAACATTTTTTCTCCTGACATTTTTGACCTTGCTAAAAACGAATCTGAAGTTATTTTTAATGGCAAACACATATTAACTTGAGAAAACCAGGTCAGGTCAGGTTAGGTTAGGTTATTATTTTTTTAAAAAAAATGTGTTTGCAGTAAAAAAAAACTTAAGATTCGTGTTCAGCAAGGACAAATTGATCAGAAAATTTTTTTTTCGCCGATCGGAGCGGTAGTCGCTATTCTTAATAATTACTGATAACCTAACTATAATGTACAGAACTATAGAAACTTGAAGGTTTTTTATCATATTTAGGACTATAATTTACAATATCAAAATTTAAGACAGTTAATATTTTGTAATATTTTTAACAATCATGGGTAAAATTATTATTGCCGACAATGTTGCTGATGAAATTAGTTTAGGTAACACTTAACCAAATAGTGGTTAACTTTAATTTTTTTCCGTTTCATATTTAAAAACATTGGGATTATACATAAGTTATAAAATACTACCTCACCATGTAAACATTGCAATTTAAGTGAGTAATATTAGCAGCTCAGTAGTACTATTCCACATATTTTCAGTGCTCGATATTTACTCGGTCTAGTAATAGATCACATATTTTCTGCATGTAATGTACACATGGTTTAGTAGTTAACAGTATTCTGTGTTTATAAAGAAAAATTTATAGTTGCTTGTTGTAATTATCTTCACTGATTAAACTATAACTAAATAATACTTGACTATGTGAATACATAAGAGCTTATTTGCTGACGTGTTCTACTCTGAGTAGAGGCTTTGCTTCGTGGAAGGAACGATTGTTTCAAAACGCGTCACAAATAAGTCCTTGTGTATTCACTTATTAAAGTATTATTTAATTATAGAAATATTTATGTTTACAATTTTATGTTTGTTGATACGTATAAGTTGTTTTATTAAAAAAAAATATTTAACACTATATATGTTTTTCAAAACTTTAAATAATTTGTTTTTAGTGTAGAATGTAGTTTTGAGTAACAAACTACTTTTTAGTGAATAATGTTGTTTTGAGTAACAAAGAAAAAAAATTGAGAGGACCCAATTTTTGGTCAAGTATCATCGAATATGTTGGATATTGCCAAAAAATTATGCCTGGAAATTTAGAAAGTTTGTACGAACAAGAAAAACAATTTTCTTCTAATTAAATTAAAAATGGTATTGCAGTAAAAAATATTGGTGTTTGTGTACAATATATGGTAACAATTTTTTTACATTTCCATGAATGCTATTTAAAATTACATTATTAACCATACAAACCAGTAATAGTAGTTAACATTTTAAAATATACAAAATATATTTTTTTTTATAAAGGTTTGATTAGAAGAAAAAAATGTTTTCCAATTGCAAAATTAGGAAATGGTTCAGTACTCATAGAACAATATATTGTACATTACAAACAATAACTGACAGTGGAAGATACTATGACATTTCATAAACTGAATGTAAATTGATGTATGTCGAACAATAGAGTCTTTATTTCACTTTACAAATGCTACATTTTATGTTTAGAAAGTTTATCGTTTAGTTTTTTTATAACCAATTTTCCTAACTTTATATTTTCAGCTATATTTTGTATAGTTTTATAGTAGTACTGTGTACATAATGATTTTCCTTGTAAATGTAATAAATTCTTTATTATAGGATTATATTTATAAAGTGTCTTTAGTTTTAAACACCAACATTAGTATAACATTTTAAGGAGTATTTGTGCTTTGCCGCAACTTCAGATTTTTTGTTTCTTATTTAGCATGTATATTTGTGTTAAATATGTGAAAAATAAGAGATCGAAGTTGAATACTATTTGGCCAACTATTACCGAATCTGTTCTTAGTTTGTTGCCATATAATAAAATAGTTGTATAGAAATTGAATGTAGTATAATTTGTATTATAAAGAAGTATTAACTTTATTAAATTTCACATGTATTTATAAATTCAGGTTGTTTCCATTTAATTTAGCCAGTAGTTGTCATTTATATTAACACATTTTTTGTTTACAATGTATTTTTATGTAGCCTATGTTGATATGAAAAAACTGAAAATGTCACCATAAATTGTATACAGTTATAAAAATAATGTTTGATATATATATATATATATATATATATATATATATATATATATATATATATATATAAAATACGTTTTCTTGTTTAATAATTTAAAACAACACAGGTTATTCAAATACAAGAATATTTATTATTTTAAATCCAAAGCTTTTCGTTGGCAAACAGTACCAACATCATTGTAATTTTCATTCCTGATGATGTTGGTACTGTTTGCCAACGAAAAGCTTTGGATTTAAAATAATAAATATTCTTGTATTTGAATAACCTGTGTTGTTTTAAATATATATATATATATATATATATATATATATATATATATATATATATATATATATATATATATATATATATAGTCCTCAGAAATACAGAAAAAATTATATCTGGTATTGATATAAAAAAAATTCCATTTTGAAAAAAATAACCTAAGTATAAAATCTCTCACAATGCTGTTTCTCACATAAAAAGAAACCGAGCGTTATGCTTTACTTCATTAAAAGCATAGTTATGAAGCTCCTGGTTAGAATAGGATTGGTTATGAAAACAATAAATAAAGTTTAACTAAAACACTTGTAAATATGTAACACTTCAGTTAATATGTTTAACTAGTAAGCGGCTTGTTTATGTGGGTGTGGGTGGTTTGAAGAGTTGTGAATGGTAGAATTGGTGTTGGTAGGTTTTCTGTGTATGTTAAATTTATGTATTTGTTTATGTGTATGTGTAATTGTAAGGTCCAAGAAATAAAGGGAACGTTTAGTTCTGTTTCAATGGTGTATAAATCATCATGCAACACCATGATATATCACCTATTAAAACACTGTTAGACATAAAAAAACACTACAAAGAATTAAACATCGTAAAACATATATCATAAATTAATGGATACAAAACAATGATAGACAAATTATACAACTACCTACAGAATAAACTTAACTACTCAACTACAAATACACACACAACAAACCCATGAAATACTAAACAATACCATATAGATCACTCAAAACCCAACTAGCCAATAGACTTTATACATACAATTACAGAATATAGCTTACTCCACCCACAATACCCTCAATTAACAATTTAAACCCATTTACATAAACAATGACATACAACTCTGCTGGTGTTTACAAACTAATTTGCAGATCGTGCCCCAGCTCTTACACAGGCTAAACAGGGAGGTCATTTTACACACGTTACCAAAAACACATAAAAGCAACTATAAACAAAAACACCCAATCAAACTTCGCTGAATATCTCATATCCACAAACCATAACTTCAAAAACATAACAACTAACCTACAATTTTTTCACAAAAAAAACAATACACAACAAACAATATGAAATATACAAACATTTCAAACCACATCCCACACACACATACTCATTACTCAATTACATTCTAACTCAAACACTTTTTGACATCATAATCCCCAATACTCACCACAATACATCCCTACCCTAATATCTCACTCCACCCTAACCTACAAAAACTTTGAGGTCAGTTATCGTCTGAGTTTACAATGGGACACATCTCCCAAAACGACCGTCCTCAACAATTATAAAAGTAAGTGCTACTATAGGCAAGTGTAACATATTTACAAGTGATTTTATTTAAAAACTAGTAGATTACATGAAGATGGAATCAATTAATATAAATAAAGTTTCTTATATAAGCTAACTAATTGATGTGTGAAATATCATTTATTTTATGGAGGAGTTGCAAAACATAAAGTACATGATAACCTGATATTTACTGAAAATATCTCAAGAGGTAGACAATCTCATGCATCTGGTGATTAGCCTATATTAGAAAACTAAAATTTTTTGTAATAATGTTTGACAATGATTTAGTCATCTCAGATTTTTTTTCAACAAATGTTAGGGAAAAATATATTCTAAGCAAGTGAAATTGATTTTTAATCTAAGGGATTACTTTATTTATAATCTTTTATTTACAATCTGTGAAGTACTTTTTGATTCAACAATACAATTAACTCAAAACCACATTTTCAAAAGTTTTTCCATTATAAATAATTTTTACTTCAAAATTACACAAATAGTTTTATACTTTATGTACTTGTAAAAATATTTCATCATATAAACACAGATTAACACGGAATAAGACATCAATTACACACTAAATAGAAAAACAATAATTACAATAAAACGAAGCTGTTTAGAAAAATACAAATGCCAAGTTCTAACCGTCAAAGTGACGTGACAGGTTAACAGAATACTACTAAAAATACGTGTATAGCGAGCCTCCACACCCACCACATTTGATGCCCAGTGGTAAATCATTTTCCAAATACTAAGAAATTGTGTTAACAGCAGACAATTAGATAAATGGTTTAGATATTTAAAAATCTAAGACTAACTTTATTTCTTTGAATAAATCTAACCTCTAGACTGATCACAAGTTAAGAAACAGTTTCATTAGCTGTAATAGAAAAGTATAATATATTTGAAAAAGCTATATTTTTAGTTGTGAGTTATGTTTGTTGTATTCTTATAATAATCTGCTATGTGTTTGCACTTGAGAGATGGGGGCTATTTTCTAACTGGTGTACATACTTCTTTTCTTGACCTTGATTTGGATATATTTTTTTATTTGTCAAATTTAGTATTATTTGGTCAACTAGTTTCTCCAACTCAACATACAATATTTGTGGCCTACGGCTTTATGTTTCCTTATACTATCTATTCTCCAATAATAGCCAGAATTTTAAGCAGAGCAGAAACAAATTTCATGAATAAAATAAATACTAACCTCAATTAATTAACAAATTATGAATATCAATGAAAGATCATACTTTTTATGTTGAAACAAATATTTGTATCTAAATTATAGATTGCTTCTATAAAAGTAGTTTTGTAATTTTAATTTATATATCATTATGTTCCTATTTTCAGTTATTTGGAGGTCTTCTCATTGGTATTGGAACATATGCTTTCTTGGATAAATGGCCAGACATGGTGAATGGCTTGATCAAAGTGGAAACCATTTATGATGTAGTACTCAACATCTCTTTAGTTTTAATTATTGCTGGCGGAGTAGTGTTTGTTGTCAGTTTTGCTGGCTGTGTTGGTGCCCTTAGAGAAAATACCTGTCTTCTAAAATTTGTGAGTGATTTTACTGCAAAAATATAACAATAAAAATAATTGTTAATTGTAATACTCTAGATATTACATTTTATGTATTAAAAATGTTTTCTAGAGAAAATGCGTAAGATTTAGAATTATACCAAAAGTCATATACAGTATATATATCTCAAAATCTTGTTGCTGTTCATGACGAGCTGGTTGTTAATTCTTATTACACTTTTGCTATTACTTGCGACCAGACATTTTGTTAACTAAAAGTTGTTAAATTGTTAATTTACACTTGGAGAAAACGTTTTCGTCTTACGGCTTCTTCAGCCTCATATTTTTGCCGCTAGGAATGCTGCAGTTGTGCTTCCTCGATACCATTATTTTGGAAGTTAGAAGTGAGGTGATCGAAGAGTATATGTGATCTGTGCCGTGTTTGCTGATTTAAGATGTCATTTTTATGTGTGTTGCTATGTCTATATATTTCATACTGTTCTAGTGTGTTTAATTTATGGCCTTTGTTGAATGTGTGGAGGATGCTCATGTTATTTTCCATACTTTTTAATGAGTGTTTAGTGTCCATGAGGTGATTTGCGAAAGTGGATTCAATAATAGTGTGTAGTGCGCTTTTGTGTTCTTTATATCTTTCGGCGAAAGATCTACCTGTTTGTCCATTATAGAACTTATTGCAGTTGTTGGATTTTAGTTTGTATACTCCTGGGTTATTGTATGTGTTGGTATTATTATTAATGCTGTGTCTGATAACCGTATAACTATTCTTGTTTTTGAAATATTTAAAATTTAATAATTATATACATATTTATAAATTTAGGATGCATACAGGATCCATTTTTTAATTTCAGGGAAAAATAGATTTATTGATTTTACCGATACAAATCCCTAAAATTCTTCAAAATACTCTCAGCATCAATACACTTGAGTCATGTCTGCCACATCTGGAAGGCACTCGGATACTCTTCAATGTTAAATGGGAATGTCTCTTAGGAATGTAAGATGTTTTTGGATGTTTTCCATGGACTCTCAATGCTTTTCTTTCAGCTCTCTCTTCAGTCATGGAAATAAAAAAAAGTTGTATGAAGCTAATTTTGGTCTGTATGGGGGCTGGGGGATTACCGTGGTGTTGATTAGGGCCAGGAAGTTGGTAATGATGGCTGTGTAGCTGATGTCAAGGTGGAGCTTGACCTTGACTGGTGTCTTTGCGAGGCATGGCGTTTCAATCTCTTAAGCACTTCAAGTTAAAATACTGCATTAACAGTTCCTCCCTGTGGTAAAAATTCAAAATGGAAGTTTCCTTGTTGGTGTTGGCTGCTGTTTGGCATCCAGAATCGGTTTTGTCGGTAATCTCCCAGCCCTCTTTGAACTCCTTGTACCTTCTCCTGTGATCTTGAAATGCTGTTATCCTTGAAATCCTCTTAAAGTATCTGGAATGTTTCGGATGCATTATTTCCAAGCTGCCCACAAAATTTGGTGGTGTATAGCTTTTCAGACGCTCTATCAAGCTGTGTTACAAAGTTGAAAAACACCCAATGTGAAGGCAAGTTTTTTTACTACTTGGAGAAAAACTAGCGACCGGGTACATTGGGAGGGCAGACTTCTCACCACATTATTTCTTGTCCCATGTGATGAATAATTGCAACATAGTAAAATCATGTGTATTACTTTGTTATTACACCATGATATTTTTGACTGTTTTTTTTTCTTGAAGTTGCTTGAAGTTTCATCTTGAAGTTGTAATATGTGGCTGTGTGTTTACGTTGGTTAAGAACTTGACTACAAAACTAAAGTTACTGGGTTTGTTCCACAGTAGCGCCAAAGAATTTTTGTATGTTTTTAGCCCCCAGGTTCGACTTAACCTGTGAAAATGAGTTCTTAGGGTCAAATCTAGGGTAATTATGATTGGTTGATGCTGCCATAGGCCAGCTTAATGGGGTTGAAACCAGGATAATATTGGGTGGTTTAAACTGGCGACATTTTACTTTTCTTGAATACCATATCTCCCAAGTAAAGCAGCTCTATCTTGTCTCCAATACCTTGTTACATGCATTAAAGAGTCATTATTCTTGTTATAACCTCAAGTCTATACTTACACACTTTAGGATAAAGTACTTGTGTAACATCTTAGGAGAGATAATTATCCACCACACTGATTAAAATGAGTTCAAAATATCAATATCTTCATATATTTACATGATCTAATTTCACGGTAAAAAGGAAAAAAAACATACAGATATTTCTTAAACACTTTAATACCTTAATTAAAAATAAATTAAACAATATCCTGAAATTTTCTTTACCTAACCATTATTCATACAGACAAATAAATATATAAATTCAACATATACCACAAACCTACTATCATTTATCAACTATCTTTATCAGCACAAACATGCTGCTTTCATCTCCATAATCAACGGCCTGTTTGAAAATAGCCCTTAAAACACACAAACAATATAATGAATATAATCCATAAACTAAAGACATAACACCTTAATTATTATATTACCATTTAAAAAACAAACTCAAAAGTTCTTATCAGTAAACCTTCACAGTACATAACCCACCTCTCAGATATTCTTGAACACACTAATTAGATAATACTTTTTTAAAAATACAAATACAAAATAATCTATTCCATATACAACAATCTCATTAAATAATTTAACCCTAATGTCAGAAGTCAGATAATTAAAACTTTTCTTTCTGATTTAATCTACCTTGAAGTTTTTGGTTCAAACTCAAACAAGAAGATCGTTTTACCATTGCTGAACCCTTCATATCTACAATCCAATAACTACAAATCAATTAATCTACATATTACAGAGTGTCTAGTGACAGGGAAAACCGGGAAAACCTGGAAAAGTCAGGGGATTTTAAGATTCTGGAAAATTCAGGGAAAAGTCAGGGAAAATTTTAAAAAATCGGGAAAATATTTATTTTGATTAGAAACAAAACTAGTGGCCATTGCTCTCGAATATTTGGTATTGTAAGCCAGCGGTTTAGGGGCAGGGCAGTTAGGAAATAACACTTCTTTATTTAGACACCCATTATTTATTTGATAAGCCCAATGCTATGACTTCAGGACTTATGTCAATAAATATTAAACGTGTCAAGTTGGTACAGCTGGGAGGTTTTAGCCTGGACCGTGGCCTTGGGGTGCGCAGTGGTTCTGTTATCATATGGACAGGTGGGGGATAACAGATAACTCAGTCTGTTTCTGACCACACAGAACGCTGTGTAAATATTCGTAGCCAGCTATTTGTCTAGACTCGTGATAGTATGTGTTTTATTTGACGGTGATTATTTGTACACTGTTTATTTCAACATGGAAGGTTCCAGTTTTCATTGCCGTAGCGGGCAATCGCGTCATGCAGATGTCGTCATTACCTCCCCTCCTTCCTTAGGATAAATATAAACTAAAAGATAAAGTGACTGAAGCAGAGATTATATGGTGCGTGAATTTAGTAATGCAACACTTCTTTATGCAATGCAGAAGGTAGTGTGCCTCTTTCTAAGGATGTTCCCTGATAGCACCATTGCACAGAACATGAGATTGGGGAAAGATAACATTTCCTATAGTGTTGTAATCGGTTTATCAAATTATATTAAAGACCTGTTACTGACATAATTAAATTCAAATTCTAACTATGTAATTGGCTTTGATGAAAGTTTAAACAAAATATTACAAAGAGCCCAAATGGATTTGAGTGTTAGGTATTGGGATGCAGAGACGGATGAAGTGAAAGCTCGATATTTTGGTTCTGTGTTCCTTACAGACACAAAAGCAAAAGAGTTACTCAATTCGTTCTTCAAAGTCTGGATTTATCCAAGATCCTTCAGATGTCAATGTAAACTGGGCTTTCTATAGACATCTAAAAGAGGAAAAGTCAGGGAAAACTCAGGGAATTTCTTCAAGCTATTTTACTAGACACCCTGGAAAAGTCAGGGAAAACTCAGGGAATTTCTTCAAGCTATTTTACTAGACACCCTGTATTACCACTTTAATTGATTATGAACAATATGTTTTACAATACAAAGTTTACAAATCTTTCAAGCTACACGCCTGTACATATTACTCAGTACTCAATTACATAACAATACTTACGTATTATTTGACATAATTACTCCTAAAATATGATAGAACATTTCTCCACCCACTCTTATCCATAACAGAAAAAAAAAGTCAGATGAAGTTATATACGGAATATATCTCCTGGAACAGCAGTTATCATCCAAAGACAAGAAGTGCTACTTTAGGTAAGCGTTTTAAAGAGCACAATTTTAGTCTAGTGTACTTTCCTACATACTATAGTGTACTTTGGCACAATGCTGTAGTATATTTGTTTTTATAATAAATATAGTAAAAATTATTTTTAAAATCAACAACAATATTCATTTCAATATGTGATAAATTTAACTGGACACATACAGATTTTTTAAAGGTATTAATTTCTTATGGTAAAAAATTATAACCTTGGAGGATTATATATTTTTTATTTACTTAACATTTAAGAAACCTTAAAGTTCTTATTTATTGAATATTAGCCATAATTAAATTGTTACTGTGTTACAGATTTTACAATTCTATAATTAGTGGGAAATATGTACATTTTAAGAGGACTAAGGTACTAATATACATTTACCTGTAGCTTATCTGTTTCTTAAATTAAATATTGAATCAGCTCAATCTTTGCAATGACTAGAGTGCCATAGTGCATTAAATATACTTTTTATAGACTAAACATTTAATTATTTTCCCAAAATTTGTAGTTCATATTATTTTATAAATGGACAATAATTTTGGGTGTTTTTATGTGCTTAAATATAGTTTAATGAAAAGGGTTAACAAATATTTGTGAGATGTCTTCTAAGCTCCAAAACAGGCGCTGATTTCAGTCTCTTCCTAAAAATATACCTCTCTATTTTCCAAAGCAAAGGACTTCACAATAGCTTTTCCACATATCACCTCTTTGTCTTTGGAGTACATATCCCCTATGCTAGCCATTTATCACATCTCATTACATGAGCGATCGTTCATTTCATTCCTCCTCTCTGTTACACACTTTATTAACAGTTGAATAAGTCTAAACCTTTATTTTTCTGTAACTAGATGGTTGGTTTTGGTTTTTGCCCAAAATGTTTATCATGGTCTCTTGTTAATATTACAATTAGTAAGATTATGCAGTGTCTTTTGCATATTAAAAAGGTATGTGTAGAACTCATTATTTCATAATCCATTTGTTTGAAAAATTTATGACCCTTGGAGATGGTACCTTGAAGAGACTGCTCTAGGTCTGGTTTGGATTAAACACAAAGGTTGTTTTTTCATTGAAATCGCACATAAGCAGAGTAATCATTAAAAATGATTTTATTAACCTTTTAGCTCTGTAATAGATTATATAAATTTTCTTAACATGAAGTTAGTTATATTGAATAGTTATGTGCAGGGACAGCATTTAAACTCCTCCCACTCCAAATAATTGATGTTTACTTTTCCTTTCAGGTCCATTTGAGATGAAAAGCTTTATTTTGTTTATCTACTCATAAATATTGATGTTAAGTTGATTATGTTAAATTTTAAAAAAATATTTATGTTTAAGTACTATTAGAGAAATTTGTGAGAAATATGTTTAAGTAATTTTATTAGAGAAACTGACCTTTTTTTTAGTCAAAAAGTAGAAGTATGATTATTTTCATATTTTGATGTGATTTAAAATGCCTGAAAACAAAATGTGGTTTAGAATATAATGTTATCTAAAATTTTTTAAAATAATATTATTCTTCAGAAAAAAACTCTAAAACAATTTTTGTTTGAAAAAAGGACTCTTCAAAACAACTTGAAAAGTTAAACAAAATATACAGTCATTATTTTAGTTTTTTTTAAATTTCAGATAATATATCAGATACAAAAATATATACAATAACAATTCAATTACTTTTGGTTTCAGGTGATTGTGTTGACTGATGTTACAGATCTGTAAAATTTCTATGAAAATATATTCAAATTTATACAACTATTCTTTGAATTTATCTTGTGAGGTTATGTTGAAACAAATAAAAGACATATACAAGATTCACAAATTAATCATTTATTTACTCATATGCGTTTCAATGACAAAGTCATCATCAGTGAGTTTTGGAAGTTATTCACAACTGAGTTGTAAGTTAGAGTTTGTAGTAGTAACACTCACTGATGATGAAGACTTTGTCAATGAAACACGTATGAGTAAATAAATGATTTGTAAGTTTTGTTTATGTCTTTTATTTGTTTTATATTCAAATGATTTAAAAATTAATCTAGAGATAGCACATGGCAAAGATCAACACTGTTAGGAAAAAGTATTTATCTCTGTACAAATAAAGTTCATTTGAGGCCATGTGAGAAAATCATAAGGCTTTTAAATAGTTCCTCAACTGTTCCCAATGTCTGTATTCAAGCATTCATTTCCCTGTCCTAATATTATAGGCATGCTATTAGGCCTCCTATTCAAATGTAACATTAGTGTGTAGTTTTAGGTATTATCTTTCATCTGGTTTGAATGAGGTCTTGTCTAGGGATAAACAAACATTGCTTTTAGAGTTTGCTATTCTCGCTTGAGCTCACCAACCGAAGAGTCAAACAGTTATTTCTAGATCCCTTTTTTCGTCTATCCACTCACTCTGCTTTAAAAAACAATTGCTATTTTGTTTATTGAATATTGTGTCTATAAAGATATGATAATATGGTCTCATCTGCTCTTTCAGTGCAACCTTGATATTATTGACTCCTTTTTAAGAACGACACATAATTTCAGTTCTGTAGATAGTTTTTGAAATTTTAAATGACAGTATTATTGTTATTGGGAAATTTCCTCTTTGTATGTTTTGTGGACTTGTCTATATTGGTATTCCAAATGATTAACAATTTCCTTTGGAGACACATTTTCAAATTGACTTAGCTTCCGCCCTACTTATTTAAAGTGTATAATAGGACTTATAAAATAATAGCTAAAATTATCTGGTCTTTTTTTTGAAAAATCAATACATATTTTTCATTTTATATCTGTTATATTTTGTTATAGTAGCTTCAGTATGTAGTTATTTAGGATATAAATTATAAATAGATTCTCATAGTAGTGTTTAATCAGTCATACAAATATTTATAACGTGTATGGAATCTTTTGGTTAGATGAAACAAAATGTATTTGCTCCAATATTAAGTCTTGTTACAACAGAAACTAGTAATTGGTACTTTTTCTTATATGTATATTCAAATGTAAATGTCGCTTAAACTAAACTGAAGTGTTAACTGTTCTTCTTTGAGAACTGAAGTGTTAACTGTTAACAGTTAGTTCTTTGAGCTTAGCTTGTGAGGTAATGTTAATAACAAATAAAAGACGTACATAAACTCATAAAACTCAAAACAAAACTAAGTTAGACTTATGTTGTAGCAACATTCACTGATGATGATTTTGTCATTGAAACGCGTCAAGTAAATAAATGATCAATTTGTGAGTTTTGTGTATATCATGTATTTATTATTAAATTGAAATGATTGTGATGATTTATTGTATGTTTCAGTACTCATTGTGTTTATTAATACTTTTCCTTTTGGAAATGGCTGTGGCTATTGTTGGCTTTGTTTTCCCACATACAATGCAATCTGTTTTGGAAGAGTCATTCACTGACAAGATAATTCATACCTACAGAGATGATGTTGACCTTCAAAACTTTATTGACTTTGCACAGCAAGAGGTAATTGTGTATTTTTCTTATAATACAGTTATTTATCTAAAATTAATTATGAAACATGTAAAATTTATAATGTAAAACAAGTTAACTTGCCTAAAATCTCAAAATAATCAACAATATAATTATAATCTAATAGTAAACAAATTCAACAGTAAACACAATAAATAAGAAGAAGTGTTAAACATTATTTTGAGAATCTTAGTGATTGTATATTAAACAGAATTTGAAAACACTATTGGAAATGTTAACCAAATTAGAAAATTAATTATTTCTTGGTATTTGATTAACAGCCAAAGTTTTTTTCTTCCTATAATTTCAATATATTTAGTTCTTCTTTGTGATTATAAACATTTTCTGTCTATATTCTTTCCAAATATTGACAGTTTCATGAAGTTTGAAAATTATTTTATCAGTTTTATTTTCTATAATTTGTTGCTTTTTCTAGATTATCTGAAGAAGCTTTTCTTGGCTTTGTATTTATGTTATCCAATTATAAAACTCATATTTTCATATTATTGTTTTTTTCCATTTCTTGACAATTTTCGTCCATGTATTCCTTATGTCTTACAGATGTTCTAACTTACCGTGTACAGAACCTTGGAGGTTTTTACCATATACTAACGTGTTGACTATGGGATTATTTCGACATGGTCCAATCTAGTGATGAAAGTTTTTATTTAATAAATAGTTTAATTTATCATTGTTGTGAACTTACCATTCCAAAATTTACCATTTTTCTATTAAAAAAACTCTTGACAACACATTGGCATGGGTTACAACTCGCCATCACCACATTTTTTTTATTTAGAAAAACTTGAAAACTATTAAGTTAAGTAGATCTGTTTATTCCAAATATTTCAATTATTATTTTATAACCTTTTTGGCAAGACGATATCTATTTCCTGGTATTGTTGATAATGCCTTTCAAGGAATTCTTAGTATGTTAGATTGGATTCAATTTGAACTCATCTTTGTCAAAATGAAGTACCTTTTATTGAATTGTTGCCAGATATGTAAATCTCAAAGTTATAGGTTTTTGTAATGGTTTTTAAGATAAATTATTGTCAATCTTCAAACTGAAATTGTATAGTCATTATGTTCTCAGTTATTTTCATCCTGTCAAATCATGCCCTAAAATTCATAAAAATACACTTTGTGCCATAAAAGCTCATTTGGTATTAATTAGAAGTTAAATGCCAATCTTTTCAAGTTGAAAATTATTTTAGTACTTGAGATGCCACTGTAAATTTGACCTACATTGAACATATTTCATTATCCACTACATTTTTAAATTAAAAGTCATGGGTATTTAAAAAATTAATATATTTTTACATTAAAAATTGTTTATAATCATTATAATTACTTTTAATGAAAGTTATAATAAAGAAATATCCGATAACAATTCCTTTGTTATTTATCAGAAGAAAATTGACAAAAAAGGTAAACTTGAATGGCAAACACTTTTTTGACAATCTTGATTCTTTACTTGATGTTATAGGCACAAATCATTTGGTGTTACTTTAAAAGTGGTTATGAGGCATTACAAATTAGAAAAGTGATGTCAATATGTCATCATCTGCTTTGTTAAAGGGATTTGTAATCATGGGATGCTTTCATCACAAATAGCCAGTCTGTTTTTATGTTAGTGTGTCAATATGTAATAGAAAATGCTAACTGGAAAAAATAAGGTTTCTAATTAAAAATGAAGTGCTGTCTACTGATTATAACTTAATATTCTACCCAACTAAGTAAACATTACGGCTGAAGAAGTGAGTACTAGCAGAGCGTTTGTGTGTGTTATAAATGGTCCCAAAAAGTGGAAACATGATGAGAGAAATTGAAAATTTTATAATTTTTCAATTTTGAATAATTTAAAAAATAATTTGAAATGTTTTCTCTCAACTTAAAACCTAAAAGTAAAGTCAGATGTTTTCATCACCAACAGTCAGTCTGTTTTTATGTTAGTGTATTAATATGTAATCGAATATTTCCACAATGCAAACATCCCAACCTATTCAACAATACATTTCCACAGAGCCCCAGCATTCAAACTGGTAAAACACATTTACAAAGTAATAAACAAAAAGGGCATAAACAAAACAATATGATAATTAACAGATCTCAAAACAGAAACGTTCATAATAAAACAATAAGAAAACAGATAAGTTTCTAAACATGATAGTTGCTACGAAGATTATATCCTACTATGCCAAGAATACCAACTGCAGTGGCACATTGAATATCAAGTATGTAGTGCTATGTAGTCCTTACATTTAAATTTCAAATAAGTAATATGAGGAGGCAAAACATCAAACCCCCTACACTTCACCAAAAACTTTTCTTTGAGGTGTAGCTCTGCTAACTTGTCTCTGTACTACTATATAAAGACTTTGTTTGTCTTAGCACTACAGGCTTGATAAGAGCAAAAAATTACTTGTCAAAACTTTGCACTAAATAAATAAACTTTTGATTTGATATTCAACCAGCTTGTCATTAATTCAATAGCTATCTCGAGAGTTTCAATAAAAATAATTATGTAGTGGCACTTGATTGTTCTTGATGCTGTATATATGTTAGAAAAATTAATGGCACACATAATATAAATTAAGCTGTTGAACTTTTTCACCGAAGGATTCATTTTAGAAGGATTTTTGTCTCGTTAACTCTTGTTTTATCGGTTCAAACACTGGTGTTGATGCTCAAAGACAATTGAGGATTCCTGTGTGATTTATAGAAATGCTGTTACCAATTCCTTGTTTACATCAGTTGCATGCCACTTACCAAGTAAGTGTGTTGTTTGAGTGTGGATATAAGAGTGTGGTATGAGTGTATTTTATATATATCGGAGTAGAGATGGCAAATAACATGAACCATGATGATATTTTGTGGGAGATGGATGGTTTGTAACCAGTGAAAGTGTCGCAATGTACTTGAGTGATATTAAAGATGATGGTAATAATTTAGGTACTGATAACAATGTTATGGATTCTGACCTAATACTAAATGATTAGTCACCTTTTGGCAGTAGCCTTTTATTTAATGAAAGCAAGGTGGTATTATCTATTCAACATCTCTCACTCTAGTTATTTGACCAAGAATATAACTGTTGGAGTCTATACTCATTACTCTATATCAGCGATTCCCAACTTGTGATACGTGTAGCCCTAAGGGTACGTAGAAGCCTGTGGGGTGGTATGCGAAAATAATACCAGTAATGGCGGACATCAATATTTCATACTTTCGATTTGAAACAGATAGGAGATTACAATAATAGTTGACAAGATAGTTGATGTGTTGCTGATAAAAAATTGCATGGAGTTTATATATTTGTGTGCAAGCAAGAAGAGGAAACATTAGAGCACATACTTTTGAAGTGTCCTGTAACAGCAGCAACAAGGAGTCCCTTGATAAAGCAACTAGGACGGGAATGTACCCTGGACAGAATCTTGAAAGAAAGTTGTTTCTGGCCATTGGCAGAGTGTGTGTATAGGAGACATCGAGCCATCGAGGCCAACCTTGGAAGCTCGTAATAAGAAGTAAGAAGTAAGTATATATTTGTGTGCGACTGAAAACACAGAATAGAAGTAGCAGTGGGAAACATCTATTCCAGATTTAGGTGAACAATACAAATGCAGGAATGGGTCTACGATTTAAAGATAAGAAACTTTCAGGGAACTGTATGTTGTGTAGCCCACACATAAATATGAAAGAAAAACAGGTTGTAAAATGGAAAAAGGTTGGGAGCCACTGTTCTATATAAATACATAGAAATGTATGTATTATTTGGGTATGCATTTTCTAACAAATACAAATTTGGTTAATTTTGTAAATTAGGTTATGACAAAGAAAAAGTTCATTGTTAAGGTAAATTACATTTTGTCTACTTTAAAAATTTACCCAAAACAACAATGATTGGGAGATCTATTGTCACATCTGTAACATTATTTACTACCATTGTATTTAGAAATTTATTGGTCTTACATAATGTAATAAGTATTACACTAATCATGAGTAATTATGTGTGACTGGGTTAAAAATTTTAAATTACTTGTTGATGCATTTAGAAAGAATCTTTTCATTGGCGAAGCCTCTTGTGTAGCAGGTCAGCTTCGTCAATGAAACGATTGTTTCAAAACTTATCAGCAAATGAGTTGTAAGTTTTTACCAAGTTATGCAACAATTACTTATGATCTATTCAATGACTTCAAAGTGATTACAACAGACAACTTTGTTTCATTAATGTTAACATAGTCTTATAACAGTTGATGTTTATGATAAATATATTTTTACTATGTATACATTGGCTGGTATAGGCTAATACTACAATCTGTATTAAAAAAACAATTCAAATACGTAAACATTGGGGAAGGTTTTCATGATTCATATCCTTAGTAGGTATATTTTAAAGGTTATATTATAGTATTTTAAGGAGTAATTTTCTATTAATTATTTATATTAATTGATTTATCCGTATATACAATAAATTTCATTGATTATATCATTGATAAACTGTTTCATTATTTTACAGATATTTGAATTTGTATTGTATGTTGCCATTTCATAGAAATATATGAAGTATATGCAAGACAAAAAGTAAATACTACTTTTAACAGAGGTTTTTTTACTTTATTGCCATATTTCTACAGTAAATGTTTACATGTAATAAAAAGACTGGGTGAATACTTCACTTTAAACTGTCTTTAAACTAAGCAGGAGGTTTTATTTAAACTCAGGGGTGTGTCAACAGGTTGCTGATATAAACATAATCTAGTATGGTCTTGATGCATTAAAAACAGTTCGTATATACAATTATTTGTATATAACAGTAAATTATTAAGTATTAAGATGAATCAGATAAAATCGCAACGTATTTAAGAACACACAGTAATTGTATTTTATTTTGAAATTTATTAATAAAAACTATATTTGAATTTCCTTTTTTTTAGTTTCGTTGCTGTGGTTTAAGTTCAGAAGGCTATATGGATTGGTCAAAGAATGAGTATTTCAACTGTAGTTCCCCAAGTGTTGAAAAATGTGGAGTTCCATTCTCATGCTGCATTAATGCTACTGATATTTCTGTAAGTAATTTTGTTATAATATGTTTAGAATATTTTTTATTATTCATGAGTTTTATTATTAAGTTTGAGTTTGAGTAATTGAGTTTAAGAGAATAAGAACTAATTTCACTGTTTCTTGCTTTGAGCTCTATAAAATGAGTACTTACCTCAATTGTAGAATTAGTGTATAAAAATAAAATTCCAATTTTTCTAATAGTCTAATTTAAGTTTAAATTCTTACATATATGTATGGAGGACAAACACAAATGGTTTTCAATAGTTTATATATATTTTACAGTATAAAATATCCAATATGTAACTAATGTAATTTACACGTAATAGCAATACACTAAAAACATAAACAAATATAATACTGTAGCTGCCGCTTACTGTAATCCTATTTGTCAGAAGCATGTTTGATAACAATAACCCACTTTGTAATCACGGTGTACAGAAGTACAGCATTGAACTCGCCATATTATGGTCATAAGCGTTTACTGAAAGATATGTAGGCCTAGCATTACAGTGAGTCATTTTAATTCTATAACATTACAACAACAATGTAATTCAGTGATTACTTACCAAAATTTGCAACTCCAGACAGTTTTAAGTACTGCAGTAAAATTTTGTAACTATGTCTTCTACTTGTTATATATCTGATGGGTATACTTCAAGTCAGAATATTTAATTCTATTGTAGATTTTTTTTAACACTAATTGAATCTAGCATAATGTAAAAGAAATTATTCTACTACGTAAAAAACTTCATAAAACACTGATCTTATTTACACTTTCAAATTTATTTACTTTTACACCTATAATTCCTAAATATGAGATAGTCTATAATCTTCTAGTTAAATATTGTTCATATTCATAATGTTTGTTGAAATTTTCTGTGTTTTGTTGAACAAACTACTGTACAATTTTAAGAGTTTGGTGAACTTGCTTGGATCTTTGTGGTACATATTTGTCATTTTCATTGTCATCAGTATCTTCTTTAGTAACCTTTGATGTTGAAGCAACTGGCTTACAGATGTCGTCTTCAGTCATTCTCGCTGCTATTCACACAGTGGATTCCCGTTGCTGTTTCGTCACTCCATCCACTCAGTATATTCTTTTAAAGACAAATCAAAAGGTTTCAAGTTCTCTTCAGACTCTTCCTCAGATGTAACTTCCTCTTGATTTTCTTTAATAAAAAACCCACCTTTTCTAAAAATATTTTTCACAGTTTTTTCAGAAACTTGATTCCTAAATTTCGTTACAAGTTGTATAGCATTGAGTAAAGAAGTTTATTTAGCCACTTTATTTGAGGTAAGGTTTGAAATTCATCTATATGTTCTATTATTCTAGCATGCATCTCTCGTCGGTAAAAAGCTTTCACATTTTTAATTATCCCTTGGTCATATGGTTGAATAAGTGATGTAGTATTGGGCGGAAGGTAAATCGCTTGGATATTTTTCAGCACAGTGCTTACATTGTTATTAGAGGGACCGTGCAGTGGAGTTGTTTATTAGAGGGACAATGTTGTGTTTAAGGCTGGTATCCCATTTAGTCAGCCATTCATTTAAAATTTTTGATGTCATCCAAGCAATGGAGTTTGAATAATGTTCAGCGGTTAGATTTTTGATAAATTGAAAACAGTGTGAATTTTTAGATTTCCCAATGATTAAAAAAGTTTTTTTTTATCCAATCATGTTAACACAACCTAAAAGAGTTATACGTTGTTTTATTTTACTGCATTTTCATTTTTTAATACATAAGTATGTGTCGGGTAAGGTATGATAATAAAGTCCTGTTTCATCTGCATTTTGTATGCAGCTAGGAGAATAGTCAGCCAAAATTTTTGGTCATTCGTATTGCAACCCGTCATCAATTCCAACAAAATCAGCATCTTTTGTTTTCACCACATGTTTTCTTATAAAAAATGTTTTATGAAATAACCATCTATCTGTAGTTTAAAAATCCTGCTTTCCTATTTTTTGGCAAGATTCTCGATTTTTTTCATGCATTAATGGACCATCAACTCTAGCATCTTTTTGCAAACATTTTTAAACCATAATTTCAAAGCTGTTTTTGGAGTCAATATTTTCATTACACTTTGATAATGACAAGGTGGAGTCTTTGTTCTTCAAAATTTTACATAAGAGAGGTCGCTAAATGCCAAGTTGAGAAGGAGCGTTTCTTTGACTTCTTTTTGGTAATTTACTGTATCAATCTAGAATGTCAAGTTTTACTTTAAGACTTAAATGGTGTTGTTTCTTTTGAGATTCTGACATCTTCCTATACTTTGAAACTTCAAGTGATACCAAACTTCACAAAAAAAAGAACAAAGATCTTCCAAAATTAAATTATGTAAAATTACTCTGAAATCATAAACATGTATGAAAATAAAGAAATAGACGATGCAGTACTGTGCAGTAGTCATATCAACATATGGCCCAATAACAACTAGATAGACAAACAACATTTTATGAAACTGATAAGACGTATTTGATTAAAGTCCAACAGGATATGAATGACATTGCTAATGAATCATGTCGATAATGTAAGTATCATACTATTAGATAGGATGTGAGCCACCATATCGCCTGACTGATTTCTCAGAATTTAGGATACTTGTAAACATTTTTGTTTGGTCTGTGACAGTGAAGGCATATTTAATTGCATGGCAAACTAAATGATAACAATAAGAAACTCAATTACATAAGTCGTGTATTTATATGATTCCATGTCGGTCTTTAAGTGAAATGTTAATAATAACCGAATATAACATTAAGTGTGATCACACTATGCTGGGGCTACTGTATTACTATTTCACCAATACATATATTGCAACACAGTTATTCTGTACTTTAGAATGTTTTACGTAATTGTAATGTGTATACTGTTGATATGCAGTGTTATAAAGAAAGCAAAGCTAAATTTATAATGCTGTATTTATCATGATATTTTCCGTAAATAAACAACGGGTCCTAGACAGCTATTTATGATATACTACACAGTAAGCAGCTGACAGCTGGGCTAGTTGATTGATCACTGTTGATTTAAACGTAATCTCATTCGTATTCTGGTTTGTTTAATTAGTGTGTTACTTTTAAGAATTGTGGAGGTATCAGTCGCAAACAGTTTTGTAGTGTATAACTTATACAGATCTGCCAACAACTTATATGCCAAATCAACTACCGTAAGCTCATGCCGCTGATGTTTTAAACATTTGTAGAAAATGTGATTGGCCTGCTTTAATTGAAGGTGATATTCCACAAAGATTGAGTAGATTATACCATTCTATTAGAACCCATGATAGGAAAAAACCAAAAACTTTGCAGTATGTTCTAACACTAGACGGGTAATAAAGAGACAATTTTATTACTACGCGACTTGTCCGAATAACCCGGGATTACATCCCAACATTTACTTTGACAAATTTCACACGGTCAAATATTGCAAACAATAACTCAAAGTGTTTTTAGTGACCAAATAAACCCATATGAGTAAATAACCTCTGCATAAACAAATGAAACAATTTTATATGTATGCCTGTATAACATTTCTTAAAATTAACATTTAGGCCTATATATATTTTTAGCTACTTTTGTAAATCAATTTTTTGCTTGAAAGTATGGGGTTTAGTGCAATTTTTTTAAAAAAATAAATACATCAAAATGAACTATTTTGTCACATTCAATCTTAGTTGCAGCTGACTATAGTAAATACACCATCCTTGGTATTTTTACGCAATGCATAATTTTACATTTTATTGAATAAATTTTACAAAAGGATTTTTGTATTATACTTGAGCTTATTTTTCTATTTAGTATTACTTTGGACTTCAAATAACTCAATTATTCATGATGAGGAAAATGTTTTTTTATCAACAAAGCTAGAATTAATTTTGTTTTCTGTATTAAAAAAAACAAGAAACAACATTTTGTGAGGCCTACTGAATAAAAAATTCATGTTTTTGATGTATGCTTTTAGAACATACTGTTCTTCATTGTATTCTGAACACAGTGGTATAACATAATATATATTTATTTGAAGTCTGAATTTTCTAGTCAGCAATTAAACATTCATGCAAACGTTGCATTCATAAAAAAATTACGAAACTCTAAACACCCCCTAACTAATTGTATCTGGTAGAGCGGCCTGGGACCAAATAATTGGAGTCCAAAAGGTTAATCAAGAATTTTAAATTTGAGTTCCACTAGGAATATTTATAGAACCCTACAGATTTTTTTCCCCCAGGGAGGTTTGCACACAGAAAGCGTAAGAATATAGTAAATCTGAGGCCCACTAGCTATATCTTTCTTCCTTTAATCTTAGGTTTTTGTCCTTTTTTTAGGTGGGTTGGCCAGAGTTGAAAGATTTTGCTGTTTTTGAATTATTTACTTTTGATAGGAAAAAAGCAAAAAATTAATGTTAATGAACTGAAACTTTAAAATATCACAAATAGCACGAGCTTATACTTTAAGTAAATTTTTAATATCTTGCTGGGTGTAATTACGTATCAATTACCCGTCAACTGAATGATAAAGCGATAAAATGTAGTCTAAGAAATTGACCTTCGGAAGAGCATTTTGAAGGTAATACAAATGCTTTATTTGCCCTGTCAATCGTAGTATGAATTAGGATGACTATAAATATCTTTCTTTATAGCGACAATTTTGAGAGGCAAAATCATTCGCTAAGTCATAAGAAATGTGGTGCACGAGTTTATCTGTAGCAGGGAGACTATAACAGGGTGTCTAGCGACAGGGAAAACCGGGAAAACCTGGAAAAGTCAGGGGATTTTAAGATTCTGGAAAATTCAGGGAAAAGTCAGGGAAAATTTTAAAAAATCAGGAAAATATTTATTTTGATTAGAAACAAAACTAGTGGCCATTGCTCTCGAATATTTGGTATTGTAAGCCAGCGGGCTGGTTTAGGGGCAGGGCAGTCAGGAAATAACACTTCTTTATTTAGATGCCCATTATTTATTTAATAAGCCCGTTGCTATGACTTCAGGACTTATGTCAATAAATAATAAATGTGTTGAGTCTGTACAGCTGGGAAGTTTTAGCCTAGACCGTGGCCTTGAGGTGCGCAGTGGTTCTGTTATATGGACGGGAGGGGATAACAGATAACTGAGTCTGTTTCTGACCACACAGAACACTGTGTAAACATTTGTAGCCAGCTATTTGTCTAGACTCGTGATAGTATGTGTTTTATTTGACGGTGATTATTTTTACACTGTTTATTTCAACATGGAAGGTTCCAGTTTTCATTGCCGTAGCGGGCAATCGCGTCATGCAGATGTCGTCATTACCTCCCCTCCTTCCTTAGGATAAATATAAACTAAAAGATGAAGCGACCGAAGCAGAGATTATATGGTGCGTGAATTTAGTAATGCAACACTTCTTTACGCAATGCAGAAAATAGTGTGTGCCTCTTTCCAAGGATGTTCCCTGATAGCACCGGTGCACAGAACATGAGATTGCGGAAAGATAAAATTTCCTATAGTGTTGTATTCGGTTTATCAAATTATATTAAAGACCTGTTACTGACATCATTAAATTCAAATTCTAACTATGTAATTGGCTTTGATGAAAGTTTAAACAAAATATCACAAAGAGCCCAAATGGATTTGAGTGTTAGGTATTGGGATGCAGAGGCATATGAAATGAGAGCTCAATATTTTGGTTCTGTGTTCCTTACAGACACAAAAGCAAAAGAGTTACTCAATTCGTTCTTAAAAGGTGTTCAAAGTCTGGATTTATCCAAGATCCTTCAGATATCAATGGATGGGCCCAATGTAAACTGGGCTTTCTATAGACATCTAAAAGAGGAAAAGTCAGGGAAAACTCAGGGAATTTCTTCAAGCTATTTTACTAGACACCCTGTATAACACATTAATAAGGGTCAAGCAGACTAAACATTCAACAACAAAAACGACATAGTTCAGAGACTGGCTATATGAGCTCTGGTCAAATAATCGATGATGTACATTGCACAGCACTAATCATGGATGGTTAAAGTAACAGAAGTCACATTTAAAGCCAGTTACGTTTTGGCTAGGCAGAGTGTATATTTGCTTATAAAACTTCTATCAACACTTGATAAGTCAGTATTATAAATATTGCTTATATGTTTACTGTATTAACACATCACATTTTAGGTGGAACGCCACTTGACAGAAAGTACAAACGGCATGTCAGCAAGGCACCAGAGCCGGTTACTTGGGGAGTGTATGGTGTGATATATCTTTGAAACACAACCTATTTTAAGCGATGTTTGGTTTATTGGGATCTGTTATAATAATGTGCACCCTCTAGTGTGTAAATCATCAACAAGACACAGTTTTAGTAAATTTTAACGTATAACACAGAGTCTTGTGTATAATGAGGTTATTAGTGGCATTATTTGAGAAATGTTTGGAAGTCATTTTCAGACTGTAATGAGTAATATTGGTTTCTTACCAATATTCAAATTACACTAAAGCATTAGCTGTGATTCTAGCATATTACTTAAATAATAGGTAGTAATAGATCACTTAGTTAAAAGACTACCAATAACAACCAATTGGTTTTCCTACGCAGAGTTTGACGTATGATGTATAAGAGCTTGTTTATTAAAGCCTTCATCCGGCTAATTGCCCTAACATTAATTTTACGATGAGCCGTGCTTGTATTCTTAATACAAAGCCTTTATTAATCGGAAAAATAATGTTAACTACAGATTATTTCATAGAAATGACTTTTAGTGAAAGCCTAAAATATGTTTTCTTATCCAACAGCTATCTTTCTTATGATTGGTTTGATTACTTCCCACAGCATTAATATATAATCTAGAATAGGTATTATTTTAGATGTAAATGAAACCAGTTTGTGTGAACTTATTTTCAATATGTCTACCAAATTTTGAAAATGTTTTGCATCATTTAAAAAGTGTGTGTGTGTGTGTGTGTGTGTGTGTGTGTGTGTGTGTGTGTGTGTTTGTATGTGTATATGTGTGTGTGTGTGTGTGTGTGTGCGTGCGTGCGTGCGTGCGTGTGTGTGTGCGTGTGTGTGTGTGTGCGAGTGTGTGTGTGTGTGCATGTGCGTGTGTGTGTGTGTGTGTTTACTTAAATATACACATGCAAGTAAAAATTCATAAATTTTGATTTAGTTTTTTAGACAGTTTTTTATAACAAATAAAACACATATACAAAAATGTCACAAATCAATCAATTATTTATACAGATGTGTGTCAATGACAAAGTCATCATCAGTTAGTTTTGCTACTACAAACTCTAACTTACAACTACGGTGAAAATAAGGTTATATTCTATATTTATATTGTGGCAGTCAAAAACAGTTAAATAACAAAATTTCAAAAATGATTATATGGGTATAGTGAAATGTTTGTAGATGAAATACACATGAAGATGAAACAAAAGAGAATAAGAAATCTGAGAAGTACCTTAATAAGAAATAAAAGGGATAAATGGGTAAAAATAACACACCATCCACAACTGTCAAATAAAATAAGAAAATCACTGGAAAAAAATTGTAATTTGAACCTTACAATTGTTAGTGCAAATAACTTGAAGAAGTTATTGGGGAACCATAATGATGCCATACCTGACGAAGAGAAGTCAGGAATTTACTGTCCGAAGTGTAGCACGTTTTCTTGAATACATAGGCCAAACAAAAAGAAATATTAAAAACAGGGCTAAAGAACATTTCCCCATTCTGAATATAACTGACCAAAAAATCTGAGATGGCGAAACATTGTTTAGAACGAAATCACAAATTTAAAATAGGCCGTGTAACCCTTTTGAAAAACGTAATTAAGTGTAGTGAATTGGATGAGTAGGAAACGTATATTAATAAGAATAAAAATAATATTGTAAGTAATGAGCCAGGTCCCATTCAAAATTCCACATTCATGCAATTATTGTGACATAAGGAAATTCGTATGTAACTTTTGGTTAAAATTTTAAAATAATAATATTGAAATATTAATTATGTAATTCTAACTAACATAACCTCACAAGCTAAAAACTCTAAGAATAGTTGGTAATTTTGTATGAGTTATTTTCCAGATTCAAATACTCCGTTGTTTAGGAACAGTAGTAACTATGTATAAAATGTTTTTAATATAATATATATGTATGTGTATATATATAAAACTTTTATGAGTAGTTGCAACCCATGAAATATTAATTTATTCAATATATTAATGCAATATTATGTATATTACAGAGTGGATTAGTTAACATCATGTGTGGATATGGAGTTCAAGAATCTTCCGTAAGTCATTTATACTCATTCCAACTATAAAAAAAACATCTACTTAGTATTACACTGTCAGATTTTGTTTTCGTGTTTAAAAATGTGTTTTGTAAAAGAAATTAAATTTTTAAGTGTTAATAGTGAGTTATTGCTTTTAAAAAATCATATTGGCTGTAACTATTAAGGTATACTTTCCCTACAGGTTTTCTTCCTATGGGCTGTATCTTAATTAAAAGTTTATCTGGGATGGAATAAAAATAACCTTTTATGCCTGTATAAATGTTTTCACTGGGTGTTTTTTTTCTCATCATTTATAAAACATTGTCTTTCCTAACATGTATGCCTTCTATATTTACACTTGCACTTTCACTACAGACACACATAAAGATGATGTTTCCCTAACTAAAACCATATTTTCAAATAGGGATATCCATGAAATCACTTTCCTCCAAACTTATGGCAAACCTTTTTGGCTTTGTTTAAACAAGAGAGTAAGATAATAGAATGTGTTTGTCTCGAGACTACTTTAAATTTTTTTTCACAGCATACATTCATCCACATACAAATAGTGCTCTCCATAAAACTACTTTCCTTCAAACTTATGGCAAACCTTTTTGGCTTTGTTTAAACAAGAGAGTAAGATAACAGAATGTGTTTGTCTCGAGATTACTTAAAAATAATTTCTCAGCATACATTCATCCACTCCAGAGTTCTCTGAGTCTTTTGAAGTTTTTGCCATTTTCACATAAAACCCTCTTTTATATTTCCTTCTTGATTTTCAGAAAGTGACACATCACATTTATTCTTAGAAACTACACTCCATTGATAACATTGACTTTTCACAAAATGTTAATGTTTGAATATGTTTTATTCAGAACCATAATGATTACTTCCACAAACTACCTCTTCCGAAAAACAAATGACAGTGGTTTGTAGCATAAAGGGTCACACTACTACAGCAGAAAATTTGCAACTGCCCAGATCTTTAATGGACAGATTACCTACAGAATTCTTAGGCGATAGCACACTTGGGGTTCCATCTCATGTGCAAACAATAACAGCTAGGCATTTATCACTGGGCAGTGACCTATTTATTAGTATAAAATATTATTTTTGAAAAATTAAAATTATTGTTGCAAATTTTAAATTACAGAATTTAAATATCAAATTATCCATAACTTTTTTTATATTGATGGTATCTAAAGTTCAAATTACCAATCAAAAACTACCAACCAAGAACTGATGGCAGTTTTGAATTAAAGAAATTTCAATTATCCAATTTTTACCTTAATAATATTACGAGTTTTCTTTAAGTCAGATTTGTGTTTATACTTCTTAAGAATTTTGTAACAATATTAACCCTTTCACTTACAATTTTTTTTTGCACCGGCTTAGCCATAAAAAACTAATTTTTTAGATAATTTTTAAATGCTTTTGTTAATTAGTTCTTTTCAGTTCATATTTATGTTTCTTATAGAACCTATCACTATTTTTTTATTCAGAATTACTTTTACTTTCAAAATAAATACTAATATCGATAATAAATTTTCTTTCATAATTTAATAATATGTAAAAAACTAAAATGTTTCAATGAAAGATATAATTTTTTTTTTTTAATTTCAAACATCCTACAATAAAAACAATAAATTACCTTTGAAAATACTCAAAAATATTCTTCGTAGTGCATAGAATAAGTTTCAATTTCACAAGAGTTGAGCAAAGTTAACTTTTGTCTGGTATACTTTGAAACATTCTGGTAAATGAAGCGCGACGAGGCACAGTTCACACTCCCACGGACTGTCACTGCGTTTGCCATGAGCACTACAAACCTTGCACCTTCTTGAGGGAGTCTGTTTGATTTCATTAGGTGGTATGTGTCTTGGAAAATGTCCCCAAGTTGATGCTTGAAGCCTCAGAGGGATTTCTGACGCTGATGTCCGTCGTCTTCACTTATATGATGGAAGTTGTTTGGATTCGAATATATGTCTTTCAAATTTTTTTTTGAACTCACTAAATCTCATTTTTTTTTAGTGATTTTTTGAATACTACATATGAATTGAAAAGGGCAATGTCCATTATATAAAAAATATCTTTTTATACCCTTTAGCATACCTTCCCATGCTAGGGAATGAAGCCAACTGTTGATCTCCTCGATCGATCCCCCCCATGGAGTTGTTGTAGTAAAGAACAGGTTCAGGTTTTTTTGGGGCTCTCTACTAATTCTGTCCCTCTTTCCTGTTGATTTCTCATTGCCTTTGTCATGAAAGGTAGACAAAATACATACTTGTTTCTTGTCTTGCCACCTAAGGGCCATCATGGCATGACCATAAGCTACTTCCAAGTCACCAAGAAGTAATTTGTTGTTAGAGTCTTTGAAGGTCTCTGGCATATTGGCTCTCCATGGATTTACAGTTCCAATTATTGAAACCATTATATTTTAATTTGTGGGAAAAAAGTGGTGAAGAATACCAGTTGTCCTTTACCTGCGTAATCCTTCACCATTTCAACTACAATAGACTCACTCACCAACAACTTTTCCTCCTCAGCTGTATCTCCACCCCCTTCTACTCTTACAGGTTGTATTGTTTCTGCACCAGTGTAAATTTTAAACTTATAGCAGTATCCAGTGCTTGGTTCAAAGCATTTATAAAATTTGATTCCAAATCTTGCCCTTTTTTGGGGTTAAAATGGACATAGCCCAACCTTCCTTGGAATTTCAATAAACTTTCATCAACTGCTATGTTTTCATCTGGTAGGTACAAAAAAGGGAAAAGATCCTATTCATGTAATCAATTACATATCTCAGTTTCCACAGTTTGCCATTTAGGTTATTTTTATTGTCAGTGAGGTGAAAGAATTCAGAAAGCAGCAAAAATGGGCGGAATGGCATTGCCTTGCGGAAAAACGGACTCTCTGTAGTGGCATTAGGCGACCAGTATAACTGAATATTTCTTTTTTTACTATGAACATAAGGACACAAAGTGTATAAAAGCAGGACATTTCATCTGGAGTTGTGTCAATCTATTCTGAATACAACTTCTTTTCTTCTTCTGGTGCATTATTTTTATCAATAAACTCTTTGGCATACTTATTGGTTTCATTGGCAACATTTTGCCAAAAGTCACTGTCAACAAAAGCATTGAAAACATCTGTTTCATAGGGAGATGGTCCTAAGTTTCTTAGTAATATTGCCCTTACACCAAGGCAACCTATGAAGGGAATTATATTCCCCTCAATATTGCTGGTCCAACGCCAACCCGTTTTTTTTTTTTTTTTTTTTTTTACTTGATGGCGCTGTTTGGCTAATAGACTGGTTCTTTGGCCTTTTAGTGGGCTTAGGTAGTTTGGAAGAGGGAATTTTTTCTTTAGGCCTACTTCTTGGTTTACCCCTACCTCTAGTACTAACTCTAATAGGCCTAGGACAAGGACCAAGAAAAATAGGGTTATCAGCCTCCTCACTAGCAGTGGGAGACAGAGGAGCATTATCCCATCATGGTAGATTAGAGCAAGTAGCTCAATTGGATTGGATATCTATCGTTGAGCTTTCATCATCTGAATTAGATGGTAATACAGGATCATGAACATTTGTAACAGAAATTACTTTCTTTACATCTAGTGGAGTTCTAGGCCTAACATAACTTCTAGAGGGCTGCTCAAGTTGCAACGTATCACTTATTGCAGAACGAGGCAGATTACATTTTTCATGATCTGGTGAACCTGTTATATTACAGTCTATTATGATTTTATTTGATTCATCACTTACATCTTCATCTATTTGAGATTCAATGTTCAGCTGTCCTACTTCACTTATTTCATTATCACTCTCAAATGTTTCATCAAACAAATCCCTCTCACGTCACTGTCACATTCTCCAATAATTCTTTCAATTTTACAATCCGTCAACTCCTTCCCAAATTCATCAACAAATAAAATATTAATTCCACTCATTTTTAATGTAAAAAGAACACAAATATAAAATTAAATACAATTAGGTTAGCTTATAAACATATCGCACACAACTATGACGTAAACACAACATTACAGTCGATGTCAGCTGATCGGTCGTCAGATTGAAACGTAATTATTTAGGGAATGTACAGCCCAAAGAAGATAAAAATACAACCATTGGAAAGCCCGAAGCCTGCAGAACAAGAAGCATATGCGATCTATTGGATTTATTGAGAACTAACTTGACACAAACAAGCTATAATGGAGGACGGCGATTCGCCGTCGCTTCACTCAGTGGCCAACTGGCGGATCACCGTCGTTGTAAGAAAATGGGTTAAAACTAACATTGTTGTTACAAAATAAAAATATTAATATTACAAGAAATCCTATAGTATTTGATAGATTTTTAAATAAATCTTTAATTTTGTATTGCTCAACCTTAGAGTTAGTATGAATGTGAATAAGTGTTTTGTTAACATTTTTTTAAACAGATGGGTTTTGAAAATATGATTGATATTATTATTATTATTATGATAAACAGTTTTTAACATTTGAAAAAGTTCATATTTTTTAAATAAGAAATAGACACATCAAAATGAAAACTAATAAGTTTTATATGTGCAATTAAGATTGCTTTACCATTATTTATAAATATTACAATTAAATGGATAATTTAAAAATTTTAGAGCTAATAATCTTATAAATGGAAACAACGTTTTTTCTGAGAGAGGTTTGTAAGATTTGAATATCTGTGTTGATATTTTGTAACTTTTTTAAACATATTTTAACTAAATTTCATATAACAGTTACTTGACTAATTAAATCTTGCAATATTATGACTTATTAAATTTATAATGAAAGAAAATTTATAAAAACTTGAAGATTGCTAGTTTTAAGTAGTAGCATTGTTGATTTAAGAAGAAGCAGTCTTATAGACAGTTTTTTCTTGCTGAAGGGAGGTTTTATTTAGTTAGTTTTGAACTAGATATTGAAAAATAACTGGTATTGAAAAACATTTTGTCTCCTTCCCATAAATATACTTTAATTTATAAACTCAACAAGTCATAATGCTTCTAAGTTTAAACATGAAAGTTCTTCTGAATGGCAAGGCGATCAAAACCCACATTTTATTTAACATAAAAGATATAATAACCTCTATATATTCATAATGAAATTCTGTGCCTATAATTTAACAAATCTTTTTTTACTGACCCAAATATTATAATGTTTCTAAGCCATCGGTTGATGTGACAAAGAGTTTTGTATGTATTTCAAAGAGTTTTATATACTAATCTAGGATAAAATTTTTGATCGTGTGAAAATACACAAGTTATGTAAAAAAAAATTAGTTGCACTGTTAACCCATTCGCTTACAATGACGGCGATCCGCCGTCGCGACCAAGTGTGCCATTCTGTGAAGCGACGGTGAATCGCCGTCCTCCAATATAACACATTTGTGTCGAGTTAGTTCTCAGTAAATCCAATAGATCGCATATGCATCTTATTCTACAGGCTTTGGGCTTTCCAATGGTAGTATTTTTATCTTCTTTGGACTGTCCGTTCTTTCAATATTTACGTTTTATCTGGCGACCGATCAGCTGACATTGTCTGTGATGTTGTGTTTACGTTGTAGTTGTGTGGGTTATGTTTATAACCTAACAAAATTGTATTTAATTTGTTATTTGTGTTCTTTTCAAGTTAATAATGAGTGGATTTATTATTGTATTTGTTGATGAAAGTGAGAAGGAGTTGAAAGATTGTGAAATTGAAAGAATTATTGGAGAATGGGACAGTGATTTGTTTGAGGAAACATTTGAGAGTGATAATGAAATAAGACAGTTGGACATTGAATCTTAAATAGATGTAGATGTAAGTAATGAATAAAAAAAATCATAATAGACTGTAATATAACAGGTTCACCACATTATGAAAAATGTAATCTGCCTTGTTCTGTAATAAGTGATAAGTTGCAACTTGAGCAGCCCTCTTGTAGTTATGTTAGGCCTAGGACTCCACTAGATGTAAATAATCTAATTTCTGATATAAATGTCCAAGATAGGCCTGTATTACCATCTAATTCAGATGATCAAAGCTCACAGAATTCCAATCTAATTGAGCTACTCGATCAAATCTACCTTGATGGAATAATTGCCCCTCTGTCTCCTACTGCTAGTGAGGAGGATGATGCCCCTAGTTTTCTTGATCCTTGTCCTAGGCCTATTAGAGTTAGTACTAGAGATAGGGGTAAACCAAGAAGGGGTAGGCCTAAAGAAAAAATCCAATGTTCCAAACCACCTAAGCCCACTAAAATGCCAAAGAACCAGTCGGTGGGAGTGTGGACTGTGCCTCGTCACATTTCACCTACCAGAATGTTTCAAAGTATAGAACACAAAAGTTAACTTTTCTTAACTCTTGTGAAATTGAAACATATTCTTTGCACCCTGAAGAATATTTTGGAGTATTTCCAAAGGTAATTTATGCTTTTACTTTAGGATAATTGAAATAAAAAAAATAAAGTTTGATATTTTTCGTTGAAACATTTTAGTTGTTTACATATTATTAAATTATAAAAGAAAAGATATTATAAATATTAGTATATTTTTGAAAGTAAATGTATTTGTCAATAAAAAAATAACAATAGGTTCCATAAGAAACATAAATATGAACTAAAAAAAAGTAATCAACAAAAACCTTTAAAAATGGCCTAAAAAATTAGTTTTTTATGGCTCAGTCGGTGTAAAAAAAATTGTAAGCGAATGGGTTAACTGTAACCATTTAACAATATTTTTAGTTTTTTTTACAACATAAATTGTTAATATATTTCCTATAAAAAAATTGTTTTTTAATTAATGTAAATTATCAGATTCTAAATTCTCTTTGAACACTAAACTGAACTCAGTTAACCTTTCTCGTCAAACACATCTGATATCAAATCAGAACTAATATTTAAATTAAGATTTGAAATCAATCAACACATATACAGTTACTAGATACATATAAATCCTATAATTGTATTTGAAAAGAAACTATTCAGTTCTGATTAATTTTGGCTCGCGGTATATTTTCAAATAAGCACAGCAGATTCATTTATACAACATAGAGGTAAATTATCTGAAGTTCTTCTTACATGAGGACATCATTGTTTGCTCATACAACATCGAGCCTTACCTTCAAATTTGTAAACGTCCTTTCTAAACCACGAAAGACTCTAATATACTATTTGATTTATCGTCATTTTGAAATAACAAGTTTACAATAACCACCTCTCTTCTATATTCCAGTAGGTATTGTTTCTCACTAAATGGTTTTTATTGCTAATTATGTTGGTTTTATTTATTCTAAGATTTAAAGAATTAAATTTTAATGAAAATTGGAGTTGCTTGTAGTTATAAAATTTAGAAAATAAAAGTAATTAAATATAACTATTAAAACTATAATATAATAAAACTATATTAAATGTAAAATATAAGTATCTCTTAGTGTTGTTTAAAATCTATTGAAATTTTAGTATCTGCAACTCAAGATAAAACAAACCACAAACACGAGGTTTCAATTACAGTATTAATTTTAGTAGTAATATAATTTTTAATTTAAATTTTACTATTTCCCCTTAAAAATAAATGTTAATTATATGTTGCATTCACTTTGTAAAGGTTGCTGAAGCTAGTAAGAAGGTATGGACCAGTGGGTGCATTGAAGTAGTAAGATCATGGGCAGAGAGAAATTTATATACTATAGCCGGCATTGCTTTGGGAGTAGCATTATCTCAGGTAAAACAGAATATTGTGGTTGACATAATTGTTTTGAAACAATTAAATAGTTTTAGTTTTAATATGCCATAATTTTTATTCATTGATATGTCACAGAGTGTTTTTTAAGTAATTTTATATTCACTTGTCCAATGTGGAAAATAATGATTTACTCTGTGTTTAAATATGTGTTTAAATCACCAACTGATAAAATTGACTGATATTGAGAAAAGATTATATATTATAATTTAACTCTTGTTATAATTAAATTTATATTTTAATGTTATTTATTTACCTTACCCTTTTAATGTCACACCTTCAGGTTTATAAAAAATTAACAATCTGATAAATTTCAAACATCACTTGCATTTATTCTCTTCAATTAACTCTACACATTATTCCAAATTTATATTAATATTTTGCAGTGACAGGATTGATATCTTGACTACTATTACAATGATAAAAGGTGGACTTCTGAGGCTTTAGATTTCTAATAAAATAACATAACAAAAAAAACAGTATTAAAATTTTATTCTTGATCTCGGGTCGCTATTACGGGAACTTTGCTTTTTAAATTAGAAATGGTGAAACTAGAATAGTTTCTATAAATTTTGATGAAATTAAAATTGTTCTGAACTTTACTAAATGGCTACACTTATATTCAAATAATACTTATTGTTCTGAAGAGTCCCTGGAATCTTGGCCTTTAGTTATCTTCTGCACTTACACTTGACACACAAAAAAAACTTACTTTATATTTCTAAAAAAAACTTTTACATCACACTTTTTAAATTTTACTTATAAAAAAATCTCTACTTAATTTAATCAATTTCTCCCTTTGCAACACTTCCATCCTGGTCCCCACCAATCTGCCTGCCATTTTCTGAGACTCTCCTCAAACTTCCTCCTAACTTTCCCGATTATTTAGTTTTTATTCAAATCCCTAATCTCTCCCACTACCAATGTGCTCTTTGTAAGTTCCCATCGTTTCCACAATTAGCCATCTAACGGTACACGGTTATTTTCCCAGGTTATATTGGTCAGTGGATTTTCCCGTCTTAATAAGTTTGGACCCTTCTATTGTCAAATTGTTGCCGGCACGCAGTTTATAGCTTTCCTGGAAAAGGATAACGTATGGTACCTGCTTTGTCGGCACTTTACAAACTATTTGTGTCTTTCATTGCTAAATCCTACAGATATTTATTTTAGCAACTAACTGAATTTACTCTAAAGCCTCGTACTTTATGTTATAATATCTCTTAAAATAATATATTTATACACATGCACACACTAACACACACACACACACAGATTATAAAATGTTACATTTCAAATATAACCACATCAATATAATGCCAAACTGTGCTAAATAAAAAGAAGTTATAAAAAAATGAATACTGAAACTGATTAATCGGTTTAAAGTAAAAAATAAGTAGAATCAGAGAAGTTTTAAAACACAAGGCTAACTGAAATACAGTGAATACAGTAAACTAAACAACTAATTGATGCCCTATTAAAATTTCAGAATACATCTTCTTCTGGAGTGATGCCGTTTTTCACTTTAATTTAAAAGATGAATATTTAGTTTATGTTTTCATTTTTATTTTTGTATGTTTTATAGAATATCAATTCTTTTAAAAAGTGTTCTAAACTTAACTATATTTATTATGCTATTCATGAAATAAATATTATTTTGTTTCAGTTATTTGTCATCTATTTGGGAAAGACTTTGGAAGGTCAAATAGAGTTACAGAGATCTCGTTGGAACTCCTGAAACATAGTAGCCTACCGTCTAGGCTAGGTCATGCTTAGAGGGTAGGCTCTTTGAACTAGAATGTTGAGCAAAAATTGTTGCTACTTCCGTTTGTGAAAAAGTATTTTATCATAAAAATCGATAATTGACGATGTAGTGCTGAGTGAGAATAAGTAAAAGACAGTCTATTTTTGTTGGTATTACAATATTTTATGACCGAACTATACCTTGTTATTGTAAACCAGCATTCAATTGTTTATATATTATCAATGTGAATTTCTGTTTGTCAGACATATTTATCTATTATTTGCTTACTGTTTTTCATTACATGATTCTACAGCCTTGAAGTATTTTAAGGTTAAACATTACTATTTAAGTAGCTTAGCAAATATGTATGAGTATTAAAAGGAACTGTAAAATATAGTTATACATTTAAGTTTTAATGTCCAACAATGGGAAAAGAATTCTCTGCAGTAATGCCAATGCTATTAATACATTGACTGCAGTAATGACGAGTCCCATCCGGCCCAGGGTGCACTGGGCACACTACAGTTTATTTTCCCTGGTATAACCACTAATATTGTTGAAATTACTGATAAGTTTTGTATTCATTTTTAACCTCAGCTTTCACACTGTGAAATATGTTTCTAACAATAACAATTATTACTGCAAGCTGGCAAATAGTGCCTTAAAAAATGCAAAACCATACCGCACTTTGTTCGTTAGTTAAAATTTTTATCTGTATTTAATTACATTATAAAATCAAGGTTTAATATTTACTAGTTAGTTTTGTAATCAAAAGTTTTTAAACTGATTTTTGTTAATGATTTAGAACAAGAATATTATTCAACTGTTCCTCAATTATGTTTATAGAGTAATAATGTATTAACTGAACACATTGCTCAAAAATATACTTTTCTGTGTCATAGAATATTATTTAGTATTAATTTACATCAATCTAAATGCTATTAAACTCTTTAGTTAAAAATAACCTAGTATTTGTGGTACCTCTATAAATTCGGACACTTATTAAATTTGCTTGTAATCATCTTGAATTTACTGACAAAACTATAATTAATTAATACATAACTAAGTAAATACTTAAGAGCTTACTTGGTGACAAGTTTCAAAACAATAATTTCTTTTAAGAAGCTAAGTCTATACTGACAACGTCGCACAAGACATAAAAGTATGTCGGCATAAGATTTATGAGTGTAGTGGGGGTGGATTAAGCTGGTTGTTTACGATATAATGGAAAAGGGTGTTGGATTCAAAATTTTCTTTATCTATTGCATGATATTTTTATATTTCATATTTTTCTATAGTTGTTAGTTTTTTACGATGGTAGTATGCGGAGACTATTTTAAATTAGTATGTATGTTTGTATATGTGTGTTGCGTAGCTGGATTTTGGGTTTAAGTTGTTTATCTTATTGATGTGTTCATTGAATCATGGGTTGAATGATATACCGGGTTTTGATCTTCATGTTATTTTGTATATACCTGATAGATTGTATTAGTCTGTTTAAAGGGTCTGTTTGTTGTTGAAAGGGTTGTATATATTGTCTTAGAGTGTTTGTTGTTTTGTATGATATTTGGTAATTGAGTTTTCTGAATGTGGAAGCAGTTTTGTGTGTAGTTGTTGTGGTATGTGAGGGATTTATTGTTTTTTGTGTGGTTTGTCGATGTGACTGTTTCATGATGTTGTTCATTAAAAAGGAAAAGCAATTTTCTAAAATAATGAACGTTTGATACCTTAAAACCGTCTAGTAATTATAATTAATTTTGTATGAAAGTAATAATAATAAATATATAAACATCAGTAATGCCTATGTAATTTCCTTTTAAGAGAACCAAAAAAAAGTGGTTGAGTTGAATGGCAAAAAATGTAAGATAATTTCAAGCCATTACTTGATTACTATAGAATTACTAAGTAAATATTTATTACTCTTACATTAGACTCAATTGTTGGTATTAAAACAAATGAAATTATACAAAAATCGATACAGAGCACAGTAAAATAAATATAATTAATAAAGAACAATACCTGTAGCTACAATTTATTTAAACGACCTTGATTTGCTAACACAGTGAAGTTATCAGTCACCTCGCATCGAGCAGAAGCGACTTGTCATGCAACAATATAGTTGTTACCTGCAGTCAAGGTATTGATTGTCTTGTAAATTGGTAATTCCCAACTATTCATTTACAAAAGTAAGGGGTCAACAGTTTAGCCAAAGCTCTGCCATCCTGCGTGATAATATTTTATACCATTTACACTTTTACTATTACTTGCGACCAGACATTTGTTAACTAAAAGTTGTTAATTGTTAACTTACACTTGGAGGAAACGTTTTTGTTAACAATTAACAACTTTTAGTTAACAAATGTCTGGTCGCAAGTAATAGCAAAAGTGTAATTTGTAATTTACAACCAGCTCGCCATGAACAGCAACAAGATTTCGATATTTTATACCAGTTGAGAGTAGGGTTTACTTCACACCCTCGCCTACTTGAGGCAATAATTTTCCCCTATTCTTGTTATAGGGGATCAATATAGCCAAGTTCCTTATTCCTACCTTAGTTTTAAGTATCATTCCCATATAGGTTTGTAACTGTAGACATATCTCGCTATCTTTGTGATAGGGAGTGAATCTATTGGTTGCACCTGTAAATCCATGATCCTTTTTTAATACCATAGATCATGAAGTATAATGAACCTATAATGTTTTATTTATTACAATCATTTCAATATCTGTGATAATTGAATGATTGTCTTAAACCTACTCTCTGCAAGTAAATAAATATCAGATTATTCACATAGGTAACTGGTTGATTATTCACTAGGTAACTGGCATACAAACAGTTGGCAGAGTGATTATGAACTTACCGGAACAATGGTGATAAAACCTATTGTTGGCGAAACCAACAGCTGTTGCCTAGCAGTATGTAACTATGAGTTATAATAATCACGGGTTGGTAACAAATATGGCCAAAGTAATTTATTATATATTGTATTGAAATAGTTAAAATAAACAAAAAGGCATTGCTTTTCAGCTATTTTTTTTGTGAAGGACTAAAAAAAATCTGTAAATTCCAAGATGTATTTCCAACTTATCTACAGTTATTCTTTGCTTTGTATGAACCTTTTGTTATGTTATACATATGCTGCTTTCAATAATTGCATACATATTGCTTTAGTATTATTATGAATTACTTGTATACTCTAATATATGATATGTAGCAGTTTTTGTATAGTAACAAATTTTTGTATCAATGTTAAAAAAATTATTTATAAAATAATTAATACACAATTTAAGCACTGGCATTTTTGCATGAAGGTGAAATTATTTTATATAAATTACAAGAATTTAATTTTAGGAATAAAAATATTTTTCAAGTTTTCATGTAAAACTGTAATCACAAAAAGAAACCAATAAAATGCGTAACTTAGACACAGTTGTACTAGTTCTATGACATAGTATGTTTTCTAATATGATTAAATATCTATTAATATAATATTTTCTGGAAATATAATTATGTTAAATTTTGCAAGGCAAGGCTGTATTGCATGTAATGACACTATATGTGCTAATCTGGGTTTAGTTATTATATTGTGTATTTTATAGGGTTTTTATTTTTACATGGTCTGATTTGTTAACATATGATCTGAATGGCATACAGTTTGTTTTCAATGTGTGATAAAGTGGGCAAACACTTCCTCTTATAAAGCAAGTCACCAATAATATTCTTCATGTTAGTATGTTATATAATTACTGTATTTCTAATTCATAACATTTGTATGATGTTTTGTGATCTAAAGTTTCACAGGTACAAGACAGTTTTTGTAAATTTTGTTTACTACTTTTTAAAACCTGTTTTATTATTTTATTACTTGAAGAATGTTATGTATAAAATACAAATTGTAATCTTGATATTTGTCTGCCATATGAAATTTTATCAATGTGAAAGCTTTGACTATATGTGATAATCTGATTTTACTTATTATATTGTGTATTTTGGAGGGTTTCTATTTTTACGTTGTCTGATTTGTTAACATATGATCTGAATGGCATAAAGTTTGTTTTCAATTTGTGGTAAAGTGTGCAAACCAACTCCTCTTATAAAGCAAGTGACCAATAATAATATTCTTCATGTTAGTATGTTATATAGGTACTGTATTTCTAATTCATAACATTTGTATGATGTTTTGTGATCTAAGTTTCACAGGTACAGGACAGTTTTTGTAAATTTTGTTTACTACTTTTTAAAACCTGTTTTATTATTTTAATACTTGAAGAATGTTATGTATAAAATACAAATTGTAATCTTGATATTTGTCTGCTATATGAAATTTAATATATGTGAAAGCTTTGAATATAATTTTTACAAAAGTATTTGATAATTTAGGTATTTGTTTATGTTTCTGACACAGTTTGGATATCAATAGTTGCTAAATATTAAACTGGCAGACTTATTTTGGTAATAATGGAGTCTATCTATGAAATATTGTGTTTGTGATTATGTTTATTCGAGAATGGTTTAAATTCATGATTTGATCGGGTAGGGAGCGCTGCGATCTTGTTTTACAATTTAGAAAAAGAGATTACTTTTTGGCCTCAGCATGTAGTCACTGATATTGAAGTATAAGAATTATTAATATAGATTACATTGTTAAGTTCAAATTCTATTGATTTAAAAATGTCTTTGATTATTGAATGGAGCACTTAATAAGAGCATTTTAACGTTTAAAGTGTCGTTAAAAAACATACATTGTGTAAATTTATAAAGTGCAGTGGTTAAGTATTTTACATGATTTTTTTAATGATGTATGCATTTGCATTCAATAACAATCAACTTGACCTACAGATTTAGATTGTCAGGGCTATAGCAAAGTTTCAGTAAATTATACTTTACCATAAATATGAGTGTTCAACCTGTAATTATCAATTGGCATAGGCATTCTCTGAACAATTGCTCAACATTAGCAACGGAAAAATTCAATTGCATGAAAGTACACAATACATCCAACTCCCAGACAATTTTTGCAATATGGTGGGTACCGAAGATGCTTTAATTGAAAGAATACTTCCAGAACACTGTTATCGGTCTTGAGAAATTTTCAACTATCCTATTAAATTCTTGAATTAACTAGATCTACCTTGGATTCTACCACTTATGATTGGTATACTATAACTTGCGATTGAAAATTGGTTCAACAATCATTTTGCTAGGAAATATAAATGAACCAAAAGATAAGCAACATGATGCAATTGGTCATAAAAAAATCTTTGGTAATATTCTTGAAGTTACCATTTAAAACTAGTTTCAAGGTGAAGTTTTTCTTACACTACAGATTCCATTGATTCCTTCTGACTCATGCAATGATTCCATCCCATTCAAACACAATATCCAATTAGCTAGTCATTCATAATGACTATTACTAAGTCACAAAGCTGAACAATGTCAGTTTGTGGGTTGATGTACAAAATCTGTGTTTTTCAATAGCCAATTTTATGTTGCGTGTTTAAAGAGTTGGCAAACCATGAGGTTTGTTTGTTTATACCCCTTAGGGATAACCAATATTTTTAACTAAAAATGTTGTTGATCAAATGAATTAAAATAAAAAAAATATTTATTCACGTTGATAATAAGATAAATATATATATATATATATATATATATATATATATATATATATATATATATATATATATATATATATATTGTACATTAAAAAAATACCTTTCATGAAAATAATTTGAAAATTTTTTTTCTTGCTATTATACAAGTTTTTAGTTTATACTCACATGCAATTCATAGGACAAGTTGTAATAACTGTACACGTGATGGTGTAGGGTTTTCTAAAAATAATTATAAACAAATATATTTGCATCAAAACAGTCTAAACAATTTATAGTTTATTTAAAAAATTGTACAATTCTTAGATTTACAATGTTTGAATAGGACGTTTGTCGAGTACATTTGTGTATATATATACCGACATATATTATATTCTATTATCACTACACTAAGATTGTCCAAGTTGGACAGAAAATAAAATATTAAAATAAATAATATTTATTTTCTTATTTGCTTATAATTTTCATTACATGATTCTACAGCCTTGAAATATTTTAAGTTGAGTAGCTTTGCAAAAATGTTTGAGTATTGAAAGAAACTTTAAAATATAGTACATTTAAGCTTTAACATGCAAAGTACTGTTCAACAATGGAAACCTAATTTCCTATAGTAATGATGAGGCTAAAATCATGGCAATGATGAGTCCCACCTGACCCGTGCTGCGGTGATTGCATATAACAGTTTAATAAATTTTTATCTATGTATAATTACATTAAAATTTGAAGTTTAATTTTAGTTGTTAGTTTTGTACTAAAAATTTGTAAAATTAGGTTTTTTTAATGATTTAAAACATGAATATTATTCAACTATTTTCTAGTTATGTTAGTAGAGCAATAATCTAATGACTGAACACATTGCTCAAAAATATACTTTTGTCTCTTAAAACATTATTTTCTTCTAATTAGCATGAATCTAAGTGCTACTAAACTCTTTAACTGAAAAAATTCAGTATTGTGATTTCTGCGTAAATTCTGACCGTTTATTAAATGTCTTACAGATAATACATTTTCAAAATAAAATTGAATGTAAAGTAAAACATTTTTTGTAAATAATAAGTTTGACATTTTAAAACATTCTGAATGAAAAGTAAATCATATTTTTTGTAAATAATAAGTTTGACATTTTAAAACATTCTGTGAAATTATAATTAATTGTTTACGCAAATAATAATAAGTTAGTCACTATATACTTCATTAATGCATATTCAACTACCTTTTAAGAAAAAAAACAATAAATAATAGAACACATGTTAACACCAAACACAAGGTAGAAACAATAATTAACACATATTAATTAACTGTTTATCTTGTCATAGACGTATTGGGGGGTACAAACGCAATAGAGAGCACATTAGGGTAATTATAATAAATAAATAATAATAAACCCTTGCTACAAATGTTTATACAACCTCAATGAACATTTAGCTAACACAGTTATCATCATCAGAAGGCTACAAATGAATTAAGAATTAAATCATAAAACCTTGTTTATACTTGCAATGGGCACCACTCACACTCCTCTGCTCAGTGATGGATTTAACCAATGCCAGTGTTAGACAAAGGGACCAGACCTTGCCCACCTCTAATTTATATATTACAGATCTAAACTCATAAAGAATACAATAAATAATATTGACTAAAACAATAATTAATAGTTATAATATTATTAATATTTAAAATAATAATTACATAACTTGAATATTATTGTCATGTATTTAATTGTAACAAATAAAGTAAAATAGAACCAGGAATCTTGGCCTTTACCAGGATTAATCAACAAATCACCGTTGGTTTTTAGGAATAAAAATACTCTCATAACTATTAAGACTTTAGCTGCCGGCCACAATGTCGGTGTTTTACCGGAGAATTGTCAAAATATTTGAAGCCTATTTTTGAATAATGTGTACTTATTTTTTGCCCCCCTTTCATACCTAAGTACGAATATACTTATCTTATCATAATATATATATATATATATATATATATATATATATATATATATATATATATATATATATATTATGATAAGATAAGTATATTCCATGTGTCGATACAACCATGTGTCGGGCCAATTGGCCCGGCATTGTTTTTGAGGTATTTTTATATTTTCTTATCCCTGCAACACTCTCTTAATATTTTTTGTGTGTAAACAGTAAACAACTAAACCACAATTTTATGTTCGGTTAGCCAGATAATAATCTGACTGACGAGAAAAGTATTTTGGCTGGTGCTTATCACGAAGAGGTGTAAATGTGTCACATGTGATTGATTTGTGAGTTTATAAATATTTTTTATAAAAAACAAGCAAAAGTTTTGAAAGTTACTAATTTACTTTTTATGGAATTTACGTTATAACTTACTTTCTAGTAAGTATGAGTTTACCTAAGTGTACCAATGTTTGTACTTAACTTCAACCAAGACAGTTTTTGTAGGAATTATTATACAACTAAATATTTAGTCAATATTTCTGACTTATGTTTTAGCTTTTATGAAATTTTTAAAATAATAGTGAAAATCAATATAATACGCAATTAAAAATTATTTGTTTTATTGTGAAAGTATATTAAGATAAACTTCTTTCAATGAACCAATTTGTTTGATTGGAATAATCAATTTAACTTCACTAAAATTGTTAAGAAATATGTGTGTCGGGCCGTAAATCCCGACAAAAAGTTCCTAAAATAACATCATGTTTATTATACCGTCGGCATTTATCTATCAAACAAAAACCATCATAATTATCTGTAAGTAGTGTGAAGCTTGTTGTTTAATACTGTGCATTCATTTTTCCAAAAGAAGCAACACCGGTTAAGTAGTACGAATAAACATAAAACGTTACTAGACATCAATGTCGGGCTTAGTGGCCCGACGGTATTCGGTTCAGCCTTGGCATGACATGGCAGCTAAAGTGTTTAGTAATTTTTAAAAAACACCATTTCGTCCACCTTATCACTATGAATTTCCAATTTATGACCATTATTCAGGATAGATTCAGCTACTCCGGACTTATCAGATTTCCCATATTTAATACAGGCTAGATGTTCTTTAAACTTAGTCTTTCTCCTTGTCTGAACAATATACACTTTGTCACTAGTTTTTCAATTAATAATGTAGATTCCATATTTATTTAACATAAGGAAGTTTATCCTTAGTCTGGAATCTATACTACGAGTATTAATTGTAAAACTTGTGACTAAGTATATATTGGCCAGACAAGGAAAAAGACTATAACTAGATTTAAAGAGCTTTATCGATATTAAATATGGAAGGCCTGATGAACAAATTTCAGTGTAGCTAAACAAATTTTGAATAATGGACATAAATGGGACAATAATAGTGTTAAGCTGGACAAAACTGTGTTCTCTAACAGATTATTCAAGTTCGTTGTTGTTCAGTAATTAGGAGAATATTTTCATTGCTAAAAGTAAAGCGATTTCTTGATGAACACTGATGAAGGTCTAATTCGTGGTTGTAGTTCAAATATAGTAGTACTACTATATGTAGTTTATAATCAAATACCTGGAATTATTCTTAAAGTTATGTATATATTGTTTTAATTATACAATATTATAACTATTATTTATTATCGTTTAGTTTGTATTCAACATTGTATTGTATATTGATGCTAAGCTTAGAGCGAGTTATGTATACATTAGTGGTGGGTGTGGTTTTTTCCCTTAATTTAGCTTTTGTATTGTTTAAACCAGTTGCTAAGCGGAAGAATGGTAAAAATGCTAAGCAGTCAAGGTATTCATTTGTCTTGTAAATAATTGGTCATTCCCAACTAACCATTTACAAAAGCAAGGCATCAACAGTGTAGCCAAAGCTCTGCCATCCTGTGTGATAATATTTTATACCAGTTGAGAGTAGGGTTTACTTCAGACCCTCGCCTACTTGAGGCAATAATTTTCCCCTATTCTTGTTATAGGGGATCAATATAGCCAAGTTCCTTATTCCTTCTTTAGTTTTAAGTATCATTCCCATATAGGTTTGTAACTGGTAGACATATCTCGCTATCTTTGTGATAGGGAGTGAATCTATTGGTTGCACCTGTAAATCCATGATCCTCTTTTAATACCATAGATCATGAAGTATAATGAACCTATAATGTTTTATTTATTACAATCATTTCAATATCTGTGATAATTGAATGATTGTCTTAAACCTACTCTCTGCAAGTAAATAAATAATTATTATCACAAATATCAGATTATTTTAATTGGGCTCCTTGTAAATGTTTACACTAAACAGTAAATGTTTACAGTAGATAAAATAGGTAACTGGTTGGCATACAAACAGTCGGCAGAGTGGTTATGGACTTACCAGAACAATGGTGATAAAACTAGTGATGGGCCGATTCCTAAAATTTTCGATTCCGATTCTAAAATTTTCCTTTCGATTCTCGATTCTTTAGCCGATTCTCGATTCTTTCAAGTTATATTAGCTTACATGCTAGTTCTCTAATAATTTTAACATCTTGGTCATATGGCAAAACCTTTTAAAAGTTCTGTTTTAATGTAATAGGCTACACAAAACCTTCAACCGTGAGAGTGATATCTGTCTATAATATAATTTATTAAGGTTAAGTTTCGAAGGAATAATACAGTGTTTCTGTTATCCGTCTATTCGCTCAACCGTCATGGCCACGGTTCCGACGGTGACGGTTAATCGAGTTTTTACTGTACTTTTTTGTGTTTTGTTCTGACATTTAGTGAGTGAGTGAGTGAGAGAGAGAGAGAGAGACGAGCGATGTCAAACGACCAGAAATGGTTACGATCTTGATTGCTGTTGCTTCATAAATAATAATATTTTCGTTTACTTTAATCATTTAATTCATTCAAATCAACTAATACATAAATAAGACATAGTTGGTAATTAATTATTTTTCCACACAAATATAATAAATTTTGGTAATAAATTTTGTTTGGTAATAAATTACTCCACACGCATATTTTAATAGTTAACAAAATAGGAATCGGAATCGATGCTTTTATGAATGAAGAATCGAGTATCGACGATTCCTCGATACCACCTAGAATCGACGATTCCTGGAATCGAGAATCGGAATCGGCCCATCCCTAGATAAAACCTATTGTTGGCGAACTATCCATGCTCTTACCAGGTGTTGCCTAGCAGTATGTAACTATGAGTTATGATAATCATGGGTTGGTAACAAATATGGCCAAAGTAATTTATTATATATTGTATTGAAATAGTTAAAATAAACAAAAAGGCATTGCTTTTCAGCTATTTTTTTGTGAAGGACTAAAAAAAGTCTCTAAATTCCAAGATGTATTTCCAACTTATCTACAGTTATTCTTTGCTTTGTATGAACCTTTTGTTATGTTATACATATGCTGCTTTCAATAATTACATAAATATTGCTTAGTACTTTTAAGAATTACTTTTATGCTCTAATGAATGATTTGTGACAGTTTTTATATAGTAACTTTTTTGTATGAATGTTAAAACAAAAATTGTAAAATAATTTGTAGTTTAAGCACTGACGTTTTTGCATGGTGGGGAAATGAATTTATAAAACCTACAAGAATTTAATTTTAGAAATAGAAATAGTTTTTACAGTTTTCTAGTAGGGAAAATAGTATATTTTCAAGATTGAATGTTATTAGATATCTTTTAATACAATATTTTCAGGAAATGTAATTATGTTAAATTTTGGAAATGTATAGCAAGGCAAGGCTGTATTGCATGTAATGACACTATGTGTAATAATTTTGTTTTACTTATTAGATTATGTATTTTGGAGGGTTTTTATTTTTACATGGTCTAATTTGTTGACATATGATCTGAATGGCATCATAAAGTTTGTTTTCAATGTGTGGTAAAGTGGGCAAACACTTCCTCTTATAAAGCAACTGACCAATAATATTCTTCATGTTAGTATGTTATATTAATACTGTATTTCTAATTCATAACATTTGTATGATGATTTGTGATCTTCTAAGTTATAAAAGTTTCACAGTTACAGAACAGTTTTAGTAAATTTTTTTACCTTTTTAAACTATTTTCATATTTTATTACTGGAGAAATGTTATGTTTAAGATGTGAATTATAATCTGGGTATTTATTCACCATGGAATTTTAGAAATGTAATAATGCTTTGAATATCATTTTTACAAAAAATTTAAAGATAATTATTTTGCATAATTTTGATATTAAGTTACACTTCTAATAGTGTTTGTGCAGGCACGTATCCAGCGACTTGCTTTAGGGGGGGGGGGGGGCGATCTATGCATTATATATATATATATATATATATATATATATATATATATATATATAATATGTGTGTGTGCGCACGCGCGTGCGTGTATGTAAAAACATGTAACAAAAATGCTTAAAATTTTAAAATATTTAATGATTTTAATTTTTATAAGTATTATTTATTTAACAATAGAATCAAATATCAAATAAAAATTAAATTCATACTAAAATTAATAGTTCGTAGTTAAATAATAAACTCTAGTCGATGTTTGCGTTTTCTTGTGTAAAGATCAATGACAGAATCTATAGCAATTTTTTTTTTCTCGATTAATATTAAGCAATGCTAATCCTGTCAAGCGGTCCTCTTCCATGGTTGATCTTAGCCATGTTTGCAATCTTCTTAAACTAGAAAAAGTTCTTTCTACGCTTGCGTTAGAAATTGGTAACGTGATTAAGATTCGTAGTAAAAAAATGAATAATAGGATAGACTTCTTGATCACATTTTTTTATTAAATCCAGAGCTGACAAAGCACCAGTTGTTGACACCTGATCCCATTGGGAATACCAAGATTCCAATTCTGATTCCAGCTTTTTTTTAATTATGTCCTCTGAATCGTTCAAGAAGTAAGCATACGTTTTGGAAATGTGACTTAGTGATTGCACAAAATCATCGTCACTTTTCATTTCTGGAAATAGGATGGATAAATTATATAGGTTTAGCGTTTCCTCCGAATAACGTGATTTATCACAGACAAATTATCTTTGTACATTTAATCAGATATGCATCCATTAGGCCTGATCGTTTTCTATTATTCGACTTTGAACATGACGGAACATCCTGAAATGTCAAACAAATGGCATCTAAAATGTTTGCTTAACAACTCAAAAATTATTTCAAATTATTATTCAAAGACCATTACAATGTTACAAAATTATTATTATATTTAATACAGTTAGGATTTTATATTTGAAATTATATAATAACTCAATTATCGAAAAAAGTCGTAATTTAATAATATATTGTCGATTTTTTACCCAAAGTTCTTGAAGGTTGGGGGGGGGGCGATTTCCTTATCGCCCCCCCCTTGGATACGCGCCTGTTGTGTATTAATACTTGTTAAATATTATACTGGCCGACTTATTTGATAATATTCCAGTCTGTTTTCATTAAATAGTTGCATATAAATACAGTAAAATATATTTAGTGTATTTATGGTAATGATTATATGTGGTTATATTTCATGAAAATAGATTGTGTTATTACAAGGGTAATGTATAAATAAATATACAGTTGAAATTCTGTATAAAAAATTCATATACAAAATTTGTTATATAGAGGGAACAAGTTAATGAACTTGTTTTGTTAATTCAAGTTGATGAGAAGTTCGTTATGCCAAGAATACTTCCGCCCCATCCTACTACAGTATAAGATTAGGGGGGGAGTAGTCACAAACCCAACACAGTATAATATCGCAGGCATTTGTAAAATAATAGGTCAACGTTAAGGTGGGAGAACATTTTATAATGTTTCAATTTATAGTGTTTCAAGATTTATGTAGTTGCAAATCTAAAAATTTTTCATCAATTTGTTCAGCATATTTTTTTTCAATGTATTAGATATCTGTATGAAATAGGCCTACAGTATGTTCCGTACTCTGTATGTTATGACAAGTAATCTAATGCTAACAGAAAAAATTGTATAAATATGGTAATAAATGAGTGTACTTACTAATATAATCCATTTCCAAAAAGCATAACTCGAATCTACAGTACTAAATTTTAATCAGAGAACACTCAGTACATTAATTTATTAATTGACTTCATTAATTTAAATACAGTACACACTCAACTCAAACTGTACAATACACTACACCCCACAAGTCGTAATAAAAAATAAAAGATTAAATGAAACAAATTAATAAAAACATGTTTCCTTTCGTTTCTAGTGTTCAAAGTTTTGAAAAAGTGAGTAAATTTTTGTTGCTCCTTCTGTTCAAATAAAACTATTTTGTTTTAGAATCTGATTCTGAGTTTTTATATAGTCAATAGGGAACTCTGAGGTATACCAAATTTTATTGGAACATCTAACTTCTATACACCTTCATCAACCTCTTTTATAAGTACGGTTCTTTGACCTTGGCTAGTGAGGCTATGGAAATACAAAGAAAAGACGTACACACAACTCACAAATTAATCATTTATCAACCCATTTTTTTTACACCAACTTAGCCATAAAAAAATAATTTTTTTGACAATTTTTGAATGCTTTTGTTGATTACTTCTTTTCTGTTAATTTTTTTTGTTTCTTATGGAACTATTGTTATTTTTTTATTCAGAATTACATTTACTTTCAAAATAAATACTAATATTGATAACTTTTCTTTTATAATTTAATAATATGTAAAATACTAAAATGTTTCAATGAAAAATATTAAAATTTATTTTTTTAATTTCAATTATCCTAAAATAAAAGCATAAATTACCTTTAAAAATACTCCAAAATATTCGTCATAGTGCAAAGAATATATTTCAATTTCATAAGAGTCAAGCAAAGTTAACTTTTATGTGGTATAGTTTGAAACATTCTTTTAAGTGAAGCGGGACGAGGTACAGTTCACACTCCCATCGACTGTCACTGCGTTTGCCTGGAGCACTACAAACCTAGCACCTTCTTGAGGGAGTTTGTTTTATTTCATTGTTTATTTCAACCCTATCTCTAGTACTAACTCTAATAGGCCTAGGAAAAGGATCAAGAAAACTAGGGTCATCAGCATCCTCACTAGCAGTAGGAGACAGAGGGGCAATTATTCCACCACGGTTCATTTGATACAGTAGTTCAATTGGAATGGATATCTGTGAGCTTTAATCACCTGAATTAGATGGTAATACAGACCTATCATGGACATTTGTATCAGAAATTACTTTATTTACATCTAGTGGAGTCCTAGGCCTAACATAACTACAAGAGGGCTGCTCTAGTTGCAACTTATCACTTATTGCAGAACAAGGCAGATTACATTTTTCATGATGTGGTGAACCTGTTATATTACAGTCCATTATGATTTTATTTGATTCATTACTTACATCTACATCTATTTGAGATTCAATGTCCAACTGTCCTATTTCATTATCACTCTCAAATGCTTTATCAAACAAATCGCTCTCACTGTCACTGTCACATTCTCCAATAATTCTTTCAATTTCACAATCCTTCAACTCCATCCCACATTCATCAACAAATAAAATATTAATTCCACTCATTTTTAACTTGAAAAGAACACAAATAACAAATTAAATACAATTAGGTTAGCTTATAAACATATCGCACAAACTACGATGTAAACACAACATTACAGACGATGTTAGCTGTTCGGTCACCAGATTGAAACGTGATTATTTAGGGAATGGCCAGTCCAAAGAAAATAAAAATACAACCATTGGAAAGCCCAAAGCCTGTAGAACAAGAAGCATATGCGATCTATTGGATTTATAGGGAACTAACTCGACACAAACAGGCTGTAATGGAGGACGGCGATTTACCATCGCTTCACTCAGAGGCCAACTGGCCCGCAACGGTGGATCTCCGTCGTTGTAAACGAATGGGTTAACTCAGATGCATTTCAATGATAAAGTCATCCTCATCAGTTAGTTGTTGCTACTTCAAACTCAAAGTTAGAGTTTGTAGTAGCAACACTCACTGATGATGATGATGATGATGATGACTATGTCATTGAAACACATCTTATTTGATAAATGATTAATTTGTGAGTTTTATGTACGTTGTTTATTTGTATCTCTTTTATCATGTTCACTTTTCTTCAACGCTTAAACACCTCCTTTTTGATATTTTTTCAAAGCTCGACAAACTCAACGGCATGAATGAAACAGAGTAACTCAACTAGCAAGGTTATTGTGAGGAATAAGTCCCTTCTCAGTGGTGGGAAAAGGAAAGAATATATAGCTATAATTTCCGAATTCTTCCAATCAGTTTTTTCCTAAGGTGTAGTTTACTGAGGGCAGGAAGTAAACAACAGTACAGTACTGTATCTGGTGTTAGATGAATTGTATATCCTACTACCTGAAAACTTCTTGGTTTCACTGCACTTTCTGCTGAAAACAAACAATTTCCTGAAAATACCCTTGTGATCTGCGGGGATACAGCACTTTTTATTTCAGTTGGAGAAAATATTTTGTTATTGAGAAGTCCGAAATTAGTATCGTAGAGGCATATTATAATACTAATTTCTAAAAGGTCAAGGGATGCCATACAAATTCGTTACTTAGAGGAATTCGTTATTTGGAATTTTGTTATAAAGAAATTTGACTGTATATCTTGAGATACAAATTTTCCCCGGCTTTACACACACATACAATCAATTTATAAATATGAACAATTTATTAAAGCCTGTATGTATGTATGTATGTGTGTTTTTTTAGATGTATTTTTATATAAATGTTTTTTTAATTGGAAGGTTGCTTGAACCAAAATGCAGTGGATCAGTGAAAAGATTTTTAGTGTATGCGGAACCTTGGAGCATCTTGAAGACATCTTGTAGTATTTTGTTTAGCGTTTTCAGTCTGGGGTGGTGATCTGTTATTAAGAAATATTGTAGTATATCCTAAATTACTAGATCCTAATACTGAAAAACCATGCAAACTTCAAGCAGCTCCTTTCTATGCAATAGACTTAGATGTAAGAAATGTCCAATACACCTCCCAATAAATAATTTCAGTAGCCTATTAACTAAATTTGACTACAAGATCCAGGGTCGTCTTATTTGTACATTAAAAAATGTCATATACCAGTGCTAATGCAAATTCTGCTAAGCACAGTACATAGACATAACCACGGAGTGTCTAAAATGTTAGAATAAGTTGCCACAGACTTGATATTAGAACTTTGAATATATATAGGTAAAAGCTGAACATGATGCTAGTCACAATCTCACATCTTCTAATGACTGTTATACTACACAAATAATTACAGCACTCTCCACCAAACTGCTAATCACATTTTTTTGGGACAAGAGTATCATCAATATGTTAGAAGGAAGGTGTTCAATAATGTGATCAAGGAATATGTTCAAATTGTACTACTATTAGACCAAGTAAACATTGCACATGGAAAATATGTGAATAACTACTAGAACAAGTAAACATTGTGGACAAAGAGCAGACCTACTACTGGAATGAGTAAACATTGTATAGAAAATATGTGAACTACTGCTATTATTCTCTACTCTGGCTACAATGTTTACTTGGTCGGGTAGTAGGTTTGGTCATTTTTGTGTGTTGACAAACTTGAATTTGTAATGATTTATTACTTGACTTGGCTATTATTATTTTTTAGCTATATAAAAAGTGTAATTTAAGTAAAGAGAGATTTAATTCAAGTTAAATTTCATTAAAAAAAATATCAATATATTTGATGAGGCCGGGATACTGGCAATCTGAGAGTGACCAAGTCACGCGAGACCTGTTGTGCTTTAATCAAGTCTTATTGTAGTTCAACCACTCTTGTGTGTTTTCCTAGGACATGCAAAACTTGAATTTGTAATGATTTATTACTTGACTTGGCTATTATTATTTTTTAGCTATATAAAAAGTGTAATTTAAGTAAAGAGAGATTTAATTCAAGTTAAATTTCATTAAAAAAAATATCAATATATTTGATGAGGCCGGGATACTGGCAATCTGAGAGCGGCCAAGTCACGTGAGACCTGTTGTGCTTTAATCAAGTCTTATTGTAGTTCAACCACTCTTGTGTGTTTTCCTAGGACATGCAAAACTTGAATTTGTAATGATTTATTACTTGACTTGGCTATTATTATTTTTTAGCTATATAAAAAGTGTAATTTAAGTAAAGAGAGATTTAATTCAAGTTAAATTTCATTAAAAAAAATATCAATATATTTGATGAGGCCGGGATACTGGCAATCTGAGAGTGACCAAGTCACGCGAGACCTGTTGTGCTTTAATCAAGTCTTATTGTAGTTCAACCACTCTTGTGCATTTGCATCTGTCCCACATGCTTCTTTGACTCCTCGTCATGGGTTTAGTTTGAGACTTGAGTGCTGATATTCTTAGGTTACCAATGACTTCTAGTACTTTGTGTATTGTTTATCACTTTCTTATAATATTGTGTTGGTGATATTGTTTGACAATTTTTTAAATGTAAAACATGGATGATGCTTTACGTAGTACATTTAGAGGTGCTGACAATGATCAGTAATGGTGTTGTTGATAAGATGCTAAAGGATGTTTAGATGAAGGGCTAAATTGGACTTGATTCATCTGTGTATCCAATGTATTACATATGAGGCCCATATATATATATATATATATATATATATATATATATATATATATATATATATATATATATATATATATATATATATATATATATATATATATATATATATAATTTATATATTTCCATATATATATATATATATATCCATTAATTTTCCTTTTGTCCATTATTTTTTTGTTGCACTGACTTTATGAAGTTATTATTATTAATTGGAAACAATTTTTTTCACCACTAAGTGCAATAGTTTTACCTTAAGGTGCCTCATCACATAAGGTAAAATTATTGCACTTAGTGGTGGAAAAAATTTGTTTACAATTTATAATAATAACTTCATTATATATATATATATATATATATATATATATGAAGTTAATATATTACTATTTTTGAGTAATTTTATCCACCATTAAGTGCAATAATTTTACCTTGAGTGATGAGGCACCTTTCGGTCTTTGACCATTGTCGAATCACTCTGTTTACCTTGGTAGGTATTAAATTCTTGATATTTAACATTATCCATTGTTTTTCCGTTGCACTGACTTTATGAAGTTAATATATTACTATTTTTGAGTAATTTTATCCACCATTAAGTGCAATAATTTTACCTTGAGTGATGAGGCACCTTTCGGTCTTTGACCATTGTCTTATCACAGATAAAATTACTCAAAAATAGTAATATATTAACTTCATAAAGTCAGTGCAACGGAAAAACAATGGATAATGTTAAATATCAAGAATATATATATATATATATATATATATATATATATATATATATTTAGGTTAGTTTTGGTTGGTAAAGATTATTTAGATTTTTTGGACTAGGAGACTGACAGACTTACCTTGGTAAGAGTCCACTCTGTAGTCTTGAAATAGGAACACATAAAAGCACTTAAACAATGATATTTAGTACTACATAAATGTACTACATATCATTGTTTAAGTGCTTTTATGTGTTTCTATTTCAAGACTACAGAGTGGACTCTTACCAAGGTAAGTCTGTCAGTCTCCTAGTCCAAAACATTTATCTATCTATCTATCTATCTATCTATCTATCTATATATATATATATATATATATATATATATATATATATATATATATATATATATATATTGATATTTTACGTTATCCATTGTTTTTCTGTTGCACTGACTTAATGAAGTTAATATATTACTATTGTAAGTAATACACACACACACACACACACACATATATATATATATATATATATATCGCAATATGTATTCTTGTGTATTAATAAAGAACTAAGTCAAAATACAAATACAAGAATTATAAAATTCAATTATAATTCTTGTATTTGTATTTTGACTTAGTTCTTTATATATATATATATATATATATATATATATATATATATATATATATATATATATATGAAGTTAATATATTACTATTGTAAGTAATTTTAACCACCATTAAGTGCAATGATTTTACCTTGTGTGATGAAGCGCCTTTCGGTCACTTGACCATTGTCGAATCACTGATTACTTTTTCTCAATTTGCAAAGTGACCGAAAGGCGCCTCATCACACAAGGTAAAATCATTGCACTTAATGGTGGATAAAATTACTTACAATAGTAATATATCAACTTCATAAAGTCAGTGTAGCGGAAAAACAATGGATAACGTAATATATATATATATATATATATATATATATATACATATTATATACATATATATTATACATATACATATATATATATATTATGTTATCCATTGTTTTTCTGCTGCACTGACTTTATGAAGTTGATATATTACTATTGTAAGTAATTTTATCCACCATTAAGTGCAATGATTTAACCTTGTGTGATGAGGCGCCTTTCGGTCACTTTGCAAATTGAGAAGGAACTATTTATTTAATAGACTCACTATTATACGAAAAAGCGTGAGCTGTTATTGTTTTGGTATATTCATAGCTATAGATAGATCTACTTACTTGATACCTGAATGTGTTACCTTTAAGATCAATGAAAATATAATAATTTTGATTTGAAAGGTTTTAAATTTACAGTAATATTCCATTTAGCTCTAGGGTTATGTTCATTGTCCGTATAGGGTCAAACAATTAAGTCATCACATGTGTTTGATAAGTATGTAATATTTACTATATACTAATACCATATCATGTATATAATAAGTACTAAATTTTTTAAAATTGTATTTGTTGTATCTGTAATTGGGTTTAAAAATTTATTATTAAATATTCATCTGAAATGTGTAACCCTGGTTCCGGCAAATGTGTTGTCCAGATATAACAAAGTAGACGATAACAAATTTAACGAATTGACTGTCAACTTGACACTCTCGCCCTTCTAAATACTTAATAACTAATTTCACATCATCCAAACCGACACTCTTTCTTAGTTTCTTTGAAACTGACATTGTTCTTCTTTGTCCAACGGTGTTTTAAGCAGGCGGTATATCATGGAGTTTATGTTGGTGTGGGTGGTTTGAGGAGCTGTGAATGGTTGTATTGATACTAGTGGGTTTTCGGTATATGTTGAATTTATGTGTTTGTCTGTTTGTTCAATTGTAAGGTCTAGGAAGTTGAGAGAGTTTTGTTCTTCTGTTTCGATGGTGTATGTTAGTTTTGGGTGTATGGAATTAAGGTGTTTTAGAGATGTGTCCGTTACGGTCTGAGTTGATAAGAAACAGCCGTCCACAACAAAGTAAGTGCTACTATAGGCAAGTTTAGAAACATTAAAAAATATTTAGTGATAACTAGTAGCTCACGTGAAGATGGAATCAACATATATTAAATGTAATTATTTTAAAATAATAATACCTTAGTCTCAATAGATGGTATGAGGGGGACTTAACACTAGACCTGATGTATCAAATTCGATCCAACATTTATAATGTCAAGAATATCAGCCATTACGAACCGAAACTAACTTTATTCATCATGATTCAATTATTTCAATAACATTAATTAAATTCATAATTCTGATATTGGGGGTAGGATTCAACTTATCTTTAGATGTAATGTGTTAAAGGCAATTTCTGAAAGAGTTTTAATAAATCTGCTCTATGTGGGGAAGGGTAAAGTAAGGTATTACTGTAATCAACTTAAAATTTGATCGAAAGATGCAACATCACGTTTTCTCTTTATGATGATTATTTGGTGCTTCTCAAAAATATGAAAAGTATTATTTCTAAAACACATGTTTTGTGTTTTTTGTTTTTTATTTATAAAAACAAAAATACATAATAAACTAATTCTTTTTCTTGAATTTTGTAGTGCATTACGTTTGGTGAATCTTATTAATCACTTAAACACAAGTTTATAACTTTCCGAACTTTAAATTTAGTAAATTTATTAAAACTTACTGAGACAGAATGTTTTCAATCGCTATGTGCCGATCTTCATCAGTGTCTTCTGCTTGGAGATGTTGGGTCAAGCGGTGACGGTTTTAAAGGTAGGTTTTCGATAGTATCAAATAGTATGTGTGATTTGTATTGTGTTTGTTCATTTAATATGTTTGTACTATGTGTTTTTGTGTGTCTGTAAATTTCATATTGTTCTACTGTGTTGAGATGTGGTCCTTTTTTGTTGATGTGTAGGATTTCCAGGTTATGGTAAATGTCTGTGTATTTGTGTCCTGTTTCTTTTATGTGATTGTAAAATGTTGAGTTGGTGTTCTGTTTGTGTTCCTCGACTCTTTGTTTAAAGCTGCGACCTGTTTGTCCAATGTAAAATTTGTTACATTCGTCGCATTTCAGTTTGTATACACCTGGTGCTTGTAGTTTATCTTTGTTGTTGGTGTTGTGTTGTATTTTGTATTGTAACTTGTTATTAGTTTTGTATGCTATTTTGTATCCTATTTTTTTAAATTTGCGGGCTATTTTGTTTGTTGTTTTGTTTATGTATGGTAATGTGATGTATTTGTTTTCCCTGTCTGTATACACTATACTATATAGTATACTATATACTAAATAATTCTTTTTGTTATTACATGGAATAGAAGGTTTTTTTTGAGTGTTCTAAACATATAAGGGATTTACATTTTATACACATGTAGACAGTTTCCTATGTAATCTATAACTCCAAAATGTACATTAACGACAACTTCTATGAAGCTACATACATATTTATCCTTGAAAGTTACTGGTAATGGAATGTAGATAGGTTTTTTTATTACCAATAGCTCGGCAACTACTCCTCCCCCAAACATCCTTAAAATTTTTAGGTTATTGAGTCTTTGCTCCAAATAAGGCCTTACAAGCTGTAAGGCTAATTTTTCAGTAAACAAATCTCCTGTCCATGGGCCTTGTAACAAAACTGGTCCACAATGGAGTTACAAAGTCATTAGCATACTGCTAAAAACATGGTTACTATTTCTCCTTTCTGTGGGTACTGTATAGACCGGACTTAAACTTCTTATTCCATCTTTTTTTCTTTATGAAGTAATGTTTACAACTTTATAGTTCTACACCTTTTCTGAGCTTGTGTAGTAGAAGGATGTGGTTCATCAATTTGGAATTGCTGTCATCAGTGAACTTTCATTCGAGGTGGAAGGTAGATGGGACAGAGACCCCTTCAGATTATCGAAAGCTCGGATTGCACGGAAGTACGTTCGTGTGATTTAGAAAAAATTTAAATGACCATTTCTTGGAAGCCCGACTTATTTCCTTTGCATGCTGTATTGATATAAACATATCTTGAAAGCCCAACTCATTTCCTTTGCATACAGTATTGATATAAACATTTCTTGGAAGCCCGACTCATTTCCGTTGTATACCATATTGATACAAATATTTCTTGGAAGCCCGACTCATTATTTTCTTTTAAATAGATTAAATAGGCTCAAATAGAAATATGCTCGAAATATCGGGACTCGGATTTTCAAGACTGCTGTAATATGAAATGTTTTCTAGTCAGTTTCTACTTAGGTGAACAAAAAAAATTTTGATTGGAAATTTTTTAAATATGTATATACATATGATAGAAGCACAATATTAAGTGGCACAATAGAAAGCAAAATCATTTATTAAAATTAATTAATTAAATTTAATTAACATTTGAAAAAAACAAGTGTCATCCATTAGAAGTTTGAAAAAATGTATTCAAACTGAAGTGGATAAATAAAAATTATTTTATTAATGATTGAAATTTTGAACGAGCTATACAAATACAATAAAACCTCTCATATTTGGATCAATGTGGTGACAGTCCGATCTGGATATGGGAGGGGTTCTATAATGATGTATGTTTGTACTACATAATCACAACCTGTACAATTGGAAGTAGATGTATGATTGTTTAAAGTAAATAACTTACACTTATTGAATATTGTAATTATATTTTAACAGCAATATAAAACTGTATGTTCAATTTAGTTTCAAGCCTTAACTCATTGCGGTTTACATGCTAGGTCAGTTAGTCACAATAGTTTATTAGTAGTGGTTATAAGAATCTGCCTAGCTAATCATGAATGTTGTCATTGTTTGATTAATTTGTCTGGTTCAAGGGAGTTTATTTTCTGATGTCACATTCAAAACTAAAGGATTCACATCTGTGCTTTCTAAAGGATATATATTGACTTTCGAAACTTACAGCATAAATAAAGAAAGATATTTATGGCCTATTGACCTTATATTAGGCATTTAAACATAATAGAATGCTTCAGCAGTTTTTATGTCAACTGGAGTGAGAAGATCAGTATATGTTTAACTTGGTGACGTCAGTAGTAGAACGGTCAGTAGTAGAACGGTCAGTAGTAGAACGGTCAGTAGTAGAACGGTCAGTAGTGGAACGGTCAGTAGTAGAACGGTCAGTAGTAGAACGGTCAGTAGTAGAACGGTCAGTAGTAGAACGGTCAGTAGTGGAACGGTCAGTAGTAGAACAGTCAGTAGTGGAACGGTCAGTAGTGGAACGGTCAGTAGTAGAACGGCCAGTAGTAGAATGGTCAGTAGTAGAATGGTCAGTAGTGGAACGGTCAGTAGTAGAACGGTCAGTAGTGGAACGGTCAGTAGTAGAACGGTCAGTAGTGGAACGGTCAGTAGTGGAAGGATACATACATTCAAACACAGCTGATAAGGTTGGGTAATACAAGAATTTATAGAACACTAGTAAACTGAATGATATGGAGACTTGAGCACAGCTGGCTGAGTTGGGAAAGAACAAAGAGCCAACTGCTAGCACCAGAGACTGACCTGGCAGTAAGGCGCCTTGCGGAATAAAGACACTTTATTATCATATTACATTTGGATATCAGAGGTTCCCGATATGAGGGTGTTTACTGTATGTATAAGGAGAGTGTGAACTAATAGTAAAAATAGGAAAATCAATTTATAATAGAATGTCATAACTGACCCTATTAAACCAGTTATTGGTTATAATAAACTGTGTTATGAAGACAGATTACACCATAAGCCAGCGACATAAACTGGAGCCACACAGCCTGCCCTGGCGTTGATGACTACACAGTGCACTGTCATTTGACCTGGCACTGTCACTTGTACCTGGTATCATAATGCATTTCCCCTAAGAATGATGCAAAAGAACTGTAAACGTGTGAAATATAAGTTATATTTATAATACTGACTTATCAAGTGTTGACAAATATTTTACACCTTTGTCGCTGGCTAGAAACTGGCACATCTGTTCCTTAAACAATATCAAAACACTAAAAGTAAGTATAACAAATTTTTTAGTACTATTATTGAATTTCATGTTACAAAATCTGTAGGGAATGTTTCAACTGATTTTCACCCCCTTACTGATTAGCTGTAAATAAAACTTGTCTATACTTTTAATCAGTCACCTGAAAAAGTTATTTCTGGTATAGAGGTTTTATTTATTTTAATTAAACATTGAGCTGCAGTTGATTTATAGTGATTTATATATACTTCATTTCTTTTTATGAATTCTTTACAGTTTTTCTCATTTTTATTTGCATTTTAACCGCTTTAAGATAACTTTCTTTATTATGGAATGCCATTAAAACAGACAACCCTCAGCCCCAATTAATACTTAAAAATTATGTTCTTCTGTACTTATCATCACATCATAAATGTTAATGGTAGAAACATTGACTAATTACAAAACTAGATGTTAAATTTGTATTTGACCATAAAGTGAATAAAAACTAGATAATTTATTGATAAAATAACTAAATTGTGGCATCATTATGATCACCATTTAAAAAAATGGATTGTTAGAGATGTTTGTTGCTAGTAAACATCCTGAATCAAAAAATTACGGTAATAGATATAAATAAAAAGAAATATATACATTTAATTCAAGAAAATATTATTATTTATAAGAATATACAAAAAATAACAACACATATAATTCATTGAATAACAAAACTGAAAATAAATCAGAATTTACTTAAAAGAACTTGTGTCTGTAAAACAAGTGCTTTCAGTAGAAACATTTAAAATAATTTTTTTGATTAAAATTTGAGTAGTGGAAAAATTATACAAATTTTAATATTATTTCATACTCTTTACAATTGAGCAATACATTCATTTAGACTACACATGATACTGTACAACCCTATCACAAGCTTATGGAATGCCCTTAAAACACAAAGTGTTTAAATTCATAAAAGTTGACACTGATAGTTGGCATACTGTTTTTAATAAAAATTTATGATCAGTATATTATTCTAATTATTAAATTTAATATAATGGTAAAGGTTTTAAAATGTAAACATGAATTAATATATTTCTTCCACTTTAATTTCTAGCCCTGTTATTAACAGTTACTGTAGACTGTGTTCTAAGACTCCAGAATTAATATTTTATTTAATTTTTCCTTAGAAACTGAAACTGTAAGGCATTATTGAAAAGTAATAGTTTTATTTGTATGTCAATATAGCCAAGACCGGATTTTGTTTGAGATGATTTTGAAAATGCTAAAAGAGTCTTTTGTATGTATATAGCTATCATGAAAGATATAGACTATTTATAGGGTCAAATAAGAAGACATCATGTGTAATCTATCACCCTAGTAATACCATTTGGTACCAAAACATTTTATAGTGACCACAGTTCATAATTATATTCATATTTAGCAATATTTATATATTTTTAACATAATATCAGAATATTACATATCACATTGTAAGAAAATATGGATGGAATTTTATGGACGGTTCAGTCAACATTGTTTAGAATAACAATTGTCAATAAAAGAATACTTAGACTACTAATTTAATTATAATAGAGTTTGGTAAAATAATCTTAAACGTACATAATTGTATAAAAAAGGCATGTTCGTACCACCACCTTCAGTTGTATTCACAAATTTACAATTTTAGTTTAGTAAATAAATTTTTGCAAATATAAAGTAATTATTAATTTCAGCTTGGTGTAACAATTTCTGACAACATATTAAATAAGGCTGTAATTGGATTTCCATGTGTGTCAATTATTAATAATGATTTTAAAATTATTTTTTTATTGTAACTTTTAATTTTTTGTTCCCTAAAAAACAATACAAAAAATACCAAATAAAGTTATCTATCAGATTGTTACCACTGAACCTTTAAAACAAAAATAAAAATATAAGAAAAAAAATAAAAACTGTACATATCATGCAATATTGATGAACAGTAAATTCAACCTGGACATATCTTTTTATTATGTTTTTGTCTTACACTATTATGGTAAACTGGTTTACATTGTATTTAAGTATTCTATCGAATTTATGATTACAATTTATAAAAATTGTTTTCATGGCTACACAAAATAATCCACTACTAATTCATTCTTTTGTTTTCATATTATGAGATTAAAATTAGTACAGTACAACATATAAAACATTTTAAAACTGAGACCTAGTAATATCATGAATTACATGAACTATAAATTAAGTAAACTTTTTAAAAGCTTTCTGAGACAAAAGGCTTTTATTTGGACTAAGCAATTATCAGTGTCTCTTCAAGTTACCAGCATAATCTTTTTTTATTTACTTTAATTATAATCTTTTTGAATTTTGTAATCCATTACGTTCTGTGAATCTTAGTTTAAAAGTGATTAATTCAATTATAAGTTTATAAAAGTCATGATATTAAGTTTTAACAGAAAAATATGCAAAACGTTATGAACAATAGAACCTATGAGTACTTTACATGTTAAAACTAAAACCTGAGTGAACAACAAAAACATTTGGAAATTATCAACTACAATATTTCTACCTTTAAGCTGCAAATATAGAATACAGCACTATTTACTGACCCAGTGTTATCTGTATTACCTTACAAAAGAAATATTTTCTTTGGGTTTGATCTTGCATACATAAAAAAAGATAAATGTAACTTGAACAAAAACAAATTTGTATTTATAGGTGAATTATTTAATATTGTCACACTTTTATTAGATGATGGCAGTTAATGTTCACCAACATTCTTATTTACTTTTAATAAATATTTATTATTAGCATAAAATTAAAAATAATTTTTATGTGTGACATTTAATGGTTTTAAAACTTTTTATATAATCATGGAATTAACACAACACTACCAAATATTGGCACCCAGAAGGATTATAATTTAGTTTATTTAACTTGAAAGTGGTCAAATAAATATGTTTTTAGAAATGAAATTTGGATAAATGTATTTGGCGTGATTATGCTAACATTCTTAGATTATTTAAATATTTATAATGAATGAATTAAGCTAGACATATTTAAAATTATATATCTTTGTACTAAGTTTAAACATATTTAGTTCCATTTATAAAAATTTTAGTTTTATTTAAAAATAAAGAAATTTTAAAATATTCTCATAGGTAACAAAAAACCATTTCAACAAAAATAAAAGATTTAAAAAAAATGCTTTTATTATTACTAAAACAACATTATATTTGAAATGCAATATTGTTATAATTGTTAAAAAACTTTCATACTCCTCACAAACACATGCACACCACACACCTTCACACCATGTACATACATACATACATAAGATACATATTCACAAACATTTATATGTATTTATAATATTTCATAGCTTGATAAAAACATATTTTGAAAAAAGTGATGCTTAAGACTTTGTAACAAATATTTAACTATATATATTTATATATTTACATGCCAAAAAGTCATACGATAAGCCAAACAGTAGATTACACTGAAGTAGTATGTTTCAACATAGTAACAACTTACCTGAATTAAATTTAAAGCAAATTTATTCAAACAAACTTACTGAGGCTTAATGTTTTTGAATGGACTAGGTGATCTACAGAGTGCATTAAAAAACATTATGTTTCAGTAAGTTTTTTTATACATTTGCTTTAATAATAAATTAAGGAAGTTGGCTTATAATGCAGTTGAAACATAAAGGTTTTGCCGATCATTATGAACAACAAAATCCACATGCCTAAAGTTGTACTTGAGACATATTTATTAAACAAATGTTTTGTTATGCAGGCTTCTACAATGTATCTATAAGTTAGCAGTTTACTGTATTCTGCAAAATGGTAAAATGTATCTTTTGGCAAGTAAACATTTGTGAACAGTCTCTTTATAAAATTAATATTTTCAAAGACAATTCTAAGTACATCAGTAATAATGTCATGGATTAAAATTGTTGAAATAGATATAACTGAATAAAATTACAAGATTTTTACCTTAAGATATTGGAGTATGATAAGGACTCATTGTCATTGTTTATAAATCTCATTAAAACATCAAAGTACTTACATTATTCAAGTAATAAACAAATACAACAAGAATAAAACATATTTATATTATCCCTATACATTTTTTTATCTTAGGATTACTACTGCATGTCATTATGATGTGTTGTCATCCATGAACGCAGGATTTGAACGATCATCTATAGGTTTACCATTTGTGTGTCCGTTTTGTGCCTTCGCTTTTTTATTTTTTTCATCGTTTGCTGCATAGTGAGCTGTACCTTCAAGGCTTAAAGTTTCCTGACGACCAGAGTTGCGAACTAAACAAAATACTGCAAGAATGAGAAGAAGAGCTCCCGCTATAAATAAAGCATAGAGAAGAGCGAGTCGAGCCACTGGTGGTATGGTGGTCGCTAAGTTCATGAGGTTTGTCACTTCAATCGGCAATCCATCAATTCCCTATAAATCAAGTAAAGTTTATTCACCTACTAAATTTAATATATCTTCCAAACTATGAAGTTTACAATAGTAGACCATTTATGAAATATGTACATGCATCATAAACACATGATCTTATTATTAAAAACTTACTGATACAAACATTTTTATTGTATTTACCATGATCATATAGAAAGTGTTTTAAGCCCAGTTTACTTTATGAGACAATGTAAATACTTCATGTACCCGGCTAGCTGGCCTGAGCAACCGGGCGGGTCCACAGGTGGCGGATAGTGGGACGGCCTACAGATATGTAGGTTACCTGTGAATAAGGATTCCGGAAGGTTTCTGAATAAGCAGGCCTGGACCAAGGCAATGGTTTAAAGGTGAGGAATTATCCCTCCTCGTCAGTCAACCGGTTGGGTGTGGTAGAAATAACTGCTCTGACTGGGGAGACTGGGGTAGTTGGGAATTAAGTCCTCACAATGCTACTCTCACCCCCCAGGTGATCCAAGAACAATGCGGCAGTGGAGTATGGGCGGGAAACTACCCTAACAATACAGTTGTAAAAAAGAGAGTAAAGCAGGCTGTTCACTCCATGAGCAACAGTTAATAATGTCCTGAACTTGGGGTGTGCTTCAAGGTCAGTGACTGAATACCCAATCCAAGGTGTAAGGCATCGTGCCGATGGATGAGTGGCTGCAGGGTATAAAATGCAGTAGCACACGATCCCCCTGAGGAACCAGACAAAACCTCATTGTATGTTGTCTTGCCAGGGCAGTGGGGGTTCTGCTCTGGTTGACTGTTCTTTCCCCCATACTTGGGAAGCCAATGGACCAAGTAAGTACACAAATTGATGTTGAGTCTGCACAGACAGCGGGAGCCAATAAGATGGCAAACCGTGAGTCTGTAACAGATGTGTCAAGGGCAACCACCACTGGGGGTGCGGGGGCGGTTACCAAGCTGCCGACTGCAGAAACCAGTGAAATGGTTGTAGAGTTGAGCACGCTTTCTCTACGGAGAAAGCGTATGAATGGAGCGGCCAGAACGCGGCTCCGAAGAGATCAGGCGAGAGCAGCGGGAGGGCCAATAATCCTGAACACACAACGCAGGGGAGGCCAAAACCGAGCCGAGCATGTTAACGTCCAGGACTTGGATGTTGTGAGGGGTGAGGTGCCACAGGTCGGAAGCAATCAATCACGAGCACCAAACCCCAGCATGGAGAATGCAACTCGAACAACTGGGCTAATCTCCCAGATGTTTCGGGACATATGAGTATCGAGTGTGTGGTCAAAGAACCTGTCTTGGAGATGGGCAGTGACCACCAAACTATGACGGAATGGTCAGGGTCAGTAACATCGGGAGTTCAGATCTGGTACACATATGGCTCCAAGATGGACTTCGGCACTGGAGCTGGGATGTATTGTTAAAACCCAAGGGCAAAACTAGTTTTTTCCTTGGGGAGACATACCTCTGTCTTTCAGGCCAAAATATATGCTATAAATGCCTGTCTGGGAGAGATGGCGAGAAGGGGAATACACAGGACCTGGATTGCTACTTTCTCTGATAGTCAGGCAGCAATTAAGGCACTAAACGGACGTGTGGTCACCTCGGCCATAGTCAGGGAGTGCCTAAATAACTTAAAAGCCCTGGCAAGGCACAATCAAATCAAGATAGGTTGGGTGCCAGGGCATAGGGGAATATTTGGAAATGAAGCCGCAGATGCACTGGCCAGAGAGGGGTCTTCAACTCCCCTGATTGGACCGGAGCCGGCGGTAGGTATTTCCAAATCTATGGTCAAGATGGCAGTGCGAAGGTGGATGGCTGAAAAACACTGTGAGCACTGGATCAGGGCTGAAGGGATGAGACACAGTAAGCTAACCCTTAGGGAACCTTCCTTGGGGCTGCAGAAGAGTCTCATCTATCTGTCTAGGCAGGAATTGAGGATAGCCACAGGTCTACTCACGGGACACGGTGGACTAAGGAAACATCTGTATAAAATGGGTATCTACAAAGATGAACCAGTGTGCAGATTATGCGGGCAGGAACTGGAGACTGCCACACACATTATTTACAGATGTGAAGCACTTGCCGAGAGGCGCTTCAACCTCTTTGGTGATGGAACGGCTCTGGTGGATGCTGAAGGTAAAACACGAGTCAGGAAACTCCTAAACCTTGTAAGAGGGAAGGGGCTATTTGACTAGATCAGGTAGCAGTGCTTCGGGTAGTTTAACCCGCTCCCAAGTTAATAAAAAAAAAAAAATACTTCATGTAAACATGCAGGACAAGCAATGTCACCATTGCATGAGATGATGTGGTCTAGAAATTTAATCTTCCAATAATCAATAGTGACATAGGTTATATGGTTAACATTTTGCTGGAATAAAATGTCTGAGATCAATAAACTAGTGCATGTTCTCAAGTAGATGTCTTTTGAATGTAAAAGTTAACCCATCTTCCTCAATTAAGTATGACCCATTAACACATGTTTTGGTTTTGGTTACTTCTGCATTAATCTGAAGCTGTTGGTGTAACTCTTGTAGGTTTGAGTCTAAAAGCAATATTTTCATGTACCTATGTACCTATCCAAATGAAATGAGCCTCATCACTCATTAAAAGAACTATGTTCTCATCCATAGACTAGTCATTTGATCTGTAAATGTCCTAGAATTTGCTTACTTATCAGGATAAATTTTAAATGATGAAAATTTCATATGGATAAAAATGTAAATCATTTTGCAATATTCATCCCTCCTTGTGATTAAGCATTTGAAGAACAGCAGCTTATCTAATAGCAGTTTGATGTAGACTATTCAGCACAGCGTGTCACACTCGTTCACTGATCTAGTTTGTAAACAGCAAAGAGTAAACACTTTAGCTGCCATGCCGGGGCAATTTGCCTGACGGCCCAGTAGGCAATGTTGTCTGGTGTTATGGTTGACCTTAGGTGGCCTGTAGGTTTATGTGTTCATATTTAACCTATTACTCTGAAATTATCCACCAATAGTATAATTTGTGTTACGTAGTATTTAATAATTGTGTTGATGGAATATGTAGTCTTCAACCCACATTAAAATACATATGACACTCATGTTGTATAACAGCACAAGAATTACTACTTTTAAAATATGTCTCCACAACACACTCACACATACTAGACCTCTGTTCCAAGGCCACTGGAATGGCATTCAATAGGTTTGAAAATGTAACACCCCTTCACACCTCCTCCACATAATTGCTCAACGGTCCATTAACAAAAGTTATCAGGTATTACTTACACTCAGTGTATAAGCGTTACAAATATCTTTCAACATACTGGACCACCTGAGGTACAGTTAAACTCTATAGGAATCTGATTTTTCAAATAAATTAAAAATTAATTTATAAACATTAGTAAATGTAAAATGATATTTAAATATTTTGTAAATTATTACAAAATCATTTAAAATTATTTTAAACCTAAATTCTAGTGAAAATTCTAATTAATACCTCTCACTTTCACTTATATTTACTAAATTTACATTTTATAGACAGATAGTTAAATATAAAGATTGAATGTATGAAATGAAATGTGAAGAATACACAATTTGTACAACTTAAATGTTTTGTCAGGAATTGCTAATTAGTTTTTAACAATAAGATTTAGAAAATGATTCATCTTTAGACACATGTTCTAAAAATAAATTTTAAAATTATAAAATATTTGGCTTGAAAACATTGAATTAAAGCTTACTTTTAGTAATTTTCACGAGAATTAATTCTCAAGTTTAGCTTATTTAGTAAATGAAATCAGTAATCGATATATAGAAATATGTCAACTTTTACTCATATTAAAAACTGAATTGACCTTAGAAATGTAACCTTAGAGTAGCATTAGATACATGTTAAGTACTTACATCTTCAAACCACATAATTGGGAATACTATATCTGGAAAAGTAGCAACTTGCTTGATATCAACAACTTGACTCACAGCAAGGTTAATTTGAATCCTAGCTCTTGCTCTTAAAGCAGAACCCATTGTCTGAAAAAATAAATCAACTATGAAATTCCAATTTTATTTAAACAATAAAGTCATTTATGTTTTAATTAATGTTATATGCATTTATATATTTGTAACTCCATTGCAAACTACTGCAATTGTGTGCTGAGATATTGGCCCTGTGTTTCTGGGAGCTACAGTCAGTCTTAAAACCCAGTGAACACCCCTTGTCTGGTACCAGGACCTGTATACAAAATATGGAACCCGCTTTGCATACCGCTTATCAGGACTGCTTCCTGGAGCTCCCTAAGGGAGAGGTCGTAATGACAGACCACCAATTTGCTAAAGCATGCATCGTTGGATTAAGACTTATAGAAGGGCAGAGTTCTGAACTATCAATAATAAATGTTCTACATAAGAGTTTCCCATATTTGCATTAATGGATCATCCGTGGCTGGGACAGGTAAAGCAGATGCTGTATAATACTGCACATATTTTAAAGTGTTTTCTGCCGCCAGGGCCCACCTTCATCAATTATTAGGTGCTGCAGCACTCACCATAGATGCTGCAGCAATTGAACTTGAGAACCTGACTGTTCCTGCTAAATCAATTTCCCTTATTGACTTTTACCATCCTGAATCGTTGCAAACTGACTGTATAAGAACCATAAACTGCAGAAGACGACTAAATGCTCTAGTAAATAATGTGTAGGTGCTTCATTTCCAGCAGATTCCGAGTTATGTATACCTTCAAAACTCTCTAAAAATTCACTTAATGTTCCTATCCTACAATACCTCACCTCCTCCCAAACTTAGAACAACCAAGAAGTCAGTTACAGTGCGTTGACTCCCTCAGTGGGATACATCTCCCAATTAAGCTGTCCTCAATAATTGAAAAAGTAACTGCTACTGTAGACAAGTGTAACATATCAATATGTTGAAATAAATATTAAAAGAGTTCACTCAAAATCTCAGTTCATACTAGTTTATTATCACAGACTACTTTCAAAGACAATGGCCAATTCATCAGGTATTGTGAATTGTTTCCATTAGCTAATCTCAAATTAACTTAATATGTTCAAGTGTTTTATTATATATTTTTTATTTTTTATCATTTAATTTTTTATATTTCTATATAAAGAGCTTAATTGTACACCTCATGAATAAATATACATTGATGTAAAAAAAATGTTTGCAAATTTTGCTTACTTTCAAAATTTGAAATTCTCTACAATAATTGTTATTTACTTAAAGGATTTATTTATGGAAATATATTCATATAAATAGTTCTATTAAATTAAAATACTTCCTTGAAACATGGTTTAAATTATGTTATACGCATTTATATATTTGTAACTCCATTGCGAACTACTGCAATTGTGCGCTGATACATTGGCCCTGTGTTTCTGGGAGCTACAGTCAGTCTTAAAACCCAGTGAACACCCCTTGTCTGGTACCAGGACCTGTACACAAAATATGGAACCCGCTTCACATACCACTTATCAGGACTGCTTCCAGGAGCTCCCTAAAGGAGAGGTCCTAATGACAGACCACCAATCTGCTGAAGCATGCATCGTTGGATTAAGACTTATAGAAGGGCAGAGTTCTGAACAGTTTTTTATTTTTTATCATTTTATTTTGTATATTTCTATATAAAGAGCTTAATTGTGCACCTAATGAATAAATATACATTGATGTAAAAAAAATGTTTGCAAATTTTGTTTACTTTCAAAATTTGAAATTCTCTACAATAATTGTTATTTCTAAACACTTTTAAATGTTTTAAACTTGCCTATAGTAGCACTTACTTTGCTTGTTGAGGATGGCTGTTTCGGGAGATGTGTCCCTTTGTCAACTCAGACCGTAACTGATCTCAAGGTTTACGTAGATTAGGGTGGTTACGGTTAGGGCGTCAACTTGAGATCAGTTACGATCTGAGTTGACAAAGGGACACATCTCCCGAAACGGCCGTCCTCAACAAGCAAAGTAAGTGCTACTATAGGCAAGTTTAGAAACATTAAAAAATATTTAGTGATAACTAGTAGCTCACGTGAAGATGGAATCAACAAATGTTAATTGCTATTTATTTAGAGGATTTATTTATGGAAATATATTCATATAAATAGTTCTATCAAATTAAAATACTTCTTTGAAGCATATAAATACTAGGGCATACTTTATATTTAAACTTGATTGGTTTTTGACATTCAATATAAATGCTCCTAAAAACTGAAAATACTTTGCCACTATAGAGGTTAGACCCGGCCAAATATAGGGTTGTAAGTTAAATGGTTCTATTATTCTTTGTATACGTACTGGTTGAACATCAATAAACAGCTCATGCTTTTCTGCTTCTGGTGGACTTATTCCTTCAACAGCTTCACGAAGTTTGGGATCTGCCAAGTAGAAATGTGGAAAGGACAACATAACTGGTGAATCTGTAAATTGAAAGTTCCATAAGTAGCTTAGAAAGTTTACCATTAAAAAAGGATAATTCATGAATTAAATAGGTAAAGGTTATGTACAATCCTTTGATTTTTATTCATTTTTACATACATTACGTTCGGTGACTCTTAATTAATCACTTTAACTAAAGTTAAATTACTTTCACGTTGAAGTGGTTAATAAAGAAAGTAGTTTTAAATGTTACAAACCATGAATAATGCGAAAAGATCATGTTAGTAATTGCAATAGAAACAAAACCTTAATAATAAATTACACTCTTTCTTTTTCTTACAGGCAAACCAGCTGCTTTGTACAGCTGATAGCCCGATGTCCATTGTACACTGCCTCTGCCAGTGCCAAAATAAGCTTAAAATACACTTGAGTATCAACTATGAAGAATTCTTCATTATTGTCTAAGTTAAAACACATTAATATACAGTCATATTAAAGTATACCTATAAAGTATCAAATTTGGATAAATTTATTTTTAAAAAAACTTAAATTTTCTTATGCATAGTAAGTGATTAGTTTAGTCAAGCGTGAGATGTCCATTTCAGCATTTACTGACAAATCGTGTAGGGATAGTAGGTTGTGCAATGTATATAACGGTTTGCTGCATTCTATGTTAGGCTTAACACATCTATTATTTGTTTATAATCCAACTTATTGTAATGATAGGCCTATACTTTTTCTATATTGTAAAATGGGTATATAATAATTGAATGTAGTGTAAAGTAGTGTGGTAAATTATAATAAATATTCAATTTATATATTTTCACGTGCATTTATGCGTTCATGTTATATTCATATTTTATTTCAAATTTGATGCCATTTTTATACTTTATAAAGTATATAATCATGTTATCATTTGTTTAAAATGTATTTTTTTAGTACTATTTGTAAAACGAAAAAAAAATGGAGTAACTATAAACTTTTACCAAATAATGTTTATAATATGCTGCATACCATATTGACATAAAGAAACATTGAAAAGACCATGAGGTGCACAAGGAGGTCCTGAAGGGCAGAAACACAAGTTATTGGGGTTGCGTTCAATATCAGCAAATACATCCAAAGGTGGACTGAATCTATATCCCTTGACTCCTCCGGCTGTTTCTACTTCTTTCTGGAATCTATTGAAAAAAATAAAAGATTCATTGTAAATCCAATATATATACAAAATCTATACAGAAAACAGTCGCGTCATTATTAATAAATAAAGAACAATAACCCTTGCTACAAATACTTAAAAACCCTCGATGTACATTTTGCTAACACTGTTAGCATCATCAGAAGGTTACATACATACTCTGTATCTATATACCAATATAAATATTTGAAATATATTTTAGTTGCTGAAACATGGTATACCTAAATTTTTGTACATTGACCCTCATCTCCTTATTATCATTATTTATTTACTTGCAGTTTTTGTGTTGTACACCTTGAGGTTTTTTGTATAAATTACACTTTTTTGTATTAATTTGGCAAACAAACCACTACTTACTGATTTATTCAGCATACACGTTTTGCGCCAGGTCAGCTCACAGACTGACATAGAGACACCAATCTAAAATTCCTACACTACATAAAAAAAAATGCAACAAAGATAACACAGTAGAAAACTATGAGATATATAAACACCATAAATACTATCCACAACACATTCTAAATGACAAAACACACTCACAACCAAATACTATATTTGAGCACATAATTAACAACTACTCTATGAACAATGACACACCACAGAAAAGAAATACACCACAGACTCACACCAACACAACACATCTGAGCAACAGTTTTGTCAGTAATTCACAACATTGAGTAGTGCTCTGACCTAGCGAATAAAACAGTAAGTAGTGTTTTTTTTGCCAAGTTAATTTAAAAAAGTGTAAATTATTTATTTTCTATTTGAATTAAACTTCAACATTATTTTCAATAATTTGTAGGATATACATATATACTAGTCCTAATTATACAGAATGCTATTGGTTAAAACTTATTAATCTATTGTTCCTATTGATGCCTTTTTATATATTACTATTTTAATTATTAAACATAATTGTTTAAAATCACTAACTTAATGTACATGGTTTCTGTAAACTTATGATGGATCTTTTCGGTTATGCGTCAGCAATATTAAAAGATGTTCTATTGTTGGAAAATAAAGTGACATTTATTTTCTAATGAAAGGAAACATTAAACATGACTAGACAAATACTTCTACGACAGTTTATAATGGTTGGAATTTTTCTGCGTCGATAAGATAACGAAATGAATTGATAAGCGCTGAGCGGTAATTCTGTCGATTAGTTTCTGCTAGTGTGTGGTGCATGTCTTTCCTGTCAGTATTGTTCGATTATATTCTATTTGAATTTTATAAAGTTGATAAAAAGTGTGAAAAAAAGATGCTGTTAAATTTTCCCAAGGATAGGAATGTTACATAATTCACGTAAATACGCAAATGGACATGAGATGAAACTATGTATGGAAAACCGACAACATTGGGTTTGTTCATAAACAAAGTGTCGTGTCGTATGTAACTTTGTAATAAAAAATGTAACTTTGTATGTATCTGTAATAAAAAATTATGTCAAGATACCTATCTTACAGGCTCAAATTTGCCTTGTCGTAAAATATTGTTTTTTCATTTACTGTTGGTCACAAGAATTAACATCAATCAATTTTGTGAAAAATAGATAGAAATGAATTATGAAACTGTGGTTGACTGGAATAACTTCATCGATGAAGTGACTGGTAATCATTTATTAAATAACTCTATGCTAATTGGTGGGCCTGGACTAACAGTAGAAATAGATGAGAGTTTTTTTTTCTGGCAGGAAAAATTGTGTTGGTTGAGTTTTGCTGAAACAATGAGGGACAATATTTTGGGGGAATATGTAGGGAGACTAAAGAGTGTTTTTTGATTGCAGTTGAAAATATAACTCAACTAATACCCATTATAAAAGACTTTGTTCGTCTTGGCACAAGCCAAGTCTATTATTTCAAACGAGTAGAAAACGTACAAGCAACTCTATTGAAACAAGTACGAGCATTTTACAGTTAATCATAAAAATAATTCTGTTGAACCTGAAACAGGTTTTCTCATATGGAAATAGTAGAAAGTAATTTTCAACTAGCAAAACACTAACAAAGTTCAGTGCTGTACACAGCAGTTAATAGTCGATTCATATTTGTGTAAATTTTTATACCGTTGCCGGCATCATGGAATAGACTTATTTAAGCAAACTTTGGAAGATATTGTCGCCTACTGGCCTCCAGAATAAAGGTAACAAGTTTGTGTTTTATTATTTCTCTGCGGTGGAAAATTTACGTTTGCTGACACATTACCGATAAGGTCCCTTATGATTTCTGTTCTACATCATAGGTTTTTTTTCAGTTCATAACCTTTCACAAACTTATATCACTGCAGAATTGCAGAGTTACCCCCAGTTATTTACCCAGTTGTAAGGTGAAATATATTTATATATTATGTGTATAGTAAAAGGTAAATAAAATTATCTAATGTTCAATTGACCTAACTGGTATCAGTTTCATATTCATATTGTAATACTTGACCACCCATAAAAGAGGGGGTTTGTGACATCATGTCAGTGTAATAAATGGGATGCAGATCCTAGAAGGTTGAGAACCCCAGACCTAGAGTAACTATTACAGGTAAAGTTTCAAGACATTGAAGATACATTGATCTATGTTGAATAGATTTACAAGAAAAAAAACAGTAAAGTAGTGTTTCTAGTCGAATATTTTTAACTGAAAACACTTGTATATAAGTTACACTTGCCTTTAGTAGCACTTACTTTTATAATTGTTGATGACAGCCATTTTGGGAGATCTGTCTGTACAGTCTGAGTTGACATTGGGACAGATCTCATGAAACTATTATAAAAGTAAGTGCTACTATAGGTAAGTGTAACATATTTACAATTGTTTTTAGTTAAAAACTAGTAGATCACATGAAGATGGAATCAAGTAATATAAATATCTTTAATTATTAAAGTTTTTTTAAACCATCACAAGTTTTCTGCTCCAAATAATAATTTAATATAATATAATTTATTTCTAATTTTTCTTTACTAAATATACTAAAAAAGTACTTTTTTTTAAATATGAATTTACTTACTTGAGGGGTAACAGCCTACAAATGTCCTTATCGTATACATATATTGTATCATTCATTGAAATATGAGGAGGAAATATAGAACCATCACTTCCCATCACACTGTTACATGATTCTGAAGTCCAATGGGACATGTGGGTGCGCCCATTGAATGTATCAACCAAACCATACTTTGTTATGTCATTTGCTCCAGTAAATACAGTAACAATATCATTAGCGGTACCATTTTTCTGAAAAATTTAATAAATAATATAAATTTTATCAAAAAAGTAACAATAATTATATATATATATATATGAAGGTAATATATTACTATTGTAAGTAATTTTATCTACCATTAAGTGCAATGATTTTACCTTGAGTGATGAGGCGCCTTTCGGTCACTTGACCATTGTCGAATCACTGATGACTTTTTCTTAATTTTTCGGGTTCGGATGTTCGGTCCGTCGTGTTGGTAATTGTTGACGTCATATACGTTTCCTCTTGAGTCTTGTGTATTATGTTTTTGAATAGTATGTCTTCTGTATATGTTGTTTGTATATTCATTAAATTGTTGTGTATGTTTTTGTAAATGTGGTATTTTTCTAGTGAGTTTAGTTCTATTGGGTTATTATTGATTTCAAGTATGGTTAGGATATTTTCGTAATTTGTTATTTCATGTTTATGTGACCGAACATCCGCACCAGAAAAATTAAGAAAAAGTAATCAGTGATTCGACAATGGTGAAGTGACCAAAAGGCGCCTCATCACTCAAGGTAAAATCATTGCACTTAATGGTGGATAAAATTACTTACAATAGTAATATATTAACTTCATAAAGTCAGTGCAATGGAAAAACAATGGATAACGTAAAATATCAAGAATATATATATATATAGAGAGAGAGAGAGAGAGAGAGAGAAAGAGAGAGAGAGAGAGAGAGAGAGAGAGAGAGAGAGAGAGAGATTTTTTGGAGTAGGAGACTGACAGACTTACCTTGGTAATAGTCCACTCTGTAGTCTTGAAATAAAATCACTTAACCAATGAAATATTTCAACCACAGAGTGGTATTTGTTTTGGCAATAAAAAAAAAAACAAAAAAAATTTTTGAGTGCTCGTTGATTGATAAAGCCCACTGTGTGGTTGAAATATTTCATTGGTTAAGTGCTTTTATGTCTTTCTATTTCAAGACTACAGAGTGAACTATTACCAAGGTAAGTCTGTCAGTCTCCTACTCCAAAAAATCTAAATAATCTTTACCAACCAAAACTAACCTAAATATATATATATATATATATATATATATATATATATATATATATATATATATATATATATATATATACCAGAAAAATATCTATATTTTCCTAACTACAAATTTATTAGTTTTATTTTTCAATACATATAGATTGCAGAGAAGAAATACACAAACCTCTTTAGAACAATATTCGCCAAAAATTAAAATATTTGAATTTTCTTCACTTGACATTAAAATAAAAATTTGTTCAACAACTTACTCCATACATAAGTCCAAATTCTTCATAAGGCAGTTTTTGTTCTTTTGGTACCACATCCTTGGCAAGTTTTAAAAGTGGGTCTTCATAACCCCACATCAACTGTCCTACAGATACTTCAACAAAAGGCTTGATTTTAAGAATATCCATTATAGATGCCATCGCAAGTCTCAAAAATCTTGCTGCATGTTTACTTTGAGAAGTGGCACTCTGTAACAAAAATAGGTTTTTATTATGTACTGTTAATACTTCCCCTTCATTTCAACTTATACTTTTGTATAAATAGATTTATATCCAACATTATTTTAAAAAAGTTAGAAATAACTATTTTATGCAAATTAAAATTATATTATATACTGGGTGCAGAAATCTAATTTTCCAGATATGCATCAAATACAGAAGGTGTGACATTGCTAGGGAACGAAGAAGATGTATTAAAGGGAATTGGGTTTAGACAACTCAAATGTGTACTCCATCTTCCACTAGAAAATGATTGGTGAGGGTATACATGTTGATTTGGAGGAATGGAAAGGGGAACAAAAAAGAGAGGTTCCACTAAAATACATATTAACAACACTATAACAAAATCTTGTTGCTGTTCATGACGTGCTGGTTGTAAATTACTTATTACACTTTTGATACTACTTGCGACCAGACTTTTTGTTAGCTAAAGGTTGTTAAATTGTTAACTTACACTTGGAAGAAACGTTTTTGTCTTATGACTTCTTCTGCCTCCTTGCAGAAACGTTAACATTTCCTTCGAGTGTAAGTTAACAATTTAACAACCTTTAGTTAACAAAAAGTCTGGTCCCAAGAAATATCAAAAGTGTAATAAGTAAAAACTATAACTTTAGAAAGTAGCAAGATGCAAATATAAAGGTCCCTAAGATATTGCAACCATAACCAAAAACTTGTATTGAAGAGGAAGTAGAGATCTTCTATTCCACAAAATAATCACATAATCTTGGGCCGAAAACTTCTAAAGAAGAGGAAGCAGACATCTTCTATTCCACAAAATAATCACATAATCTTGGGCTGAAAACTTGTAAAGAAGAGGAAGCAGACATCTTCTATTCCACAAAATAATCACATAATCTTGGGCCGAAAACTTGTAAAGAAGAGGAAGCAGACATCTTCTATTCCACAAAATAATCATATAATTTTAAGGTGAAAAGTTGTAAAGAAGAGGAAGCACACATCTTCTATTCCACAAAACAATCATGTAATCTTAAGCCAATAACTTGTAAAGAAGAGGAAGCAGATATCTTCTATTCCACAAAATAATCACATAATCTTAAGGTGAAAACTTGTAAAGAAGAGGAAGCAGACATCCTCTATTCCACAAAATAATCACATAATCTTGGGCCGAAAACTTGTAAAGAAGAGGAAGCAGACATTTTCTATTCCACAAAATAATCATATAATTTTAAGGTGAAAACTTGTAAAGAAGAGGAAGCAGATATCTTCTATTCCACAAAATAATCACATAATCTTAAGGTGAAAACTTGTAAAGAAGAGGAAGCAGACATCCTCTATTCCACAAAACAATCATGTAATCTTAAGCCAATAACTTGTAAAGAAGAGGAAACAGATATCTGCTATTCCACAAAATAATCACATAATCTTAAGGTGAAAACTTATAAAGAAGAGGAAGCACACATCTTCTATTCCACAAAATAATCACATAATCTTAAGGTGAAAACTTGTAAAGAAGAGGAAGCAGATATCTTCTATTCCACAAAATAATCACATAATCTTAAGGTGAAAACTTGTAAAGAAGAGGAAGCAGACATCCTCTATTCCACAAAACAATCATGTAATCTTAAGCCAATAACTTGTAAAGAAGAGGAAGCAGATATCTTCTATTCCACAAAATAATCACATAATCTTAAGGTGAAAACTTGTAAAGAAGAGGAAGCAGACATCCTCTATTCCACAAAACAATCATGTAATCTTAAGCCAATAACTTGTAAAGAAGAGGAAACAGATATCTTCTATTCCACAAAATAATCACATAATCTTAAGGTGAAAACTTATAAAGAAGAGGAAGCACACATCTTCTATTCCACAAAATAATCACATAATCTTAAGGTGAAAACTTGTAAAGAAGAGGAAGCAGATATCTTCTATTCCACAAAATAATCACATAATCTTAAGGTGAAAACTTGTAAAGAAGAGGAAGCAGACATCCTCTATTCCACAAAACAATCATGTAATCTTAAGCCAATAACTTGTAAAGAAGAGGAAGCAGATATCTTCTATTCCACAAAATAATCACATAATCTTAAGGTGAAAACTTATAAAGAAGAGGAAGCACACATCTTCTATTCCACAAAACAATCACGTAATCTTAAGCCAATAACTTGTAAAGAGGAAGAAGCAGACATCTTCTATTCCACAAAATAATTACATAATCTTGGGCTGAAAACTTGTAATGAAGAGGAAGCAGACATCCTCTATTCCACAAAATAATCACATAATCTAGGGCCAAAAACTTGTAAAGAAGAGGAAGCACACATCTTCTATTCCACAAAACAATCATGTAATCTTAAGCCAATAACTTGTAAAGAAGAGGAAGCAGATATCTTCTATTCCACAAAATAATCACATAATCTTAAGGTGAAAACTTGTAAAGAAGAGGAAGCACACATCTTCTATTCCACAAAACAATCACGCAATCTTAAGCCAATAACTTGTAAAGAAGAGGAAGCAGACATCTTCTATTTCACAAAATAATCACATAATCTTGGGCCGAAAACTTGTAAAGAGGAAGAAGCAGACATCTTCTATTCCACAAAATAATTACATAATCTTGGGCTGAAAACTTGTAATGAAGAGGAAGCAGAAATCTTCTATTCTACAAAATAATCTCATAATCTTAAACTTAAAACTTGTAATGAAGAGGAAGCAGAAATCTTCTATTTCACAATATAATCACATAATCTTAAGGTGAAAACTTGTAGTGAAGAGAAAGAAGGGATCTTATATTCTACATAATAATCACATAATCTTAAGGTGAAAACTTGTAAAGAAGAGGAAGCAGATATCTTCTATTCCACAAAATAATCACATAATCTTGGGCCATCAACTTGTAAAGAAGAGGAAGCAGATATCTTCTATTCTACAAAATATTATCATAAATTTAAGCCGAAATTATGTGCTCTTGTACAGAATAATCACATAATTTTTATACTAATTTTTTTAGGCTATAATTGTATTAGACTAAAAGATTATATTCAAAAGAAATTCTAAAATAATATTACAAAAATAAGTGAAGCACTTATTTTTAAAAACATCTTTATCATTGGTTTAAAAGTAGTTGATAATGTTTAAACATGTTATATGTCCTTGATATATTAATAGAAATATAAAATTTTATGTAAATGATTTTTCATGCTAAATAATACTGTAAGCCAAGTTAAGGGCTAGGTTTTCCAATAAATATAGTGTATGTGCGTAGTTGTAAAAGAAACTGTGAATGTTTAGAGTATATTTTATTTTATTTCTGAAACGTTTATAGCCTGCTTGTCACTAAGTAGTCTTTGTCATATGAATAAAGTTTGACTACAGACTACACTACTGTCCACAGGTAGGTACTTAACCTAGTAAGTTTATGTTGAAACTGACCCAATTATTGGAGTATTGCAAAAGGTAGTGTATTAATATTGTGTAGTAAGGGATTATTTAAAGTTCATGAGTTACAGCATAGATCTAAAATGGTATGAGCCCGGAGTTAGTATTATTCATTATTTCTTAATCACCACTACACATTTTTATAAAACACCTCTTCCTTGTTACATTATGTAAAAAGAAATTAAGAATAATATTATTTGAATAAGTATACATGATTTTATCACAATTATTAAAGAAATTAAGTTTTATCAGTATTGTAATAACTTGATTAATTACTATTAATTTGCTAATAACTATTATTATTGTCCTGGTCATCAAAATTTCCAGAAGATTTATTGAAGTCTATTTGCCAAGTAAACTTACAAGCATAGGAATATTAGGCACAACAACCATGTCATCTTCATCTCCCACAGATTGATCTGGATCAAACTTGAATATCTTTTGTTGCTGGAATGTAACAGTACCATTGTCATTGAACTGCAAATTCACTTTCTCCCAAGTCTCTCTGTAACAAATCACAAGAATTTAAATTTAAACTATCTATATAAACACCTAACAATTTAAGAAATACTTTTCAGAGCTAAGATTGGCATTTTATATTGCTTGCTATTCTGGTTACAAATAAAATTATAATTCTAGATTTATTTAATTTTTCTCAGTTTAGATAAGTGCCTCGTTTAAATAAATTTGATCTATGCATGATCTATCGTTACACTTAGAAACAAAAACAATAACTGGAAGAATGTTTGCTTCTCCTACTTTTAACAATATCCATCCCGCTGAAACCTTGGTTAAACTAATGTAAAATGAAGTTTCTTGATGTAATCATCTTGAATTCACTGATTAAACTAAATTTAAACTACTTAACTAAGTGAATATGTAATTGCACTTGCTCAAAACGTTTGTTCCTTTTACGAAGCTAACCCTCTACTAGCGGCTTTTGGCTCTTTACAAACGGTGTGACAGGGTTGGATTTAATATATTTTCCCTGTCTGTTGCACAAAATAGCCTCCACATTCAAAAAACTCCATTACCAAATATCCTACAAAACAACAAACACTCTAAGAAAACATATACAACCTTTTCAAAAAGAAACCGACATATACAAACTCTCAGGTATTTACAAATTAACTTGCAACGATTGTCCCAATTATTACATCGGCCAAAGCGGCAGGTCATTCTATACACGCTTCGATGAACACATCACCCAAACAAAACAAACAAACCCTAAATCCAGCTACGTAAAACACTTAAATAACACCCAACACACCCATACCGACATACACACTAATTTAAATATTCTACACACATTAAAACAGAGTAAAAAACTAACAACCTTAGAAAAATATGAAATCTACAAACACTTCACAACAGACAGGGAAAATATATTAAATCCAACCCTGTCATACCGTTTGTAAAGAGCCAAAAGCCGCTAGTAGAGGGTTAGCTTCGGAAAAGGAACGAACGTTTTGAAATGCGTCAGCAAGTAAGCAATTATGTATTCACTTAGTAGTTTAAATTTATTTTAATGTAAAATTGAAGAAGAAATTCAAGTAATAACAATAAACAAACTATGTAAAGAATAAAAATAGATTTGGGTATAAATATCAATTAAAAAAAAATATATTAACCAATTCAATTATGTCTTTAAACCATTATACCTGAACAATATTTTCTATATAACTCAATAACTTAACGAAGGCATAATATTTTTCTCTTCCAACCCATTACTTACTTACTGGAATCTTACTGCCGCCATTGGAATCTTACTGGTTCTTTGTGGCGTAATCTGTTAACGCTTAGGATATTTGAATCAAAAATTCTGAACAAATATCTTTGAGTAAATACTTCATATTTGAAATGTTGAGTCACAATTGTGAGTGATGAGAGTTGAGGTTCCTTTACCTTTTCAATTTTATAGAAATATAAGTGACGGCATTCTGCTCCATCAACCCATTTTTATTATATATTACATAGCTGAATGATAACTTGTGAGCGGATCTGATATTGCCTGTATTCAATCTAGTCCTACTGGGAGATACTTTAGGCCATCCAGGCAGCCAAACTGCAGCCTTTTCTGATGAACCCTTTAAGTTTCACTGTTTATATTTTTAAAACAAAAAAAAGAGAGAAAAATAACATCACACATTTGTCATTACTCTGTACTAGAATATCTAGTAATATTGTTTACACTGACAGCACGTAGACAGGATGAGGAAATCATTATTTTCTCCTAAGTTAAATTTTTAACAATGGCAATAACAATTATTGTTTATTAAACTCAGCTTTGAAAAATATGTGATGGTTGTTAAGGTAATGGTAACGGGATGACAACCTTACCACAAAAAAGGTTTTTGCCATGGAAAAATGGAAATATTAATAATGTATACTAGTGCCGGGTTCGTAAATGTAGTGTTTTTTTTTTATATTGGCCTTCCGTACAAGAATATTTGAGCGGCCCTACTTTAGGTCCTTATACTACTAACACACACTTTACTTACATTTAGAAAGTTCCTTTCAGTAAGGAAGTCTGTATTTCCAACATTTTCTAGAAGATATTTGATTTTGTATAAAAGAGTTCTACATCAAAGGTGATGAAAATTCAGCAATTTTAATAAGACTACAAACATACATTATTTGGTTCTGTTATTGGTAAAAATGAAACAAAGTGTTTAAATGGCTGACAAAAATTGCCAAATAGTTTCAAATAATAAAATAACAGAAATTCCTGACAGTTTATTAACTAAATATAACTGGGGCTGTTTTATTATTAGGTATTTTTGTTTTAAAAAATATTATGTATCAGAAAATATTCTTTAAATAATAGTATGTGGTAAGTAATTGATTGGAAAACGTGACTGAAAAATAGTATTTAAAAAGTAACTGAAAATAGGTTTTCAATTATTTGTAACGCAAGTAAACAATTAGACATCAATTAATAGTAAAATTAGTACATTAGACTATTTCCCTTAAGTAACAATCTATTGCATAAACACAGTGAACAGGTTCTCAGAGACAATGATATTTAATAGCCCAGAGAAAGTTTCCAAGGATCCAAATTGTTTCTTCCATCTCATGGCAAGCAGTTTGAATTCATGAGTATAGAACCAATTTAAAAAAAAAACATTTTTTATAGTGAAAGTATACTCACTTGCTTTAGCTTTCCTTAGCTGAAAAATTTATTTGAAGTCTTTGAAGGCAACATTTATATGTATTTAATATTTTATGATAAAATTTTAGTGTACAATATGTAAAATAACTCTTGATTTTTTGCTCATGGAGACACTGATAAAGATCACCACGGAGCGATAGAAAACATTCTGTCTCAGTAAGTTTTTATAAATTTACAAAATTAAAGTTCGGATAGTCATAAACTAATGCAAAAGTGATTATTAGAAATGTAAAATAAATTAACTATGTATAACAGTAGGAGCATTTCAAAAGAAATTCTCTTAAAATAATACCACCATTACTAATTCTAATCCTGGATACAAAACGAGGAAAATGCATGTCCTGATAAAAATGCAGAAATTCGTATAGAACTATTGCAAGGGCAGAAAACGATTACATTAACTAATAAACCGATAAATAGACACAGATAAGTAAGATTTCATTTTAAAAACCTATTTACAGAGAACGGGTAAAAAAATACCTAACTAATGATCTGGCAGCCTTGAACATTCACAGAGAAATGGAAGTGGACATTGGGGCTGTAATAAACTGTCTTGTGAACACATGATTATGTGAATGCACAAGACTTAGATGTATTTCGGTTCTGGCGTAGATGAGTCAGGTCTTTCATTAAAAACCTACTTATGGAGTAAATGGAGTAAAAAAAGATCTAATGGTCTGGCAGCCTTTAACATTCACAGAGAAATAGAAGTGAACATTGGGGCTGTAATAAACTGTCTTGTGAACACATGATTATGTGAATGCACAAGACTTAGATATATTTCGGTTCTGGCCTAGATGAGTCAGGTCTTTCATTAAAAACCTACTTATGGAGTAAATGGAGTAAAAAAAGATCTAATGGTCTGGCAGCCTTTAACATTCACAGAGAAATGGAAGTGGACATTGGGGCTGTAATAAACTGTCTTGTGAACACATGATTATGTGAATGCACAAGACTTAGATGTATTTCGGTTCTGGCCTAGATGAGTCAGGTCTTTCATTAAAAACCTACTTATGGAGTAAATGGAGTAAAAAAAGATCTAATGGTCTGGCAGCCTTTAACATTCACAGAGAAATAGAAGTGAACATTGGGGCTGTAATAAACTGTCTTGTGAACACATGATTATGTGAATGCACAAGACTTAGATATATTTCGGTTCTGGCCTAGATGAGTCAGGTCTTTCATTAAAAACCTACTTATGGAGTAAATGGAGTAAAAAAAGATCTAATGGTCTGGCAGCCTTTAACATTCACAGAGAAATAGAAGTGGACATTGGGGCTGTAATAAACTGTCTTGCAAAAATAAAATTTAGACAGGGTTGTGTGATCTGAATATAGATTTATAACTTATAATTTTATCGTAATTGCTCAAATGTTCTGTAATTAAACAAATGTGGTTTCCAGATCAATAATTTCCTTGCGCTTGCTAGGAAAGAAATTACCTACAATTTGGACTTATTTTATATGAAATAAAGTTCTGCTTTAATGGAATATTTGGGTGGAGTTGGTAAATTCACAAATCTTATATTGCAGGTCCTTGCCCCTGGCCTTTAATAAAATCCTGGGTGCGCCACTGGGTAACGTCACAAATCTGAATTAATCGAGACGCCTAAAATGAAGGGTAAAGAATATTTGTTTGTTGTTGTAACAAAAACGGACCTCTTAATCACAAAATTTTTCATTCAAATCCTTAAGTACATTTTTATTATAGATCATCTTCAGAGAAAACTGTTACAAGAATAACTCATGAATAATAACTTATTAAAGTAGCTCAATACATTTATTCTAGTAATAATTTTCTCTGATGATGATTGCTTTGGAGTCGAAATGACAAAAAGATTTAAATAAAACGTTTTTGTGTTTAAGAGGTTTTATTTATTTAAACAAAAATTACACCACAGGTTGTTGATAATTGCTATCAAATCATCCCTTATTAATTTTTTAATGTGAAGAGTAGAATAGGAAATACGTATTATGAATGGAAAGTAGCCCTAAAATCGAACCAAGGTCACCTTCTCCTATGCAACCATTCACATACGATTCAATTGGCAGTATATGCTAAGATGCTAAGTTATTTTCTAATACAAAAATAGTCAATGCACGTATTTTAGCCGATTTCGATTTTTTTAAAGGAGTTCTGCTAGATCAGGGGTCCTCACTAGGAATACTTTGAGAGCCAAACATTTTGCATAAAATTTTCCTGAGGGCTGCAAGTACAAGAGGCACTAAATAACTGACAAACAATATGATTATAACATACGTTTATTACATTACCAACATAAATAAACTGTTTTGCGCATAAAAAAGTTTGAAAATGTCTTTTTTTTACTAAATTCTTTGAAGTTGATGGGTGAAATCTTTCACAGTCCTCTAATATGGCATCTATGTTGGCAGGTTGGGAAGAAACTGAAATTCTTAAAATGCTCTCAACATTCTCACTTGTTAGCCTAGATCTGTACTTGTTTTTTACAAACTTCAGCTTACTGAATTTTAAATTCACAGACATAAGTAGATGAAAAAACACACAATATTTTCTGAGCACATTCAAGTAAGTTAGGAAATTTGTCCTTTTCAACAACCCTCCAAAACTCATAGTGAGCTTTATTCTTCATCTTTTCTTCAAAAATACTTTTGAGTTCCGTATCGTTGTGAAGATCGATTAATTCATTTTTCAAATCCCTTCATATCCAAAAACAGAAAGATGAGCTACATTAGCTGGTTTCATTGCCCATGGATTTTCTACCAAGCGAAATGGTACAGTTTCACGACATATCAAACATATGGCAGTCCCTTCTTTCTTACCTTTTGCACGTCTCCACCATCACACGTTAAGTTGCGTTGCGTTGCGGTGTTGCCGATACTATTGCTTGCTAAACGTCAGTAAAGCCCGAGGCAAAGATACAGCGGTCGGGGTTTTTAACTTCAGTAGTTTGAGTAATTAATTAAGTCTAGTAAAACAACGACAGATTTTCAAAACACTCAGTAAATAAATATAATATTTATTTAACTTATAAAATATTTTGACTTCAATCCTAACCGTCTAAGGGCCGTAAAAAATCGTCCTGAGGGCCGCGTAGTGAGGATGCCTGTGCTAGATGCATTGTAATGGCGGCAAGTCGCGGTAAGTACCTTAACTTGATTGCACTCAACACTTCAGCTTCGTTAACAACTGCATCGCATAGTATCTGTTCCCATGCCATGTTCCCACTGCTTACGAAAGTACTCCTTGCTCAAAGTGCTCGTCGCTATTTGTATTCATGAACAATGCTATTTGATAATATAACTTTCAAACTGGCCGTTGGGAAAGACAAAACGTTGACGAGCCGCAGCCTGTAGAAACCGCGTTTTGTTTATGTCTTCATACTTTAATATTGATTTAGACTTGTTTCAATTGTCAGTCCTAATTAATTTTGAAATGAAATGTTCTTATAGCTAGGCATGACTGTATGTTTTGCACTGGAGAAAAACCACCTCGCTGGTCATACCTTATTCCATCATGAGACACGCCTCATATTTTAGCTTAAATTAAGCATAAAACATGCTTAAAACTGGTGTTATGCTATAGCAGTTGTTTCAACACTTAGGTTATGTTACTTTATTTATTATACATTAATAAGTATAATTCAATATTTTGTATCAGTTAGTAAATATAATAATTTATTTTTCGATAGATAATACTTCAATTAATGCATGTAATAATAATGAGTTTTATACTTTTATTAAAATTTGTTGAATTAAAATTTCCTTAGGCACGTCTGGCCCTTTTTAAAAGCAGATTTCAATTAAATGAAATTTGTATTTAGTAAAATTTATTATCTAATAAATATATTCTATTAAATATTTTTTTAAAAATTATTATTAACTATATTAAATAGGTTATGTTAAAATATCGATTAGTTACATTCTTGAAGTATTCACGTATGTCGGCCAGTTCACTGAGTGCCACATTGTAAATTTAAAATTTTTACTTAAACTGGCGTGAAGCGGAAACTTACGAGCACAAAATCATTTTAAAACACTAAACTTAAAGTATTTAAAACAATATGTATGTGTATATACACAATATGTTGGTACTCGCTGGCTATTTTCTAAGTAAATTTCACCAGTAAAATATGTTTCTGCATTTATAAATGCAAACATTCAAAACTAAAAAGAGTTTTATCACAAAACACGGTTTCAAAGTGCCTAATGGACTTAAAATAACCCTATTATTAATATTAATCCAATAGTAGGTGAATTTATCCAGAAAAATGAAAAACCAAAAAAGAGCCACGATTATATTAGTTTTGTGGCTATTTTGGTTCATTTTATTACTTTCTCGTATTTTCTCCTATGAATTCAACAAAGCCATGCTCACGTCACTAAAGTCCTGAATCAGGTTGCTTTTCCTACTTCCATTTATTGTTCTGATTGCTCTCGTGCCATAAAGGAAACGCGACTCACTAGTGTAAACGAACGGACACCGGAACGCCAGTTTTTCTACAATTTACTTCACTTTCACTTCTACTGATCAATGCCCGTTCCATAAAGCATGATGATAAGCAGGAGGTATTGTACGCGGGAGTACGAGATTTATCTCAACTGAAAAGGACTTGACCGAGAGAGTGATAAAAACTTCCTTTTTTAACAATACGAGTATAAACTATTTTATTTCCCGAATAGCGAATATAATAGGCAAGACCTTGGGACTTGCTAATCCAGAGAGACAACGCGTTAGTAGTTTTCCGATAATTAGCCGCACAGTTGTATGCCTAACCTGAAGAGTGAAAGCCAGTTGGGTTGTGTAACAGAGTACAATGTAGACTCTACAGAGCCAAGTGTGTAATGCTTCAAACTTTCACTGACTTAAGCCTACGTTCATACCAACTTCACTATGCATTTTATTCTAAATAAGTTGAAACACATCGTAAGAGGTTATGTTGTAGGCCTACTTGAACTATCATTTTCACTTTTAGTAGATTACTTCTTGAATTTTATAGTCCATAACGTTCGGTGAATGTTATTAATCACTTAAACAATAGTTAATGACTATCCGAACTTTGAATTTAGTAAATTTGTTAAAACTTACTGAGGCATTCTAGTGTGTTGAGATGTGGTCCTTTTTTGTTGATGTGTAGGATTTCTAGGTTATGGTAAATGTCTGTGTATTTGTCTCCTGCATCTTTTATGTGGTTGTAAAATGTTGAGTTGGTGTTCTGTTTGTGTTCCTCCTTTCTTTGTTTAAAGCTGCGACCTGTTTGTCCAATGTAGAATTTAATTCAGTCGTCGCAGCTCAGTTTGTATAAGCCTGGTGCTTGTAGTTTATCCTTGTTGTTGGTGTTGTGTTGTATTTTGTATTGTAAGTTGTTATTAGTTGTGTGTGTTTTTTTGTATCCTATTTTTTGAAATTTGTAGGCTATTTTGTTTGTTGTTTTGTTTATGAATGGTATTGTGATGTATTTGTTTTCCCTGTCTGTATTGTTAATTTTAGTGTTTTTTTTGTATTTTGTACCATAGTTTGTCATTGTGGTGTCGTATCCATTTGTGTATGCTAAATATTTAATTGTGTTTAGTTCTTTGTTTATGTTTTCTGTAGTCATTGGGACTTCTTTAAGTCTATGGAGCAAGGATCTGAAGGCAGCGTGTTTGTGTTGGATAGGGTGGTTTGAGGTGTTGTGGATAAGTGTGTTTGTCGTTATGGGTTACATGTAAATGTTGAAGCTGTGTTTTTGTGTGTGGCTTTTTGTTATGGTTAGGTCGAGGAAGTTTAGGGATCGGTCGGTTTCAATTTCTGAAGTGAAGTGGAGTTTTGGGTGTATTTTATTAGTGTAGGAGTTTTTCGCATTGACGGGAGTTGCATTGACAGTAAGTTTTAACAAATTTACTAAATTCAAAGTTCGGATAGTCATAAACTATTGTTTAAGTGATTAATAAGTAAATGACTATTTCTATAGAAATAAGTATATATGTACATGGAAGTTATTCCGGGCATACAATACAAATGCTGAAGTAAACTGGACCAGGAAGTAAACATGCTTCCGTCGGTATGTTTGCTTGTAATTAGTATTAAACAACTTAGA